>BROG01000077.1:70000-250000 GCA_030159075.1 Atrina japonica
CAAATTTGGCCTGATCAACTCTTGGACGAACTGACCAAGGACGGATTGTGATGAGGACGGATTGGCCAGATGATATTGTGTAACGGTCACTGAGCTGTCCATCATCACGGTCAATTAGCAGACACCCCGCGGTCATGAAACGAAAGGATCCACGGGCGTGTATAATCAAAAAGACTTTCAGAAATACTTTCGGTTTGTCCTTCGATATAATTAGGGACGTTTTAGCAGGGGAACGTAAGAAAAACTTGTTTTTTCATTCATACGACTCTAGTAAGTATATTACTTGGAATTAATCGGCGTTTAGAAATGGATGCTGAGTCCATCTGAAGACATCGTCCATCATTTTTCCATCAACATGTTAACATCTCCGAAGGTAAACTAAAAAATTACGGTTATTGTATTACTGTACATAGAAAACATCCGGTAATAGGCTTATGTGTGAAAATTAGAAGTTTTCACGACGCTGTGAATATCAAATTTACAAAATTTACAAATAAACAACAAATATGATGGTATTTCGGACCCTATATTCAGAGTACGCTAGTTTGTTTGTTTGTTGTTGTTTAACGCCTCTTTCAATAATATTTCAGCTATATCGTGGCGATCAGAGTATGCTAGACTATTTTAGAGACGTTGCGTGTGTATGTACCGTGTTATAAAATGATGTAATGTAGAAAAAACATAGGTCCCAATGTTTGGTTTGTATATTTGATATTATTCAATTGTATAAAGATATACCGACTATTCAAAAAGTAAAGTACGCTGGAGTATTTTTGGATCTTCGGGCACTGTTTTGTTTTATTATTTCGGACTATTTAATGATGGATTGACTGTCAATTAAAAACCAAAAAAATGAAAAAAAAAATGAAAAAAAACTGTCCGAGATAAATAGCGGTGAGTCCAACGATATGCAAAATCTGCTAGATCTTAACAAATAAATTATAAATATCAATGTCCTTTACAATTTTAATCCTGGATGATCTAAAGACCCGAAAATCTTGTCTGAATACTGAAATAAAGAATTCGGACCTGACGAACCGACTGTGTTAATATTTTTATCATTTACTTTTAAATTATAAAACGCCACTTATTATACTTATGCGTAGTGAAGATATATATATATATATATTTATTGTAACTGATGACAGCGCGCTCATATGTTGGCATATTTGTCTACGCGTGTGTATACCCCCCCCCCCCCCCAAAAAAAAAAAAAAAAAAAAAAAAAAACAAAACAAAACAAAACAAAACATCCCAAACATCAAAGACTGATGCCTATTCTTATCAATCGTAGGTTATTTGCAGTTTACGACAAAGCTTCGGAATGGACAGTAACTTCGAAGCGGACTGATTGTGTGCCTAATTTAGGGGATGTCTCAATACTTTCGTAAGTCTGCATTGGATAACGTAATTTCTGAGTTTTATAATTGCTGCACAGAAAATAACCATTCCGGTGGCCCGTAGAATGTCAATAGTCATGTTTTAGTTTTTGTATCAATGCTATTGCGTCGCACATTTGAGGATCTGGCATCTACATATCTTTACAGAGGAAAAAGAGCTGAAGAAACTCTGTAATTTTGTAAGAGTTACCTCCCTTACACTGTACTTAATTTCAAAGTAGATTTTTTTAAAGACATAGTATCTACGAAAATGGTTATTTTTTTTAGTCGGCAATTTTGCGGAAATATCGAAGATATGACTGAATAATGATCTTCCACGTCGACACTTTTTTGTATATAGCGTAATTAACGGATAAATGCTGATTTGTTGTCGTCGTCTGTAAGAATCAAACTCATTAATTATCACAGGAAGCACACGCAATGACCTAGATTGTATCGATATCAATCAATGGATGCTGAGTAAGCACGTGTTGATCGGCGTGAGATCCTACATTTTCCTTGAGGCTTATCCATCGATCATGCTCCTTTCCAATATTTATCTTGGTCTTGTTGTATTTTCGCCAGAACTTCTTTCCGATTTCTTTTTCTAGCTGAATCTGTCAATTTAACAGGTCGGCCACGAGTTGTTTTTGCTTTGGACGCCATGCTTTTCACTATCAACAATGGAAATGCGCATGCGCAAATACAGGTCACGCTAAGGTTATATGAATATGGGCGGGCTTGCAAACAAAAAAAAATAAAAAAAACGTGGAAAGTTGTGAAATACAATAAAACTGTACTTCTATGTGTTTTAATTCAACAATTTTTCGTTTTTTATCTCCAAATATTAACATATTTGACCCAAACAATTGAGATTGAAATATTTGAGGAAATCGTAGATACTATGTTTTAAATGACCTAACGGCTTATGAAAAAATAATGATAGATTACCCTGGGTCATTGGCGAAACATTGCAATTTAGTTTAATTTAGTTAACGGTACCGTCTCAGGATTTTTCATTGCATAATATTATAAACCGTTGATGAAATTTTTCAACATCTGAAACAGATCCACAATTCTCTACTGTAGGTCTAGGAGCTATGAAACTCCGTATTACATGGTTCGCTGCACGGACCAGAATTTGTGACAAGAGTGGGGATACAAGTCAGGGATTTCCATTTTTATTTCCTATTCAGAAGTTCAAAATGTCTTTCAACATACATAAACATGTATTATATTGTTTCTATTTAATTTGTCTTTCCAGCGAAGTATATATCAATGGTTGTTTTACATTATATTATATAATTTTACTAACATGAACACCCCTACCCCTTTACTTACTGATAATTACAGTCGTCTAATAAATAGGCTGATAAATTTTTATCACAAACATTTTCTTTCGGCATCCGACTGTCACTAAAATTAGTAATGGACTTGATAAATAACTTGCAATCGATGTCAAACAAAAGTTGCCTGTTAGTTGCATGGCTAGTGTTTATTATATTATTAACAGCTGTATTGTTTTCTAGTTAACTAAAGGAGACTACGCAAAAAGAGAGTACTGACCCAAGAAAGAGAACAACGTTTTCCAAGAATGAACCGTTCTGCAGATGCAAAGAAAAAGGTTCAATCGAAAATGGATTGTAATTCCTGATAGAAGACAACTTGAAACATCGTCCAGTCCGATCCCTGGATTCTGGATTTCAGCTTTACCAGTCTGTGGAAATAACGGCCGATAATGTAAGAAACTACTTGTGTGTCTTAATCGGGTAAAGAACAAACTACTTCCGTGTTATCAGTACATTCAGTTGTTCTTTTTTTCAAATGGTGTTTGCGCCACCGACACAGTTATCATGTTCCCACTTTGTTATTTACCAGGGGTTTACCAAAAAAAAAAAGTGGGGAACATGATACATATAAACCCCTGGGAAATAAAAAAGTCGGGAACTTGATACAATCAACAATTGTCATGAAAGTGAAAATGAGCAGAATTCGGGGAGCAATACCTATTTTTGTCTGTCTAGACTGAAATTATATGAATTCAATGTTCTTTTAACACCACAGTAAACAATTTTGCAGTCAAATGATGGGAGCCACAGGGGAGAGAACCTGGTTAAAGTGCACCTGGGAAGAGACCACCAACGTCCTCAAGTAAATATTATTCACACATGTAGTTGAATTAATATTGAATTACATTAATAGCAGGGCCATGCAATGAAAAATATGCACACCATCTGTAATGTTATCTTATGTCTTAAGTTCATTTCAGTTGGTTGATAAACTACATTAAGAGTTTATTATAATGGTACACATGATGAAATACCTGGTCCTTTAGTGTTCCCTGGGTTCAGGGGATAGAGAGGGAGAACCATGGATGCATTGCTGATATGTCTGTCTGCCCTTCCATCTATTTTGCCATCTATTGTGCCATTTTCCTCTCATGTCCTTGACCAGGCTTTCTATGTTTGGTATAGGTATACATCTTTTAAAATCAGACAGGAAGCCAATTGTCACAAACAAACATTGTACACCTGCCTCTCCTTCCTAATTATATGAGTTTTCCCACTTTCTTGGTTTAATTTTTTGAAGTCACATTAAATAATTTCTTCAACTATTCTGAACATATTAGGTGCAGGTATACATCTTAGTAGGCAGAGTACCATACAGAAAATGTCATGCATTTGTACCACTGTTATATTTATAATGATGATACCTGTAGTTACAATGATACATGTGTAGTTGATATATTATTTGTACCACAGTGTTTGATATTATTTGTATGTTATAATGATACCTTTTACAGTGTAGTTGATATTATTTGTACCACTGTTATATCTATAATGATACCTTTTACAATGTACATGTAGTTGATATTATTTGTACCACTGTTATATCTATAATGATACCTTTTACAGTGTAGTTGATATTATTTGTACCACTGTTATATCTATAATGATACCTTTTACAGTGTACCTTTTACAGTGTAGTTGATATTATTTGTACCACTGTTATATCTATAATGATACCTTTTACAGTGTAGTTGATATTATTTGTACCACTGTTATATCTATAATGATACCTTTTACAGTGTAGTTGATATTATTTGTACCACTGTTATATCTATAATGATACTGTTATATCTATAATGATACCTTTTACAGTGTAGTTGATATTATTTGTACCACTGTTATATTTATAATGATACCTTTTACAATGTACATGTAGTTGATATTATTTGTCCAAGCCATATTTAAGTCATAATCATTTCTTCATCCAGGCTTTCCATTTTTTTTTGGGGGGGGGGGGGGGATTATGCATCTTTGGTTCTTCTATAAGTATTGGGCTCCTGCCACCCTTGGTTTAGAGTTATATTTTTCTGTTGATTTTATTTGGAGAGGCTTATAATCAGTCTTTTTTTTTTCTTCTAGGTTTATAACATTTGCAGCAGATATTAAACACATATTAATTCTTAATTAAACAAGGTGTCATGTACAGAAATTAGGTTCAGTTGATTCATATTTCTAGAGGAGTTATTTTTCTTTGTCGGTTTTATTAATTTTGTTCAAGCCATATTAAGTAATTTCTTTGCCTTAGCTTACCTTATTTGTTGAAGGTATAAATCTTTCATAGATAGAGTGGTATGTGTAAACACTGTGCACTTTTCACACTCATTTTTAGAGTTATTCCCCTTTGTTAATTTTATTTGTCTTGGCCATATTCAAGTCTTCTTTTTCAATCAGCATCACTGTATTTCATGTAGATATACATCTTAAATAGTTAAATTAATGCATGTGCTCTTACAACACATATTTTTAGAATAGTTATTTTTATTTTGTCAATTTCATTTGTCTAAGCAAACATTTAAGTCAATTTAATTTGAAACCTAGGCTAACCACATTTGGTGCAGAGAAGCATTTTAAGTAGACAAGAGTGATTTTGTTGAATCATATACATATATGTTTGCAATATTCCCTGGTGGGAATTGTTAGTTCATCAATTTTATCATTTTCTTAAGTTATTCCCCTTTGTTGTCATTTCTTCACTGTCAATGATTACAAATATACATCTGATGGGGGACAAAGTTTTTAGTATACCTTAATGTCAAATTAAATAAAGAATATATTTTGATAAGAATTTGGAATAATACTCTTTTTGAAATTTAAGTAAAGGTTAAAATGAAATAAAGCTGATAGCCAGCATTGTTAAATAAGAAATTAATTAAATCTTTACACATACCTAAGGATTAGCAGAAATAAAAACTTTTGTACAGATTACTGAAAATAAATCATGTGTAATGAAAATACAATTACATGTATAATATAGATTTTTGGATCCCTGGTTTGTTTTGTTTGTTTGTTTGTTTATTGTTGTTTGACGTCGCACACAAGAATATTTCACTCATATGGAGACGTCACCAAATGCCGGTGAAGGGCTTCAAATTTTGGCCTATGCTCTGCACTTACGGCCATTGAGCAGTGAGGGTTCTTTAACGTGCTGACACCTACTGTGACACGGGACCTCCAGTTTTTACTGTCTCAACCAAAGACAGGAAACCAACCTGTCACCAGTGGGACTCAAACTCACGACTTAGAGGTGAGTGTGCTACCGACTGAGCCAGGCCGGCTCTCCCTGGTTTGTGAACCTGATTTTCTGGCAATAGTGATATATATACAGGAACACATCCTCGTGCATTCTAAGATGTGTCTTTTTAATTCTCCCATTGCTTTCTATGTTATATCAACTTTTTAAAAAAAATAATTGGCCTCACTGGTATATTCAATGAAAGCTTGTAAACTTTTGCACAATTGCGAAGGAAATTGTGGACTATTTTTCTAAGTTGGTTTGTAATGTGTCAATTTCTTTATGTATAAAATTCAAGTGTTTATAAGTGACAAGCACAATTTGTAGCCCCATTTCCCTCTTTGTTCTTTCTTAGTGGTGTCACCAAAATATTTATTGCAAAAAAAAAAAAAAAAATTGCTTCTCAGAAAGAAATTTCAACCCCAAACCAGAAGAAAAAAAAATACTTTCTTCTAAACATGTGAAATTTCACATGAATTGATGATTTTTTATCAAAATTCAGTGACCTCCAAAAAGAAATATCTTTATGCGAAAAAAAAATTAAACACACAACAAAACAAACAAAAAATAATACCATAAGCACACTCTAAATTCACTGGCCCCTTGGCCATTATCAAGTGTTAGATTGTTACACCAAGGGGCCAAGGGGCCGAAATATTGTGAATTTTGAGTGTTTTCATTGTTTTTTCTTGTATATTTATGTACATTGTATTTTGCATGCATGAAAGAGAGAAATACATTTAATTCAAAGCAACGTGACTATCTGTCTTTGATATTTATTTCCGGCACATTTATATGAATAAATCCGGAATGGTTTTCTACTTTAGTATACGTCGATACGATGGTGCGCACAATATTTTGCCTTTATTACCCCATAAACATCATTCAGTTTTTGAATTATAAGTAACATCTGAATAATTGAATAATATATCCACAGTTTGATTATTAAATTGATGATAGCTGTGGTAAAATGCAACTATTTCTCCTACTATGGTCCTTAGGGCGTTCGGGTTTGTGCCATTTTAATGGGTATTAAGAGCGTCAATGACATCAAGACTTTTCCAAACATTGAAATTATTTTATGTATCCATTTAGTAATGTAGCAATAAAACCGTAATCAGTTGTTCATAATCCAGTTGTTTGAGGCGCATAAATGTATGTTCAATGCCGGTGCTTAAGCATTTAGGTTCATTTCGGCAATCAGACCCAATTTTCCGCAAATGTGCTAAATCTGTAATATTTCGGTCATTATCGTAACCCCATTATAGGTTATATATCGCGAATTGCTAACAACTTAGTTGGATTAATGATGTGTATTTTGATTGTAACAATAATTCTTTGTACCATATAACAAAATTTGTAATAATTACTATTTTTAGATACTTATATATAAAGTGTAACGTGAGTAAATTACAAGTACTACATTAAATGGGTTAGTATTTGTCAGCCGGAATAGCTCAGTTGGGAGAGCGTTAGACTGAAGATCTAAAGGTCCCTGGTTCAATCCCGGGTTCCGGCACGGAACAGCACCGGAGGCTGGCACTTTTTTTCTGTTCCGATAAGGCAAGTAATGAAACTTTAAAACAACACCTGGTGCCACGCTTTACAACTCAAAATTATTTAAACTTTTTCATTTTCTTCAAATTCCTTCCTGAAAAATGAAAATTTAAAATTATTGAAAATAATAGAGTATAAAGATTCTGAAAAATAAAACTCCTGGGTCGCAGCAACATGTTATTTTTCTCACATCTTTATTATATAAATAGTATGTATGAAATTTTGAGTATCACTTTAGTATTCGAGCATTCGGGCATCTCTCTCGGCGTGGCTAGTAGCACGGGCTTCCGGGGGTGAATTGTACCCTGACAACACGCTGGCGGCCATGGGGATTCATGTATAAGACGAGAGAGAAACACCAGCAGAATGCCGAAACTACTTGATTAACTTATTAAATAGATATTAACGTGTATTTTTTCAGTAAATATCTATCTAAAAACTTCTCTAATCGCTCCCGTTTTCTGATATGTCGCGTATAGGATCTAACGCAATCCCCCCCTCTCTCTCTCTCTCTCTCTCTCTCTCTCTCTCTCTCTCTCTCTCTCTCTCTATCTATATATATATATATATATATATATATATATATATTTGAATATTTAAGTAAATAGAAAATAAAAAAATATATTTATAATTACAATATTAGGGTCATCCGACCTTTAGTCCTTACTCGGCCATACAAGCACAGTGGGCTGCTGCACCAGAAAAAGGGGCAACCCAAGGGTAGTGTGACATCTCGTTTACACTCTGTGTAGGAACAACATCTGAACACATTAATATAATGGCACTGTTATCTGGTGTATCGCTCAGTACAGTTTTAACCCATCATTATTTGAAATAATTATAAGCGTCGAGCTGTTGTAATTCTTCATGCTGTACGGGTGAAGACTCTTAAAAATGAAAATGTGATATATTTCATTCAAAACAAGAATAAAGAAAAAGTAAAATATACAAAATCATTAGGTATTTTGAAAGAGTATATGGCATAGGAACCAACCAATTTAAACAACTGTAATTTTAATATGACATTACCTGTCAACCATCCTTTGAACCTTTGTGACCAACAATAAACTGATAATACCCTATGTGTCACATTTGAGTTTAAAAGTACCTGCTTATTACTTAATTGTATTTTCGACAGACATGTATATGGAATTGAAGAAAACAAAATTCATCTAAAGTCATGAATTTATCAACCAATGCAACATAAATTAAATTTGATAGTACACTTTTCTTTAATATAATTTCTTTTAAAATGTCATCTTATAATACATTTTATGCATAAATTCTCTATAATGGTTTGATTTACAGTGGTAAAATTAAATATGTTTTAAATTCGAAAAAATGACTGTTACCTAGAATTTTAATTGATATTACTGTAATCAAAGTCAAATTTTAATTAAATGTAAAAGCAAAATAGTTTAACTTCTAAAATTAATAACTTAAAGTAAAAAATTACAAATATAAAAATGAATTAATAGGTGTTTGATTTTATTCCTAAAATCATTCTAAATCTTAAGTTCAAAATTAAGAGAAAAAATAGGCACCTCATTTTGAATTGTTAATTTAAAATGAAAATATTGAATAAAGTAACCCTTAAATCTATTAATATAATTTATGGTCTTATCGACTTACCCAGAGAGTCAATAAAATAGGAAGAAATGTCGCCGTATTGAATATCCGGCCAGCTGATGGGTTATTTTGTCAAACACCTGCAGGTAAGTACGGATACTGTTTGGAGTGGTGGACGGACGTTTCGGTCAACGGACGTTTCGGACACGGACGTTTCGGACTACGGCGGACGTTTATTTCGGCAATGGATGTTTCTAGGATTTTTTTCACTTAAATGCTTGTTTAAATGTTTACCCAGCTCATAAAGACCTAAATTAGAATTTTTCCAATCATTTACTCATAACGAAGTCTGACAAATTGTGTTTTTACAGTAATTATTAGAAGTCAAATCAGTACTTTGTTTTGTCCAAATAATTACGTTGCAGAACAACAAGTTTTTCTTTTAAATTTCCAAAATCTCAGAGCTCAAATTTTCGTTAGCTCAACATGCTGACAAAATTAGTCCAATACAAATTATTTCACAGCCAGTACAACGTCAAAAGCTCTACACCAAGACCAAGAAGTCAGCAAAACTACCTGACCTTGCAGCCGTAAAATGTTCAGCAGAAACTACATAAGCACTTACTGACCCAGCTGTGCTACTCCGACGACCAGAATTATGTACAGTAGCCAAATGCAGAGACAACATGAAAACCAGAGCTCGTCAAACAAAACCAGATTTTCAGCCTAAACCGCAGACCCTGCCAAACTAGAATTCAAGTGCAGATGAAACGTGTGCTCCGACGTGTACCTAAACATCGTCCAAGGAACCGCAGACCCTGCAAGAATTCAACATTGAAGGTTCCTCCTGGGCATAACAGTCCGCAGCCTTTCTTGTTATACGACAACGGACCTAATGCTGATGAACGTGTTGTTATGTTTGCTACTGAAAATCATGTACAGAGTCTTGCCGCATCCGATGTCTGGTGTATGGATGGTACTTTCGCAACATCTCCCAGTATATTCATGCAACTTTACGTTATTCAAGGCCGTGTTTCTGGTGTATTTGTACCGTTGATATATGTACTGTTACAACGTAAGACACAGACATGCTACGAAATTATGCTCAGGGTTTTAGAAGAAAGTGGTTGTTTTCCGTCAGTTGTGATCATAGATTTTGAGCGTTCCGTTGATCTTGCTATACATGCTGTGTTCGGTAACCAAGTTCAGATTCAGTTTTGCTTCTATCATCTTACTCAAGCAACGTGGTTTAACCAATTTGTACAAAGAAGACAACGAGTTCCGACTTTATTGTGGTCAGCTAGACGCACTAGCTTTTCTACCCATTGATCAAGTTCGTGACGGTATGGAACATCTTAAGGCGACAATGCCAGAACCTGCAGAACCACTTGTAGACTATTTTGACCGTACTTACGTTTCTGGACGTTTACGTCAACTTCCTCAGCTACATGGTGATCAGAACAATTTAGTGCCGCTCCGTATCCGCCGTATTCCGCCAATGTTTTCTCCTGACAAGTGGAACATGCATCAGGTGACTATGGACAATCAACCACGTACCAACAACATCTCGGAGGGCTGGAACAACAAATTTCATTCTTTAGTTGGTGAGGAGCATCCAAGTGTCTGGAAACTCATCGAGGTTCTTCAACAAGAGTGTGAACGTGTAACCACTGTTCTTCTTCAGAACTCTAGGGGTATCCGTCCAAAGAAGCGGTCCAAGAAAGCACATACCGAGCTGCAAAAACGTCTACATAATCTGTGTGAAGACCTCCAGAATGGTTCAAAGACTGTAGCTGAGTTTCTCAGAGGTATTAGTTATAACATTCGTTTCGGCCAACCATGTGTATGAACAATTTCAGACTTGTATTTGAAACTAAGAACAATTATTATATATTTATCATGATATGTAATTGTGTAGTGCTTTAATAAGAATGTAGTGTGTTAAAATTTTTAGTGTAGTGCTTCAAGACGAGTATAGTTCTTAAAGACGAGTGTAGTGCTTAATGACGAGTGTAGTGCTTAATGACGAGCAAGTGTTTAAATGATTCATGCGTAAACTGTGATTGTAGAGCTTAAATGTTTAGACAAGAGCTTAGCTATTGATTGCAATGCTTACATGTTTAATGTAGTTCTTAAATGTTGAATGTATTTATAAACAATTATAAATGTTTGGTATGTAGTGCTTCTTTTTGTTATGTATCTTTAAAATCGATGTTCGTTGTAATGTTAAAAAATGTGTCTCTGTATTAAATATTAATAAATTTACCTATGTTTGTTTATGTTATTGCCAAAATATAATTATACAAGATACAAACAATTTCAACTAATGCACTGGATTTTTAACCATGAATCAACTGGGGTGCGGCGGACATTCTGTTAATACAACATAAATAATTATGGGTGTATTGCTTAGATACTGGTAAAAATTTTTCATATGTCATGCCATTAAAAGATTTTATACAGTTCAAAGACAGTGAATACAGTTGTATAGTAGTGTGTAAACAAACAAATAAAAAAGAAACATATCGACAAATGATCTTGATACAGTATACAAATGAAATATAGTTAAAATATTCTGAATTAAAAGAGTTCTGGACCTACAGTGGCACAGATTACTATACACATTGCTTGTTAAGTAGTGACCTAACAATGAAAAAGTATATAGCCTTATAGTAGCCTAGGGAAAAGTCAACATCTATACCGAATAACATAAAAAAAAATGCTTTAATTATGTTTTGTTTTACAAATGTTTCAAATGAAAAAAAACTTCCAAAATCTTGCTTCAAAATAAAATTGGCCGAAACATCCATATTTTCAGTATTTCCTGGCCGAAAGATCCTAGACCGAAAAATCCTAGGCCGAAAGATCCTAGACCGAAACGTCCGTTGGCCGAAACGTCCTACATTCGTTTGGAGTTGATTAATTCCAATTTAGTTTTAAACCGTCCATTGGTAATTATGTTCAGATTATCAAAGTAATCGTATGCCGCCATCACAATTATCATTAGAGCGCAGAATGACCGGGAACGTTAATAAAAATATGTGTACTTGAGGTTGTGATACGCCAGACGCATGAAAATATTATGGCCTATTCATCCCGGTTCTAGTAGCCAAGATTTGACGTCACGCTGGATCCCCCCTTTACCAGCTGTGCACTACAGTTCATTTACCTTACGTTATAGCGCGAGCTCATATAACTTATATATAGCAGTCACATAGGGAGGGGCACGGAAATCTGAAAACTGGGCTACAATTTTAAACAACACCTCTTTAGTATCGCAATTTTGAGTAGTGGCCATTGACAGATTTGGTCTATTTGAAAGTCGTTCAAGTGTTCTGATGTTTCTAAGCTTTTAGCACATAGCTATCTAGGCCTATTCTTTATTTCAGAGTAGTATCATGTTTGACACTTATATAAATCATGTTGGCATATAGATAAACTTGACTTAATCCATAATTCATGGAAATGATGAGTAAGCTGCAGATTAATTGTTTATAAATTATGTATGCTTGTTTCTTCGTGGTAGTCAACATAACTTTATAAGTATCCAGAGGCTGCTGAAAGACAGTTGACAGTCTGACAAAAGCGCACAGACACCGTTGCAAATTTGCGAAACAACTTGTAGCATAATTCTAGTCATTTCGGCGCCCTTTTTTTCACTAGTGTAGGGAACTCCGGCACTATGCATTTTCAGTATTTGAAGTAGAAAACTTAATATAGACCCTTAAACTGTAGCTGCGGTCCTGCGATTTTGAGTAGCAAATGATACAGATACCCGCAAAGACATAGACGTCGTTATAGTAACTGATTGTTTTTTGACATCATTTTCTGGGAACCTGTACCATTTTGCCACTCAAAGTCGCAGGACCACAATAACACTTAAAGGGTCTATTGGTAGTTAATATCAATTAAGTTAATAAGTCAATTAATATTTCAGGATGAATATTAACTTATTGCCCCTTTTGACCACATTTGGACTCATCCATCTCAAACAACAGTAAAGTCCACTGTCAGGATTCAGGGGTGTATGATTTAGAATCCAAATTTTATAATAATTTCACATGCAATATTGACTTGTTCACCATTGCGTTATAAGAGTAGACAGAGAGAGAGAGAGAGAGAGAGAGAGAGAGAGAGAGAGAGAGAGAGAGAGAGAGAGAGAGAGAGAGAGTTATTTAGCGTGCGTGCGCGAGAGATAATTCATTTGAACACGTTTATATTTTCATTTCACATTTTTTAGTTGAATTGTACATGCGTTTAATTTGTCTTGTATGTCATTTGATTGTTGTATTTGTTGTCATAACTGTACACCAAATTTGCCTTTATTGTAATTTACCAATAAAACTATGTTTAAACAAATCAACAGTTTATAGTCGTCTGACGTTTGTATTTTTTCATATTCAACCCACATGAATATTGTTGTATTGTTTATTCGTCCAAAGCATTACTGCGTATAGACATATTATTCTAAGTAAATAAATAACAACAATATAATATATACATCATCATGGTCAAAGATGAGATATACAGAGTGTATGGTGTTGATCTTATATAATGTGTTTTCTAATATTAAAAGCATACTTAATATATTTACCTAGATTACATAACTCTTTTACATTTTGTGAAGCTATGAGCTGAGTTAATTTAAAGACTGAGGGCCTAACATAATAATACCTTTTCAAAAATCGTTGTCTTACATGAGCATATTGGGGACATTTCAAAATAAAGTGAAATTCATCCTCAACTTCTGAATTACATAAAGGACATAATCGTCTTTCTAAAGGAACATTTTTATAACGACCAGTTTCTATTAACAGACAGTGTGATGACACTCTTAATTTACAAATGAGTTTCTTATATAGTGTTGGAATATGTTTCAACAAATAAGACTGTAAAGTACAGTTGTCCACCAAGTGTCTATATAATAAACATTTTGACATTGCATTAATGTCAGATAATAAAGACTGCTTATACAGATCAAATAAACGTTGCTTAGCCAGAGCTAAAATAACTTTAGGGTTTTCTGTGTGTTGGTTAATCCAAAATTCCAACATCCCAATATTAGCTAAAAAATGTTTTACCTTAGCAACCCAGTTATTGCAATTATTCTTTTTTAAAAATTCACCGAGCATATACTCGTAACAATTTTCTAAAATACAATTTTTAGTGTTAAGAAGTTTTAACCAATATTTAAGAATACGAATTTTACGAAAACATTCTAAAGGCAATCTGCCTAATTCATAATAAATTACAGAATTTGGTGTTGATTTCTTCACTCCTAACATATTTTTACAAAAATCTACATGTACTTTTTCTATATCTGGGGCTGAATGAAAACCCCATACCTCACAACCATAGAATGCAACACTACCAACATATGTATCAAAGAGTGACAATAACGTTACAAAATTCAAATTCATGTCGAGACACTTTCTTTTAAGCGCAAATTGTGCTTTCTTACATTGGAATAAATACCTGTCAATATTGAAAACTGTCGTATTAAATAGGTTTTAATCACCTGACTGATATACTGTATGCAATCAGTACCTAAGGTCATAATTAACATATATATGACGATCAATATATTAAATAGAAATAATCGAGGATCACAAATATTCAGTCTGAATTTACAGTTTAACAGGGATATATCTCCTTTAGGATGTAAGTGGATTGACGTTTTCTTTCATGCGACGAATAGATTATATTAATGGCATCATAGAACGTTCAATATGTAGAGACTGAAAAGGAATACAGAAGTATTTCTAAACATATGCTTAGGGAAGATAAACTTGTTTAAATTGTCAAAATAACAACCCATTTCAGTACATCAATCCGTCTGCAAAATTGTTGACAGTCTGTCAGCTCTGATCTTATAAAATGATAAAATTTATGTAGTCAAAGTAAAAATGGAGAAGTACCAATGGATGTTCGAATCTACATCAGCTACAACAACGGCCTCACTAGGAAGACAATTGATAATCCCAAACGGTATGGCGGATCAGGTGTGTGGAAGGAGTGACCGTCCCTTATTAGCACGTTACACCAGTCACATATATGATTCATCGAAACCTCTAGAGTTCGGGGAAAACTTCAGTTAGATCAGTTAGATTTAGATCTGATTGGCGAAAAGGATATGGTTGTGTTCCAGAATGATTTCTAATATTCTTGATAGGTAGATTTCATATTGCTTAACGAGATTCCCGAGTTGACTATGTAACTTCCTATATGAGAAATTAAAACAATCATCAACGTATCTCAATGTGAGTAGTTTATTGCCGACAGGAGTAAGTATCATAATGTGAGTAGTTTATTGCCGAAAGGAGTATGTATCTCAATGTGAGTAGTTTATTGCCGAAAGGAGTAAATCTGGGTAAGAAGCAGATGTGCTGCTCTATGTCAACTCATTGATCTCAATTTCAAGAGGATGCACGTGGCCGAGGTATTTCTGAAATTCTGGATTTCTAGACAGGACGGTGTACATGTACATGCATGTTAAATTAAATCGAGATGCTAACTGGTACTTTCCCGTTGAGAGCAGCGATTGTATTAATTCCGCTTCATAAAAATACAAAAAGATGCCAGCCAGGAGACAGACACACATGGTACCAATTGGAATGCCGAAAATCTTTCTCGCTAAACCCACGAAGAGATACATTTTTCAAAACTCTACTATAAATGATAGCCATCATGATATAAATATATTTTAATTCAAACAAATTATTGCAGTTTTCAAGTTAATAAATTTTCATTTTTTTCCACGCTGCACCACACATGATGTTCTTGGTATTCTAAATGGCGGTACTGACCCTCTTTATTTTCTCATCGTAAAGGAATCGCCATTCCCTTACCGGATATCATGGACCAATTCCTTTCGTCATATTGGTTACTTGGTATTGTGAACAATATCAGCCGCTCTGAGCTTCATATTGGTTACTGGGTATTGTGAACAATATCAGCCGCTCTGAGCTTCATATTGGTTACTGGGTATTGTGAACAATACCAGCCGCTCTGAGCTTCATATTGGTTACTGGCTATTGTGAACAATACCAGCCGCTCTGAGCTTCATATTGCATCCTACATTATTTTTGTCTCAAACAATCCAGTTCATCTTGGTTGATTTCGTCATGTTAAAGACCATGAGCAGATAAACAAACTCATGAATGTACTAAAACAATCATTTTGAATATTGGATGTTAAGTAAACAACGACTTAAGTTTAGATATATAAGTATCCAAGATACGGGATTCTACAACTTTGGTCAAGGACACAATATATGGAACGAAGAACTGTTACTATACAATGACTTTCTTTGATATTCCGTGAATCCTTAAAAATTTACATATCGGAACATTTTGATACTTGATACACCGTAATTCGTGTTATATTACTGTTATTGTAGTTTGTTTATACATTTACTAACACACAATTCACACCAGAATATAATATTTACAAGTCATGCTTAACGGCATCACAAATAAAGATACACGAACGTCCGTTTTATGTGTGAAAAAATCCAGTCCAAAATGGCGTCAGGGTGTTAATAATTGCTATATGAATTGGCTCATTGTTTTTTCTGTTCGTCATCAAATGTTATAACCGGTGTTTGGTCAACTCTCTGGCGTTTTTTGATAAACTTTGCAGTGATTGTCTTAAAAACTGCACCGATAAATTCCATCAGCTCGCCAATAGTAATGGCTGATAAACCAAGCCACAACCCTAGCTGTCCTCCAACGTCAGATATTAAATTCTGAAACTGAAAAAAAAAAACGTTTTAAAAGGTGTTCTATTCTCGAAAATTTTGTAAAATTCTGTAAATTGAGAAATTATTATTATAACATATTTCGCTTAAATTAAATTTCGTAAATATTAACCGCATTCTTTTAAAGCGATATGAGCTATCGTAGGTGAAGAAATTTACATGCCCTTTTTATGTGATATTCTATCTCATATATATTCCAAAGAGACATTCTGGGTGTGTAAAATTGCAACAATCTTGCCAAACATAACCCGTAATATCAGTTATTTTTATATAACGCCCACTCAGAGAGAGAGAGAGAGAGAGAGGGAGACGTATTACAGGTGTTTTGATTATTTATATTGTCGACGTAGTTATCTTCAACTTCTCAGATAATTACCATACTGATCATGTATACTTAAGTATTTAATATCAAGGATGTTCATGGGGAAAATATATACAAATTGGGCAAAGACGGACCCCTGAAAATCAAGTGATAAGAATAGTAAGTATCCCCTCGTGAGTCCACAGAAAAAATCATATGAAATAAGTAGGTAATTTTATCCTTGTCATAATCGGTGTAGATAATTCAACAACCACTATCGAACAGTTAACTCAACATTTGATTTTTAAACATAGCAAGTACACACAAGGTCATTATACACACCGATTTTTTTTCGAAATATTGTATCAAGCGTAATTCCACAAATTACACATTGATACGATAATAAACATTTGACTCATGGCAATATATGAAAACATGTTTTTAAGCGTTTTTTCAAAGTACTGATATATTCTGATACTTGCTGATGTATGTTAAATGAATTGTCTATTTCAAAGTAAAAAAAAACTGCATTTTTAAATTAGTT
The DNA here is from genome assembly GCA_030159075.1 of Atrina japonica. Classification (NCBI taxonomy): domain Eukaryota; kingdom Metazoa; phylum Mollusca; class Bivalvia; order Pterioida; family Pinnidae; genus Atrina; species Atrina japonica. Next base: position 87,691 of record BROG01000077.1, read on the forward strand.
TCTTAAGTCTGTTTAAAAGTGAAATGTTTATGTGTAAGCATTAAATGGAACGAAAATAAAAATATATACTGTTGCTTACTTCGTACGCCTTTTGTTGTTCTATTTCTTCATACACTAAATCCTCGAAATATATTTGTACCTTCACCAAATTGTCATCGCTGTAAAATATGGAATATATCTATATTCATTGATCCATCCATACTTACCTACATCTTAACTAATTACCGCCATATCTACATACGCACATATCAAAATACCTACCAACCTACGTACGTACATACATACACACACACACACGCATGCATGCATGCATACATACATACATACATGCACAGAAGCTGTTCTATAAGTTAAAAAGGTGAGATTTGCGATTTTCGTTAATATTTATAAAAATCTTAAATACTGACGATATTATAGTTTCATTTATGTATATTTTCGTATATTTTACACGATTTCATGCGTTTTATCAACACTCGTAATTTTAATTTTTCGATAACCCGCCATTATTCACATAACTCCGAGTTGACCTACTGATCACTCATGCGTACATTAAAACTATATACAAAGACAATATCTGCCTAATCAAATGCTACTAAAAAGTAAAATTAGCGTAAATAAACCCTATCTTGGATTTTAACTTTATAAAAAAAATCGTAGGTCCTATTTTCTTTAAAAAAAAGTTTGTCCAACCCCTTAATTAAGGATTGTTTTTCATTTTTTTGACTTCATTCGAGTATAAAGGCAATGCACTATGGAAAAAAATTCAATGTGCAGCACTTTTTTCCATAATGCATTGCCTTTATACTCAAAATGAAAAACAATCCTTATTATTCGCCGCCAGGAGGCGGCGAATAGATTTCAAATTAAGTTAGGAAGAGCTGTTAGTTTCTTTGAACGCGGAAGTAATGACGTAGTAATTTTATTTGAGGCAAAAACGCTATTAAATTTCAGATATGAAAGTGATGTTGGTTTGTTTCATAAATAATCAGCATCTAAATTTTTTTAATGCAATTAAGGTATAATACCGCGATTCGTATTTTTTGTAGAGACCTAGACATAAGAAATGAAATAACGATAAGTGGGAGACATTAGTCGAAATGATGGGAGCAATCATTACGTGATTGCTTTTGATTTTGATAAGAGCATGATATCCTATTATATAAGTTTAGTGGACGACGGAAATTTGGAACAAAATGTTTTTTATCCTTTAAAATGATTTCGTTTGTGCAAAACGGAATAAATATAACGCCGAAAACGAAATTTGTCGTATTAAATATTGATGATTGGACTTCAACAAAGTGAAAACGGGTCGGACGATTTACCGAAACAGACCTTAATTACTGAAGCACACAATTTTTACTTTTATTTCGACATAAAAACTGTAGTACATGTAGTACATGTTAAAGTCTACATATAATAAAATGTTACTTTTAACACGAGTTTTGTGTAATAATGGATAAAGTCAGAATTATCATGTTAAACAAGATCGAACCACTCTAGCCGGCTAGGCCAACAATGAACGAAACAGACTGGAATATGGACTTGTTTTAAAAAATAATAATTCTGAATTATTCCATAAATGTTTTCCTAAATTACGTTTTATATACATGTACATGTATACTTCCTTTGAAATACCTTTGGCGGCGAATTGATGCTTTGCATCAAGTTTTTCTTGTATTTATATATATTACCATTTTTCAGTGAAACTGTTGTCTACTGGATACTAAATTCATTCCGGAATACTGACTTTGCGGGGGGGGAGGGTGTTGACATGAAGTAGAATCGCAGAAGTAGTTCTCTTTTCTGACCGCAAATACTAAATGAAATTCAGGTTTAATTTCTTTTATTATATCATTTTGAAAGAAACTACGGAAATGACAACTCTGGAATATCTATTCTTGGACTGGAATCATCTTCATTAATATTCGAGCTCTTGGTGGCGGAGGGTTAAATGTGTCAGAAGAGAATTGAAATTGCAAATGGCTGCGCCCATGAGTATGCTCAATAATGTATTTACAACGAATTTGCATTTGAATTCTGATATATTATTAATGGGATATACTATAGAAAGATTAAGCGTGACTTACAAGAAGTGAGATAGCTAATATTAATTTATGACAACTGAAAGTAGCCATTTTATTTGAAATTTTTTACCAACCAGCTGGGAACCACGATGACTGATTGGTACGTAACCTACGTAAGTAGGTCCATTTCACACGACCTAATTTCACACGATGCGGGTGACGAATTGTTTCTGATATGAATATCCAGTGAAGGCAAAAAAATCGACTTGTTTATCAAGAGATGCTTGACAAAGTTGCTCTAGGCCTTACTTTCTTTCTTTCTGTCGTAACTATGAAGCCAGACGGTGGTCTGTGGTTCTGGTCATAACATGGCCTAGATATATCGCGATATGGGCCTGCATAATGTGCTACAGATGTAGTCTCGTGTTTCCGATTTCTTTCTGTGATTTTTATTTGTTTTGTGACAGGCCTAATGTATGGCTTTTAAGATTAAATATTTTATCTTACATTTTTCTAAAAATAATATACATTCTATAATTGAACGTAATCAGTGAAATATCATTTTTATTTACTCTGGAAAAGCTTTTGGCTCCACTTTGTGTTTAGTTTGGTTGAGGTGCTCTGATGAGCATTCTCATACTTTTTTAGATCTTCGTCAGTAACACTTGCAAATCGAATGAAATCAGTGGGTCTGGTGACCAGAGGCATTGGATCGACAGAAGGGTTTGTTGATTCTTCTGAAGGAAAATCATTTTTCTCACTAAAATAGACTGCAGTAGGCCTACATCTGAATCAACATCATTAATGTCGTAGTCGTCGTCATTGAAAATAGTTCATCTACAGTAGGCATTGTAATATCGCTTATATAGTCGAACATGATGAAAACTTTTGTCACAAGTTGTGAAAATAGCCAACAGACGACAAAATTGACGTCATTTGGTTATAACAATGTGACCTAGATTGTGACCCAGATATCGGCCTGTACTGTACATGTACGAGGACTGCATATCGTCATATGTTGTAAATATATACAATAGATCTACTCTTGTAGTTCAGACTTTTTCCCCCTGATTTTTTTCTTCGTTTTGTTTTTGCAATGTATGGATTTTAGAAAGAAAAACAAACACAACTCTATCGTATCCTTTATTGCTATAGGTTGTAGTCGTTTCAGTATTCATTTCATGTATTCCTACGCCAAAAGTAAAGCGGTTAATACTTAAATCACGTGATAACCCAACACCCGTTTTATTGAAACAACAAAACAATAATTTAGTATATCTGTAATGAACGAAATTACAATCGGTATGTAAATATTTTGTATTATAATTTCAGTACATACTCATTTACATGCATTACATTGCATAAATTTATACGTACTTGCGTAATTAATGCATAACGTACATAAATGGTTTGATTGTAAACATGTACCAATTTAATTTGATAGAGCTATACATTGATATTAAAATTACCTGGATGCCCGAAGATCGTCGTCCATGAAGTCCGAGTTCGTTTGCTGTATTTTTTCATCAAGGAAATCCTAAAAACAAACCCATATCATAACCATACGCACTTGTATATTATATGCACTTATATATTATCCTTACTTAAAGTATATTATATGCACTTATATATTATCCTTACTTAAATATTAAACATACTTATATATTATACGTATAGGGTACTGAATGTTTAAAGCCGGAGGTTTTGCCGCGGCAAAGGACCGATCTTGTGAACTGCGCCAAGAACGGGGGCGTAAATATTTCAAAATATATTTATAAAAATAGTCCCGGAACCTCAAAACCGGTTCCGGGCGTATTTGGTAGCCTACTACGATTGCCGTCGGACCCATGTTTCAGAGAATTTGGAATTCGTTAAAGAATCAAAGTACTGAAAGTACTGATACGAGTTGATCGTAATCCTAAGTTTTAATGAGGTATAATACACTCAGTATACTGAAAAGATATACATTGTGTACACATGCTTGAAGTATATTGCGGGTTAATTTCAATATAGTGTACCACTGTCATGGTGTAAATTTTGAATTTATTGTCACAATAAAACATCAACATTTTTTATCAAAAACGCATGTTATTTCCAGAGTTTCTAAATTAGAAAAAACCTGCGTGAATCTACCAATGTTATTTCAAATAACAATACTGACAATGAAAACATCACATTTTGCACATTTTAATTCGGAATATTTAGGTTTTTTAAAAAAATGTAACTTTAAATCAGGGAAAACATATGACCTAACGTGAGTACTGATGGCTTATTTATTATGCAAAAAAACTACATAGATAAGCGATATGATTTTAAAATCTCGTGCTTATAAACATTTAATTTCTATGCGATAGGGCAATATTGTACCATGACGCTATACTTCCTATCAGTAGTCTTAAATCTTTAGGTCAATACGTGGGCATGTAAAACATCGAAGAGTTTCTCATCAGTTTAGATCATGTGAATTAGGAATGACGCAACTTCTATGTCCAACTTTACAAACAGATCTTGCCAATACACAATAAGGGATATTGACCAAAACTTATTTGCGTGTTAATCGTGCGCAAGAATTGTTAACAGTCCAGTAATCGCTTTTAATTCAATTTAAATTCAATTCTATTACAAGAGCATAATGGTAAAAATAATTGAAAAGTAACATTCTAAAGCAAATTTACAATATCTTAAAATTCCTAAAGAACGCTGAACTGACCTTTAAAAGCACATATTTCAACAAGTCTTGTAAACCTATATTTTTTAACGAATTGTTACTATTTTTTCGTCATTTTAAAAAGCAAAATATACAAATAAAAGTTTGATTTTGAAATTTCAATCTTGAAGTTAAGTTTGTCTTGCTGAAACGCACATTAATATGTAATTTTCCGTCAATATAATGTGATATTAATCACATACTGCAAAATGTGATTTTATTTGTTCCCAATAAACAACTTAGCATAACATAACTGAGGCAACTCGTAATCAAATTAATTTACTTTGTTACAACTTACTTCATATTTCTCTGATGGCCATTGTGACATTGATGTGAACTTCTCATACCTGATCTCTCTGTAATATAAAAACATAATATTTTATGAATGATTCGAAAATGTATCCTCTTTCTAAATGGTCAACCATAGGGGAAGACAAATGGAAATTTGGCGAGTCCCTCTCTGACTGAGTCAGTTGGTTATATTGTCTTAGACCATTCAACTCTACATGTCATAATAGACTGACCTGGAACAATAGAAAAGAGCAAACCATTTGGATATTAAGGGATGAAAAGGATTTAGTCAAAGAATCAAATGAGGTGAGGTGTTCTCCAAAACAAATATTCAAACCAAACTGAACACTCAACATGCTTTTGGCGACGGGAATTTAGGTCTGCCCAAAGAGAGGATAACTGCATTTTGCAAGGGGAAAATTGACAATAAATGAAAATACTGTGTCTTAAATTTCTTCTTCTCAAGAAGCACTGGACTGAACCATTAATCACATAATGCATGCAAAAAATTCATTATTTAAGACCGATTGTTATTTCTGTAAACCATGATCCGCAGGATTATGGTAGGACCACTATAAGTGTCTTTGAAGAAAGTAAAATAAAAAAAACGATATGTGACACATTTTTCACATTAACAATATCCTTACCGCGAGGACTACAAGGGGGCTACATTAGGGGTCTTTTTAAGTGAAAAACATATAATTGAAACACGTAATCTAGATACATGTAGATAAGAATATTTCATTACGTTTTAGGCATAAAACTCAAACCTCGAAGTAACATTCTTTAATATTGTTTATATTGAAATATGAAATAACACATTTACTGCATGCTAGAGATTCTCTTTGTGAATACTACTCTAGACGTATAAAACAAAGGATTTCTTGAAGTTTTCATTGGATAAAAAGCAGCCTTGATTAAATATAAATGATAATATACAAACCTACAGGAATCTGGACACTGGCTCTTACATACTTCAAAGAAATCCCCTATACGATGTAAGCATTTCACTGTAAATGAAATACCACAATGATTATTTTTGGATACATGGTTGGAAAATGAATTACTATAAAAAGTACTTTTAAAGTGATGAATACAATACAGTCACAGTTGTTTATCAAGGCCACTCAAGGAAATAGACAAATGTAACTGTCATAGACCGATTTTGTGCAAGTTTGACTGTATTTAATTTTCTTTCTCTTAACTGCAATGACAATATTTCATGTAGACTTCTAATTGATATGAATTGTTAATTCAGAATAGTATTTCATTTTGTTTGTCTTAAACTGATATTCATACTCACCAACGACATCATCAGTAAAGTTACAAACTTTTGTCTCCCGTGGCATGATGGAATAAGGTACACCACACTGACATTCTCTAATATATATAGATTGTATACATGACTTCATACATGTCTTCTTATCGTAATGGACACCAAATCGTTGCATATACCAATCCTGTCTGTTTGGTTTCATTGAGCATGATGCATGCGGGGGTGGCAATCGTTTTATCACTACCTGTGGTAAAATAATACACAAATAACGCTGTATATTTAGCAAAAGAACGGCGAAGCTACAAAAATGAATACCTATGTACTTCTGTGACAACACTTACTTATAATTATTATAATAACAGCAATGGTGATCAACATAATAATATATTATTAGTATTATAAGCATTATGGTATTATAGGATTTCATCATTAGTCAAGATAAATTATCTTGGTCGACGGCAATTCCAATGCCAAAGAGCAACTTTTAGTTCTACTGCGTATATGGATTGAGTTGCTGAGTACTTTCTTTTTAAATTTACTGGTTCTTTTATATTAGCTTTCTCATTGGTTTATATCTGTATGATATTTACAAATTATATCAATTTCCCCTTTTTATTTTGTGTATAAATACCTTGTTTGAATAAATATAATTTATATCGGCGACATGTTTAGCAGAATAATTCCACAGGCAGACATTTTTGCTAAATGTTATAAATAGAAATTGGCTATCAATTCCGCTGTAAAAGACGAGGCCACCGATCGACCGTTATTTCACACCTGTAGTTCCAAAGCGAAGCAATGGACAGATAACATGTAATGAAAACATACACTGTACTCAAATCATAAACATTCTGCAATAATTCTTACATCAAAGACTTCAATAAGGATACCTAATAGATTTTATAATTAGTTTAAATTCATTAGTTTAGTATCCGTAAAATGATATTTACTTTGACCGAAATTAATAAAATCCTACCAGTAATCTACACCCTTTCCTTATGTTGTTTATATATAAGTATTTCACATCCTGGTGAACTCGGTAAAGTGAGCAGTCGGGTCGCGCATACTTGACCAAAGACAAGGTATCCTTTCTCATATTTTTACAAAGATGACTACAAGTAAACGTTATAAGAGACATAACTGTGAAACATCGCTATCAAAGTTTTTGAAATGAATGCATGTGGTCCTGTAAAACGAGCCATGCGTTCGAATATATATCTCCGAGTTGATCTGGGTGTCATTTGTCTCTGATTCGTTATATCGGAAGAAAGGACATTCATATCATAACAGGTGTATATATACTGTATACCTGGAAATGTCTGCTCAAGGTTATTTTCGCCCCTTTACGACAAAAACATATCAGCCTATCTTAAATTCGCCTAAATCACCATAGGCTTCATGAATGGTATGTACGTCCGTGCTTCAATTATATCGCTTCAATGATTCACTTTCATGTTAAATTCGCCCTCTAATCAAGGAGTGAAAATTAACAGTATATATATATATAATATATAAATATATATATATATATATATATATATATATATATATATATATATATATATATATATATATATATATTAAATATATTAAATTATATTAAGTTGATATTAACCTTTTTCAACCCGATGTACGTTGAGGTTCCAGGTGATATAGAGACGCCATCGTCTTCCGGAAACGGTTGAACTCCTCTCTCATGTATAGAGATTACGACTCCGGAGGCCGGTGATAAACTATTAATGTACTCTACCTGTTCTACGTTCAGTTCCAAATGTAAGCCTGAAGTTGACATACATATGAATGAAGTTTTATTTATGTTAGTAGAATGACTTGTAACATGATCTAATGGTTTTTAATTATGTTTGCAGTTAATCATAATTACTGTCGCAACTTTCAATATTGTTTCAATCATTTTTAAAATGAACTCGATAGGTTTTCATGGAACATTTACGACGGGTGTAGCGTGTTTACAAGGGACGCTGACTCCTCCCGGGCACCATTCCGTTTTGGATTGTTCTTCATATAGAGACCGTTATTATATCTAATCTGTTGTATTCTAATAGACCTGGAGTTTCGAATACCAAATGGTACTTCTTTAATTTAATTTGCTCAAGCTAGAATCATGATGCTTGGTACATCGTACTCATATGCAATGTACTGAGTTTAGGGATCGCAACCTCCTACTTACAAAGTTATTGCCCTTTGTATTTTATTTGTCTCGGATCTAAGCTAGGATCATAAAAACCTGTGTGTCGATACATCAGTCATATATATCCGATATAATTTGCTAAAATGATTATTTTTGTCCCCTGACATATAGTCGAGAATATCATAAAATGTGTGTTCAAATACATTATCAAACACGTGAAACGTTGTAAAAGATAATCTTTTGGAAGTTATTTGTTTTATTAGAATTTAAGTTTTCCTATACCTTAAAAATCCAGCTGTATTTCCGTATTCAAGAACCTTTCAGATAAACTCTTTGTTTATGTAATTGTACTTCGTAATTCGGTCAGGGGGATCTCGGTCCTTTACGCGCTTGGACTTTGTTAAAGTTGGCCGATTTTAATGCGTTTCACATATAGTTTTAAAATATAGTACGTGAGTTTTATTGGAAAGTGCATGTACAAATGTATTATGTAAACTATGTGCTTTTCAACGCTATTTTAAATACCCGAAGAAAATCGAATGAAAATATGAAAAAATATATCAGGTCACTAAAAGAATTTTTTCCGATCTTTAATGTTACCCTGAATGCTGAGATGGACAATATCAAAAAATATAACTGCGAAAAGTATGCGTACTTCATTTTTTTCATCGTGCCGCCATGTCCGTTGGAGTTGGGCAGTTCATGAACATATATGTGAAGAATGATGAAGCCAAGAATAGCTCGAGTTAAAAATGGGTCTAGTTCACCCGATATATCCGGCATGTGGACAATTTCAGAAACGAATGTTTTGAAACCACGAAAAAGACCAACTTTTGCCCGATTAAAGTATGAAATGATTATGTACGAAAATAAACGCAAAGGGTAATAAGAATAGAATGAAAATTAACTGCAAATAGCACATATTTATTGGACACTCGGTAATCTTCGTAAAAAATACAGAAAGTTAATTTGCAATGCTCAAAGAAATGGCGGACAAACAATAACTGATATTACGGGCTACGTTTGGCAAGATTGTTGCAATTATACACATGCATTTATTATTCTAACCACCCGATGGTCTGTTTAGATATATACGAGATAAAATATTGCATAAAATGGCCATGAAAAATTTTTCACCTACGACAGCTCATATCGCTGTAATCCATCTTGTGTAATGAGACATATAGAATGTTCATAGACAAGAAATCAGGTATTACGAATGCTGTTTAACATATATACTTACCAAAAGCAGCCCCAGCATGATGGGATTTTATAGGATGGTTTTGATCCTTGTATGAATTGAATGTGTAGCAATTTCCAAAGGTTCTACTGTGCAGGTAGGTGAAATTTCTGTAATAATAGTATAATACATTTACTACTGTACATCCGGGAATTTTCGCTCCCGTTTACTTTTCGCCATTTTCATCCTCAGATAAGAGGGCGAATTTAAGATGAAAACGAAAATTTCAGGTAAAATGATTGAAGCACAAGCAAAGATACTATCAATGAAACTACGATGATTTAAGACGGGGTGAATATGTTTTCTGTCGTAAAATAGCGAAAAATAACCAGAGGCGAAAATTTCCAGGCATACAGTATCTATACCCAGTTACATTTCACGGAGTATTCATATGTTTGAGAAATATTTCATACCAGTGAAGAATGTTTATGGTTTTATTAGATGAACACTGGTATACATTTGTCAGAAATGTATCAAATTGTTATCAAACTGCAATGTTGTATTCATATAATAAAATTTTATTTGAAATGCAGTAATAAATTTTGTTAAGATGATGTATTACTATTATTATTATTATTATTATTATTATTATTATATTATTATTATTATTATTATTATTATTATTATTATTATTATTATTATTATTATTATTATTATTATTATTATTATTATTATTATATTATTATTATTATTATATTATTATTATTATTATTATATTATTATTATTATTATATTATTATTATTATTATTATTATTATTATCATTATTATATTATTATTATTATTATTATTATTATATTATTATTTTTATTATTATTATCATTATATTATTATTATTATTATTATTATTATTATTATTATTATTATTATTATTATTATTATTATTATTATTATTATTATTATTATATTATTATTATTATTATTATTATTATTATTTTACCAGATAAAATATTCCTGTTCCCATGAACTATGTGCACCAATGCCTCACCGACTACAGCAGAAATGTTTCAGATATGAAAATATCATATATATGATCACTGTGAACCAAACGTTCCCAGCATGATGACAATAACGAACTTCGTAACGGGTTTTATGAAAATGGTTTTCGTAATACCGGGTGCTAAATTCAGTGCTTATTAAAATACAAAGTAATACCGGTTATTACTAAAAAAAAAGTTAAAGTTCGATTTCATACCAAACTTTGCCGTCTTTACATTAAAACACATAATGATGGAAAGTGTCATATGCATCGCTAGCGTAAGAATGCACTTCAATAGTAAAAATAAAAAATATGACAATTCATGTTCTCACACTTACAGTGTGTGTATGTGTGCGTGCGTGCGTGCGTGTGTGCGTGCATGCGTGTGTGTTTGTTTGTTTGTTTATATTATAGTATCTAAGCATTATTTACTCTGGAGAACACTGGTGTCCAGCAAATGAACATGACATGAGAAAATTATTTATGTTGTGACCATATTTCTCAAGGTCATGCGGATTCATGTAACTAGCAACTGTAGCGTATAACATAGCGGTTTCGTGTTCCTGTGGCACTGTGGTATAATAACGTCTGGCTGTATCTTCATCTTTAAGTGCTTGCCACATACTAAACTTGGTGTCAATCATAACTTGATTCCAATCAATTGCGGTATTGTTTTGCATTGAATCTGAAAGAGAAGATAAATGCGCCTTCAATTGAACATAATATTTGATTGCATTCTTCATGGAAAATGATGATAGGATATTAAGTTGATAGTTTGGCAAGTACAATAAATGTTATTTACCATGCTTTTATTTTATTAATTTTGTCTTATTAATCCATTAGGTATATATCACGTGCGTTGATAGACATAATAATATTATTGCCCATGTTCAATACGATGTGTCGAACCACTTTGTTGATATTTACTTGTTAATGGTTCCACATATTCCCCCGCTAACAGATTTAAAAGGCAAAAAGTATTCTTCTGTGTTGTTAAGCAAACTAAATTTTGCAATATATTCATACTGAGTAGTTGATTTGGGTCAACTTACTTTACATTCAGATATTTACCCTCAATATGCTACCTGTCCCCTAGGAAGAAAAATTATATCTGATATTGAAATTCAAGGGAGTTCCATTAATCGTTCTTAATCATTTTCGAGGTATTCCGATTTCTTCATTGTTTTATATATACATGTACTTCAAACATGGATGCTTCAGTACCATTTTCTGTTCATTCAAAAATAGAGATGAAGACAAATGGAATTTGTATATATCATTGTCAGTGATAACAACAACACCCTTATATATTATTCATAAATTTACCAAGATTTTTTCTCCAAAAAATCCAAAACTCGTGTATTCAATCAACGCTAGAGCATTTCAAGGACAAGGCTTTAGACATGATAACAAGTGAACAGAAAACAGCACAGTGTAACTTCCAAAAAAAAACCCAACCTTTTAAAATCGATCAATTCCTGATAGCGACTGTAATAATAAAATCTGGATTTTCCCCTTCTACTCAAATACAAAAAGAAACTTCTGAATACCAATCCTTCCTAATTCCGAACATGGGACCGATTATCATGATGAAAACGCGGTAATGTTATCAAACAATGTCCAAATACCGACGAGGACACTGTTAACCAACTTGTCTGGGATATTCAGTAGTTAATCTACATATACAGTACAGTTGATTAAAACAGAATTATAGTAATAATGTGAATTTTGAAAAAAATAGTCACTAAAACATATATGAAATATGGAAACAAGAAAATAGTAAATATAAAAACCGGACCCGTCTAAGCCGTTGTAAATCTGTTGTTTCTTAAAACCAGAATTATTGACGTATGATTTACTTCCAAGAACCGAACTTTCCAAAAAACCGAACAAAAGAAACACTGTATATATATCCTAGTTATGCCCAGCATTTATAAAATAAATAAAATAATATATATTCCGGGGATGCTAGCAAGTTTTAAACAAAATTGGATAGTGTTGTGATAAACATAGACGTATATTTGACATGTATTTTAATTTTAAGCAGAAATCGACCTGTAAATTGGATTTGAAATTTTTATAAGCATTAGAACTTTGGTATTATGTTTATGATATCATTATAAATTCAGTTACCATTTTGAAGATTTATGTTTTAAATTTATTTATTAATGTAAGCTAAATATCTTTGAAAAATATAAAATATAAATTTTTCAATCCAATGTTAATATCATTATTTGGAAGCCATTTTTATGGGAGAGCTTTTATGCCAGTCACGGTTTCGGCAACTCAATTTTGTTTGTCGGTTAAATTATCATTTCTTTAATCATCAATTTTCCAATATTCACCTTTTTTCATTTACATATAGAAACCCTGATCTTATCCACATCTCAGATATTATAGTTTCATTGTAGACGGTTATATTTAATTTCAAAATTATTTCTAAATATATTTTACTAAATATAAAACTATGATTACATTGATAACGTGATTAACTAACATTATTGCTGTTAGAACAGATGTTTAATGACATTTTGATTAACATTAGAGTTAGAATGATGCTGTAGGCAAAATTTTCTTGATTTTAAGAAATCTCCCAAAAGTGCACTAGTATTCGTTCCGGACGTAAGCGTAAATGATAAAGTAGGTACATTAGGTTAGTCTAATGTGTTACTACTCTAACGGCCGGAAATGCGTAATGTGTATCTTAACCCTTTCACTCCTGAAATTCTGAGTAGTATATTCTTTTCTATTGTTTAAGACCAGTCTATTGCTTGTAGGGATGAAAGAGTTAATGCAAAACTATCAATGTTGAACAACATCGGGTATTTCAAGACGAAATTATCTTAAAGGGGCATTAAATGTGTTTTTTTCAAAAAAAATTTCTCTCCTTTTTAATACTTAGATTGATATAGAGTAATGAAAAAAATATATACACAGGTAAAAAAAAATCTTAAATTCCTCAATGTTTCGTGAAAAGTGCTTGAGAAACCCTGTTTGACAGTTATTCACTCGTATTTGATCAATTCAGCCTTATTATTTACATATGCACACCACACTGGACTTTTAAAGATGTTTATACCTGTGTATAGCTCTTAAGCTCTTATTTGTTATTATACATCAATTATAAATAGTAAAAGTAGAAAAAATCGAAATAATATTTTGGTAAACTCAACGGATGCCTCTTTAAAGACGTAACTATCAATATTCAGCTTGTATACGGACAAGTATAAAGTATAAAGTGCAAGAATGAGTATCTTGTTTGTTTTTAAGCTGATTAAATCAACACTTTACATACAATTCCAATATTCGTCTTCTTATTTCGCCTTCATTAATTTTTCTATCACCATGCTTGTCCTTTTATTAACTCCAAATAGTAGCAAATTTATTATTTCATTATTGTTAACGATATAAAAATTGATTGTATTTTTTTTTTTTCAAAAGACAATTTTATTCACTGATTCATCATCACGCTATACAGGGGCCCGTTTTACGAAAATATCCTAAGTCTTTGACTTGGTCTTTTAATCACACTTACGACTAACTTATCACTTAAGCACCATAAAACTTGCGAATATTCTGAACTTGGCCTGCTCAACCAATCAGATTTTAGGATTCGCCAAAGTTTAGAAAAACTGTTAGACTTAAGTTTTTCTTGGCTGTTGCGGAGCCAGGCCCAGATCAGGTCTTTTTGAAAACCCAGAGACTGTGGGTAGACCTTAGTTATACATTGTATTTGTATGTGTCATAAATTATCTTTGTAACTGTAGCAGGTAAATGTATTTATATGTCTTTGGCACTTCCAAAAACACATTAAAATGTGTTAAACCTAGTTTTTCGCAGTTAAACCCAGTTTTTCTTCAGTTAGACGTAGATTTTCTCAGTAACCCACATTAACTGGAGAAAAGAAAAACTAAGTTTAACTGAGAAAAATCTACTTTTAACTGCGCAAAATCACAAAAATGAGTTCAACCTAGAAAAGTAGGTTTAACTGAGAAAAACTAGATTTAACTGCGCCACAATCACATTAATGAGTATTAAATCGATTTTGACGTAGTTAACCCTAGATTTTCTCAGTTAAATCTACTTTTCTCCGTTTAATATTGGTTGCGAAAAAAACTAGGATTAACTGGAGAAAAAATAAGTTAAACTCGTAATTCACTTTAATTGGAGAAAACTGAGAAAAACTAGGATTAATTCATGATTATAATTTCGGTGTGATTTATTAATGAAACCAAGATTTTACGTTTTCTCTCGTTAAACCTAGATTTTCTCAGTAACCCACATTAACTGGTGAAAAACTAGGTTTAACTGAGAAAAACTAAGTTTAACTGAGCCAAAATCACAAAAACGAGTTAAACCTAGTTTTTCTCGAGAAAAACTTAGTTTAACTGAGAAAAACTAGATTAAACTACGCCACAATAATATGAATGATAATTTTACGCAGTTAAACCTAGTTTTCCTCAGTTAAACCTAGTTGTTCTCCAGTAGATTTGGGTGACGACAAAAATTGGGATTAACTGGAGAAAAATTAGGCTTAACTCGTAACCTAATTAACTGAAAAAAACTAGGTTTAATTGAGAAAAATAAAGTTTAACTGGAGAAAAACTAAATCTGAGAAAAATTAGGTTTAACTGATTTTGGCGTGCCACATATATCTTCAGGATATTATTCGAAAATACCATCAGATTTTACTTGAAAAACGGTTCTAAGTTTTGTCATAAGACGTACCACTTAGAATTAATAACTTCTCGTCCCGTGACCTTCAACTTTGACCCCCCGAAAACACCAAACGTATATCTGGTGACGTCATCGATATCTTTGCAAGACGAGAAATAATAAAACAATTTATTTTAACTATATCTTTTGTCTAGCATCTAAATATCTTACCATTATAAGTGTCTTGTAGCATTTCAAGAGCCTTGTTGAACAACAGATTATTTGGTCGTATTTCCAAAACTGGAGTCATCAACAAGAACGGCGAGTCAGTCTGATTTACCATCGAATACCTTAAAGGATTCCTATTACAGATTGTTACGCTCGGGAATTCGAGTTTAGATACAGACACCATCTCAAACCTAACTTCCACTGGATATCTGAAATATTTTTGGAACAACCATAAACACTGAACAGTCAGCCATCCAAACATAGACAGTACCAAAATCAACCATACTAATCTCTTTATACACGAATTCGAGTTATGAATTTTAGAGATTGCTGTAAAACTTGTCTCATTTATGAATTTTTGGTACTGTTCCTTAATGCTGGTTGAAGGTGGAGAATCTAAAGTTGTCTTAGGTTTAGATGCCCATTTCTCTTCTAAATCCAATGTTTCTCGAAACATATCTTTTTCATAACTATTGTCATGACTGGTAACCTCCTTTCTTTCCCCCGTCATCTTCCCGACTAAAGTTTTCATTTCCCACAGCAAATGTCTTTGTCATTGGCAGGTTATCGCTTATTAGAATGATTTTAATTATGAACAATCCTTAATTACACCCTGTTCATTGATTTGTCACTCAGGTCTGACGTGATTGTGGAATACCCTTCCCAGGTGAGAATATCTGTATAATATTGTACAAATAGGTGTCGTTAAAGGTAAACAAAAACTCATCAGTTAATTGCTTAGATTAATTATAATATGTCAGGTATATACAAAGTAATGTAATTTATAGCTTTGTTCCTAGAAAGCTAAATTATTCTATCAAGCCGTATTTTTATAGAGTTTAATGAAGTCGTATGTCATCATTCGATTCATTCCACACTTTTTATTGTCTTGTATTCAACGACATTACGGATTCCATCCGTCTTGGAATTCAACTGCTGTTAAAACTACAAATTTCATCTGTCTTGGAATTGAACTGCTGTTAAAAATATTCATATTTCAACTCTCTTGGAATTGAACTGCTATTTAAAGCTACAAATTTCATCTATCTTGGAACTGAACTGTTGTTAAAAACTGCATAGTTAATCTGATTCGGATTTGAACTGCAGTTACAGAGTACAGATTTCCTCATTACTCGTTTTATCAATAATTGATTAACTATTTTACACCTACTCTACTAATTCTTGAATGATATATCAATGCATTAATCTTACTTAAATATGATAAAATAGTGACCAATCTGCTGTAGTAAGTCAGTTCCCTAATGGTCCTTTGTGTTATTTGTTCATATAGAGATTATTTACACGCTTTTATGGTGGCATAATATTAAGTACTTTAGCTTATTACTTGTATGAGAAAAGTACCTGTATTATTGGTATCATTTAAATAGCGTTTATTTAAATGAAGAGCTATATATAAGTAATATCACACACACACACACGCACACACACACACACAGACACACACAGACACACACAAATACTTGTTATGTTTTTCTGGCTGTATTTTAAAATTAATTGATTGTAAATTGAATTGTACATCTTTTCCTCTAAGTAATGTCAATTGATGTCAGATAAGGTAACAATATGATAACTGCGGTAGGATTTATTTCCCGAATGTCCACCGGATTAAACAAGTTTATTTACATCAATTATTTTAAGCAATTAATGGCCCTGTTAGGCTTACCAATGGTTTTATGAGAATTTTGTACTTATTCAGTCCACAAAAAGTTTTTAAAATCCGTCCCTTGGCAACACAGGTAAAAAATAGAAAAAAAGAAAATAACTCACGTCAGTTTTTGCTAATTCGGATATGTTCACTGAAAATGACAAATTCTTTACTAAATTTAAAGCTCTTCAACAGCAATGGAGTTCAGAATTATTATCCAATTCCTTTATATGAACTAACTGTATTCATTTGTCCCTGATTGGTTATCTATTACAGTGTTCATCTGTTTGACTGAAACCAATTTCATAAGTTACTGTTGATCCATTTCAGATAGGAATAGAATCAATGTTATATGAAATGATTTGCTTTCAATTTTTTTATCATTGAAACAAACTACAAACAAAACAAATCCAAGTGAACATACTTTCTATGTACATTTGAGAAATCAGAGGGTAAAAAGTGAAAAAAAAATGTTGGAATAGTAAGACCG
Source organism: Atrina japonica (assembly GCA_030159075.1). Lineage (NCBI taxonomy): Eukaryota > Metazoa > Mollusca > Bivalvia > Pterioida > Pinnidae > Atrina > Atrina japonica. The sequence goes on from BROG01000077.1 coordinate 105,396, forward strand.
CTAAAATACATATCACATCTATGTATATGTTTTTTAGTATTTTAATTCATACAAATTCTTGAAAATGAGATTTGTCACATCTAATCGAAAAATACAATTCTGTAAACAGATATAATACAGTACAAAGATATACAACAGGTTGACAAGTCGGGCGAAATGTAATTCTTATTGTTGTTTAGTTTATAATTAACTCCGACTTTAGACATAAATGCCTAAAATCGTTAGTTGATAAAAAGTAAATCTTCATAATGTCAACTTCAGGTAACGGTTAAGACACAGGGTATTTATTTTGGGGGATACTCAGTGTAAAGACGGAAATGAAACGAATTTACTTTCGGAACATCAAATAAATTACATGACAATTCTGTACAATGGGGATTATCGTAATTGAACTATTATTCGGAAAATTTGAGCATTGTTTACATACCTGAAGTTGGACATAAGTTTTTAGATAGTATATATATATAATCGGTGAACAGTTCAGATTCAGACTTCAGATTGTGATGTTGTGTACATAATTTAATAAAACGTTGAAAATGGATACCAACCGAGTTGTGAATTAATTCCCAACATGTAACCGACGACCGTACCGGTTATAATAGCAGGAATTTTTGTATAAACAATGAATTAAGTATAAATATTATAAACATAATACGTTATAAGTTATAATGCTCAAGACGATATCGTTTTTGTCAATTAGACTTCATCAGTTGAGCTCCAATTTGAAAAGTATGTGTATTTTCTAAAGAGAAAGTGGTATAATACAAGGCCAAATAATATCTCTAAACATATAGCCGAAATCCGTCTAAGAGTAACCACTGTAAAAAAAATCTTAGCTTTAGAAAATTTTCGAATTTAATTGGTGTTATCAGTGCCAAATATTACTTTATTATAAGATGAACATCTGATACCGAAATACCAGGTACTAGGTTTATGTATACCCTCGGAGACTCAAACGGTCAATTAGCTTATAAAACACCAATCTAAATACATTAGGTAATCAATATAAGGTAAAAATAAGAAAAAAATTTAAGTTGTCACTTTAGTGAAGAAAAGTTTATTTGTATGTATACAGCCGAACTTGTCTTGAGAGACCACTCCTATAAGACACCACCTGATTATTAATTATTCAATACAATTTCGTCCAGCAGCCCAACGGCGAACAGACTTATGGCTGTCATAATGTTAAGTATCCTCTTTTTAAATACATTTTTCCGTAGTAATTACTTTCGAAAATTTCAAAGGATTTATATAGGTTTCCCTTGATCATGTTAACATTAAAATATAAATTGATTTATCTTCGCATTTATTTTTCGCAAAGCATAATAAAATGACAACATGAAAAGCGGCTGGATGATTATTACAATAATAATCGCTTATCGATTTTATCTGTCTTCAGTTCTGTGCGATCTTTAAGCATGCTTTACATTATTAAAATCAACAGTACAAATTAACGGTGTGTAGTTATTATTTTACATGTGAAGGTTATTCAACACACTTGGGAAATTATATTCTATGATCCTATACCGTTATGATGTAACCCATTTTACTAAAATAAAAGTTTTTTTCAATAATAAGTCAATTTATTATCTGAATGTAGAACGTTACAATGTAATTAGGTCAAAACGAACTGCAGCTTATGACCATCACTCACGCATTCGTTTATTATTGGTTATGACAACCTGCTTTGAAATTTGTAAACTTTGACATTTGTAACTTTGCATATTTATTTACTGGGGTGTGCAATAGTCCTTTAGCGTCGCATGTTTCTATGTTTACAAAGTGTTGCGCAAACACCTATACAAATGATGTAGGACAGATTGCTTTTTTAACTGATATAAAATATAAAAAAAAATATAATTTTTATGATATATGCAGAGTTCCTAAAAGCACGTACAAAGATGTACTTTTTGTCCCTTGAGTATATCAGGTGAAAACAGGTAATTGATTTCTTTCTGTAAAAAAATCCAGTTTTATATCTATACGACAGAATAGTTGGATAGTATAATGGAACAATTTAAATGGAATATCAATTGGTATGTATGTTCATTGATACTTGACTTCCAGTAAAGACCTAGCTATAACAGGCATAAAAATTATTCTAGCTTCAAACAGAGTGAGGTAAACGTACCACATGTTTGAAAACGATGACATATTTTCAATGTCAGTGAGATATTTGATATTTCTTTTTGAAATTAACGACAAAACTGCACAGAACCTGTCTCAGTCCGTTTCTATTCCAATATGGCGAAATATTAAAAAAAAACGAAAAACTACAAGTGGCACAAATGACTAATTCAAATAAATTATTGCTTTGAAGTTTTTTCAGTTTTTCAAATTTTGAAAGCTCCAGAAAATCAAGTCTGGAAAGTTACGACACTCTGTAAAACTCTACATTGTGGACCAATGACTCGATTTATCAAATGTGTTGTTATAATATTTTAGCTGAAAAAGGTATTTTTAACTTCCGTGTATGCATACCTTGACAAATTCACTGTGCATCGTAAATCTGTATGCAAATCGCCTGATCTAAAGTTAATTTTCATTTTCTTTTGATATGCCCTGGGTAATTGATTTGGATGCAGCATAAACATATCGAAATGACACTGGATTAGTTTTACTCGTACGATACCTCGATATTTCTAACATCGTACAATCTGCTTCAAAACGAGGTTTATCTCCCTTTATTTGAAAACTTTGATTAATTCTTGTCTGGAGTTAAGACCACGCTCATTTAGAAATTGCAAATAACATCCCCAGGATGGTTGAGATCATTTAGTCCATGAATGTCTACGTATATATTTATTATTTGTCATTGATGAATAAAAAATCAAAAACTAATTTTCCCTTCGCTTTTAGATTGTATAAACACATTTGTATTTGGTAGTCCGTCTTTCGTCGGTGGACTATTTCAACATGGTGCTTCACATTGGCACCAAAGAGTAAGTTTGAACGAGGCAGGATTGCGGACAATTTGCGTTATGTAAAATTTTGAGTTTTTGTCTATTGTTGTTTTCCATATACAGTGACGACGTTAAATTCGCGGAAATCGGAAAGGATGACATTGAATGTGTACTCAGCAGATGTTCCACATCTTCGTCCGATTTATTGTCTCGATGCAGTAGAGGTTATCTCGCATGGAACAAGCAAGAAGATCTTTTAATGTTTGCCAGTTTTCTTGTGGAAGGTCGGTGGTCTTTACCCGGGTAACCGGGGTTTCTCCTCCACCAATAAAAACTGGACGCCATCATATGACTGAAAATTGTTGAGTATGGCGTAAAACAAAAACTCAAATCAAATTTAATGTCCTTAAAGTTCTATAGTTCTTGATACAACATCTGAACTCGCTGTGGCCAAATTAAGCACGGTTGTGTAGCATGCTTAAATGAGGAAAAATCTCATTTTTCTTTTATATTTTATAGTATTATATTATAGATTATCATATTTAAAATTCAAAGGTTGTTATAATTTGTAATAGATTGAGTTATGTTGTTTGTTTTGTGAAGAATGACGAATAATTGCGAATAACAAACGATATGGGAGCAGATGTCCGGAAGGAGTATGCGTCCCCTGTTAGCTTGTTTTGTTTGTTGTTGTTTAACGTCCCACTCAAGAATCTTTCACTCATATGGAGACGTCATCATGTGCCGGTGAAGGGCTTCAAATTTTGGCTTATGCTCGGCACTTGCGGCCATTGAGCAGTGAGGGTTCTTTAATGTGCCGACACCTACTGTGACACGTGACCTCGGTTTTCACTGTCTCATCTGAAGGACAGGAATCCAACCTGCCGCCGGCTGGACTCAAACTCACGACCTTACGATCAAGAGTCGAGCACGATACCGACTGAGGGCTCCCCCTGTTGGCATGCCACATTCGTCGCAAATGTTACATCTCGAGGTAAGCAAAAAGGCCAAGTTCAGTGAAAAAAATAATATAAACCGATGGATAAAAGGGGCGATATTTCCTGTTTAAATTAGACAAATGTTAAAGACCAGGTTGATGAATATATCGACATTGTGTTTTTGTTTGTAGTTGTTACTATGTTTAGTTATTAGCCGACCTCCTCCTTCATTCATATGAACAGCCTTCATTCAGAAGGTTTTGCAACATCAAACCATGACCTTAAATTTGACGTTAAGATATGTTGGCGATGGTTTATGAATTCATGGCAATTCTATACCTTTATGATTATGATATATCCCAGCGAGCTAAAAATAAAGACAGCAAAGAATAAAATATATAACCTTCCCACTTTAACATTTTACTTATATTAGACACGGACGGAAATCAACAACAAAGTTATACCACGAATTTGATGAATTTGGTTTTCCTTTCGTCAACGTTCCATATTTAGAAAGTAGTAATATCCTTATCATATTCATATGCGTTTATATCTTTTGAATGATCCAATATGCTAAGTTGTTGTCACAAGTACGTGAGGAATCGCGTTTCAACTTAGCATTTTGCAAATTTTACGGTCTGCGTTATTCCATCGTATGTATTCAATTACTATGTTTTACTAAGTGGAAGTTTGAAATACCTGTTCAATAGTGCTTATAGAATCGTATGTACCAATTATTACTAGGATTTATTTATCTCGTGTTTCAACTCAATTGAACTGAGAACTCGTCGCGGTGTGTCCGGTCTACAGGACAAAATGCTTTTTTCTCCATTACACCTGATCCCGCCTCTGTATTCTCTAAAGTTTTGTTCTTCTCTCTTCAATATTTTGTATATTGTCTCCTGACAGCTTATACCTTAGTATCTGTACTTTTAGTGTGTTGTGTGTATCATAATAATTGTATTATACATAGCAATGTAACAACATGTTTGATGATCATGTTTACACTTAATAATAAGTCTGTTTATGATTATACTGTCGAGAAAAAATTATTCATGTAATTTGATGAACACTCTCTGCAGCCACGAGAACATTATGACGGTTATAAATCTGTCAGAAATAGCTACAGGAGAACGACTGAAAACAGGTGTTTATGTTAAGTTTATAAGTAACTGGTCAAAATTTGCGACATGACCACAGCCATTTTACAAGTGAGCCGACAAACTTTATGGTTTATTTCAGAAATCCAATTATTTTCTGCTATTCTGTATTATCATTATTCGTTTCAACTATATACAGTAGATCATGAGATAAGGCTCTATAAAATCACCTAAGCTTCATGTTGATGTTCTATGTTTACAAAAGGAAGGGTGTATTATAGGATTATACTACATTTAAAACAAGAATAAAAAAATATTATATTCAAATTTGAAACGAGTCGAATAAACTGTCAAGCTGCTTAACAGTCGAGATGTTGACGACATGGAACTAATACACTGTATTTTTACAGAATTATATTAGAGGATCTATATAATTACATATAGATCAATGTATGTGATTGGATGCTTCTTCGGAAGTGGCACTTTTTCCGACGAGAGTAATGGTCTATTTGATAAATAACTTATGTTCATTTGAAGAAGCAAATTAGAAAATAGCGTAATACGATTATTAGAAATTTACCACAATATAATTGTCATGACAATTGTAAAAACTACGCCCTTTTTCCTTTTTATCACTGGAGCCCACCCTTGACGAATTGAAAAAAAAATCATTAATAAACCCGTCCCTACGCAACGTCAACCCACCTAGCCCTGTGGATGTTACATCTTCGACCAATTATATATATATATATATACGTTAAAGGACATGGAACTTATTAATAACATACAGTAAAACCTGCTTTATCAACTACCTGTGTATAAAGACCACTTTTTTTTAAACTCCATAATTGTACCATTTGTGTACAAATCAACTTCTATATAAAGACCACCTCCCTATAAAGACTGGTTTTGTTGTGTCCCTATGGGGGTCTTTATATACAAGTTTCACTGTATATCTCTTTTAATGTCGTGATTATTTGTTCACCTTCCTTACAGCATATTCCACTATCACTGATGTGTATCTAGTTACAATAACCTCATGCAGTGAGTAAACGAGAAACCCTATTACATATGTTATTGCTGGGTATGGAACCATTTTGTCAAACAAAAATATATTGCGTATCTCACTTTAACTGTTGGATATAAAACCATGTGAAAGTTACGTTATCTATTTTTACAGATGTACCATTTTCCGCTTGGTATGAAAGCATGATCCGTAAATTTGGTCAAAGAAAAGTCTAATTATATATCCTACTATTACTGGGTATATGACCATGATGCGTACATCGTGTCAACAAAAAACCCTTACTACATATCCCACGTTTATGCTGGGTATGAGATCATAATCTGCACGTGGTGTCACACATAAACCTTATGACATATACCCACATTTATTGCTGGGTATAATTTGCACGTTGTGGCACGCAAAAAACCTTATGACATATACCCACATTTATTGCTGGGTATGAGATCTGCACGTGGTGTCACACAAAAACCTTATGACATATACCCACATTTATTGCTATTGGTATGTGACTTTGATCTGCAGATTGTGTAAAGGAATTACCTTGCGCATAAACTGTGTGTGGATATAACATATATTCTTTATTCCAACAAGTATTATGTCTACCGCTCTACACGTTCGTACGGTTTTGGAGGGTGATACTCCTCAACATATATCGTTTTCAGTGTTGCATGGAAACGCACCTGTCAAATAAATATAGTATAGCGACTGTGCTACAGATATGATTAATTAGATTTACAAATAACTAGTTCTTGATATTTGAATGATTGGTTTGTTAACATCGCATGATCAAATATTAAAATTTTGTAACTTAAACTGTTCGTATAGGCATAGTCGTTTCTCTCTCTCTCTCTCTCTCTCTCTCTCTCTCTCTCTCTCTCTCTCTCTCTCTCTCTCTCTCTCTCTCTCCTTCTCTCTCTCTCTCTCCTTCTCTCTCTCTCATGATACATGCAACTTACAAAAATTCAACCTTAATACGTTCGTCAAAGCTTTCAATTTCAACTAGATTGTCTTCTATAACAAATGTTAAAGATCTTCAGTTTCCTCTTCCCATCAGTAACTAAACAATATCGGTTCTATGTGGTCTTTTGTTGCTTGTCTTAATGGAGTATTGTCACCAGTAAATCTATCCTATACAAAACAAATAGAATACGTATCTTACACTAAGAGTGTACACTTTGAAAGACGTATCGTTTCACATTGTGTCCATTCTTTTGTTGAAGTTTCATTATCCTCTTAAGTTGAGAGAGGAAAACTGGAAAATACACTTTAACTATTTTATAAATTACAAATCAGGTACGCCATTCACTTGATTATAAATAAAAGAGGATATCCGTACTTAGATGTATATAATTTTACGTGTATATGCTCAGTTTCGTACCACGATCACCCACTTTTTAAACAGACGCAGTGATACGTTCGTTTTTACTTGGTATAGATTATCAGATACACGAAGCGTATAAATCGTTACGGCCCTTTTAACACTTTCCTTATTCACGTTGGCGAGAGGACGGTACATAACTGGTTTATACGAATGTGAGCCACTTAGAAGTTGGTATATCTCTATATGCGATCAAGAATGAGACCAATAATCATACACTGCTCGCTCACGCATTTTCTGCAAGGATTATAAGTTTATTTAGAACGATACTTTTATACAAATATATATTTTATTTATATTCACACTTTCTCTCCAAATAAAACATCGATGGATTAAAAAGTCCGTGATAAAACGTGGACTATTTAATATATCTAATTCATGAATACAGACAGGTGCAGGGATTAGCCGTTACAAAAATATCACAACACGAAAATGATCAGGTAAGTCAAAATGATTGAAAATATTTAAATACAAAATCGTTACATTGATATCAAGTATTTTCATATTACTATATATATCATTTATTTCCATATATGTATGTCCTGAGGGAGATTTTTAAAGATAGGTGTTTTGCAATAAACGTTATAGGGGTGTCGGACGTTGACATAAATTAACGTCTGTTTTATATCCATGGACAATTACTCTCTCTCTCTCTCTCTCTCTCTCTCTCTCTCTCTCTCTCTCTCTCTCTCTCTCTCTCTCTCTCTGTATTGTAATTACTAGCAACCCTTTTTAGTGAAAAAATATCTACAAAAGGAGAGAACATACGAGATTTTTACGATATTGTTATTCACATCGGGTTATTTCTCTCAACATATGAATGCAGTCGTCTGCACCGCGACACTTCCTGTAGTAAGTGATGCGTAAAAATCTGCACATTTGAAGTGTATGATGTTAAACATAATATTATAGGTTAAGGGTTATTTTTGTTCCTATTAATTTAATTAAGAAGTAATATTCATATAATTATAGAGTTATAAAGAACATCGTTGCAATGCAGACAGACATATATTTAGACAAAATGCCCAATACTGAAGCAGAATACATTGAATTTCAGTGAATATATGATATCGTACGTCTCTACACTGTTTTTAAAAAGAACAGTTACAGAATTTGACCGACAGTTTTTGTTTTTGCGTTGCCTATTGTGACCAGAATCAGTGTTATGGCGATTAAATTTGTTTTAATCATTGCAGCTACCAACTTGTCTTTATATCTAGAAAGCAAATATCTTGAAAATCTTATCAGCTGTTCACTCCATCTAAAATCTATTGATCATTCATTAAAATCATATCAGCTACTAACGTATCCTGAAATATTGTGCACAGTTATCATGAAATCACGTCAACTTCTTACTTCTCCTATTATATACAATATAGTGTTCGGTTATCCTGAAGATGGTGTCAGCTTCTAATGTCTCCTAAAATAAAATATACAGTTAAACTGGAGATGTGCAATCTAATAATATCTCCTAAATAAGTGCACAATTATCCTGAAAATCAAGTCCGCTACTAACGTCTCCTAAATCATAGTTGACAGTCATTCTGAAAATCATTTCAGATACTAACGTCTGCTAAAATGTATAGTGTATATAAATCCTGAAATCATGTCATCTACTAAATTCTCCAAAATTATAGTGTACCAATGTCCTGAAGATTGTGTCAGCTACTAACATCTCCGATATATAGTGAAGTTTTCTTTAAAATTGAGTCGTCAATTGAGTCGTACAGATATAAAATATAAAATTAAGTTGAAACAAATTTAGTCATCTCTTGAAATATTGTGTCGTTGATCCTGAAATTTGTATCCGCTCTTTACTTCTAATTATAGTATACAGTTTTGAGTTACTAACGTCTGTGCCAGCTACTACTGTCTGTGGTATCCTATTATATGGTGTAGTTACCCTTAACATTCTGTCAGATACTAACGTCTAGATACCCTGTTATATATAGAGAGAGTGTACAGTTATCCTGAAGACTGTGTTAGCTACTAACGTCTATGTCCGCTAATAACGTCTGTGTCAGATACTAATGTCTGTGCCAGCTACTAACGTCTGCGGTATCATATTATATAGTGTACAGTTATCCTGAATATTGTGTCAGCTACTAACATCTGTATCAACTACTAACGTTTGTGTCTGCTACTAACATCTGTGTTAGCTACTAACGTCTGTGGTATCCTATTATATATTGTACAGTTATCCTGAAGATTTTATCAGCTACTAACGTCTGTTGTATCCTATTATATGCTGTACAATCAACCCGAAGATTCTGTCAGCTACTAACGTCTGCGGTATCCTATTATATAGTGTACAGTTATCCTGAAGATTTTGTCATCTACTAACATCTGTATCAACAACTAACGTTTGTGTCTGCTAATAACGTCCGTGTCTGCTACTAATATCTGTGTTAGCTACTAACGTCTGTGGTATCATATTATATACAGTTATCCGAAGATTTTGTCAGCTACTAACGTCTGTTGTATCCTATTATATGCTGTACAATCAACCTGAAGATTCTGTCAGCTACAACGTTTGTGGTATCCTATTATATATTGTACAGTTATCCGAAGATTTTGTCAGCTACTAAAGTCTGTCGATTCCTATTATATAGTGTACAGTTATCCTGAAGATTTTGTCAGCTAATAACGTCTGTCGAATCTTATCATATAATGTACAGTTATCCTGAAGATTTTGTCAGCTACAAACGTCTATCGTATTCTAATATATAATGTACAGTTATCCTGAAGATTGTGTCAGCTACCAACGTCCGTGTCAGCTACTAATGTCTGTGGTATCCTATTATATAGTGCACAGTTATCCTGAAGATTGTGTCAGCTACCAACGTCTGTGGTATCCTATTATATAGTGCACAGTTATCCTGAAGATTGTGTCATCTACCAACGTCCGTGTCAGCTACTAACGTCTGTGGTATCCTATTATATAGTGCAGTTATCCTGAAGATTGTGTCAGCTACAAACGTCTGTGCCAGCTACTAACGTCTGTGGTATCCTATTATATAGTGTACAGTTGTCCTGACAATTGTGTCAGCTACCAACGTCTGTGTCAGCTACTAACGTCTGTGGTATCCTATTATATAGTGCACACTTATACTGAAGATTCTGTCAGCTACCAACGTCCGTGTCAGCTACTAACGTTTGTGTCTGCTACTAACATCTGTGTTAGCTACTAACGTCTGTGGTATCCTATTATATAGTGCACAGTTATCCTACGTCTCCTAAGATATCTTGCACAGTTATCATCTGACATAAAATGCACAGTTATCATAAATACTTCTACTAACGTCTCCTTTGAGAAGTTTACAGTTAAAATAATCTAGCGTACGGTGCCTAAACTCTTTTATTTCTTGTAATTAGACTGAAGTCTCGTCTCAGTACATTCGCCTCCCTGGATTTTCAGTTCCTGAAGTGGCAAAATGGATAGTGTAATAGTCTATGCTCTGTTTCACTTGTGATGCTCGTGAATTCTGCCAGTCATACATCAGTTAAAGACAACATTCCGAAACTTCTGTCCTCTTTAATTTTCGAATTGGCTTTGAAACTGTGAACAACAATGCTGCCATTAAATATTGGGTGAAGTTATCTAAAACATCTTAATTGCATAACCAACATCTTATCAAAACATCTAAAGAGAAGATGGAATTTTAACTTTTCACAAGCATTCAATGGGAAATGAGCCTAAAATGGGAACTTAAGAATCTTTTTGACATAGATGACAGTGTCTTAATATAATTCATAAATCAATTTCTTTTTGCTTGCAAAAAGTACTATTTCTTTCTGTGAATCTAACTCTGCCAATTCACAGCTTTGAATACTAGTAAAAAAGTGAAAACATATTTCGAATTGTAAACTAGGCTCAACTATAACATGGCATACCGGCGTGAAATTTAAATGCAGTGATGGCATGTACCCGTACCCGGTGACTTTATTTAAGTAAACTGGACAACTTCCTTGATTTTATAAACACCGAACCTAGGAGGCCTTAAATACATACGTTCTGATTAAAGAGGACATATGTCGTGATTGGAAGTGCATTTTCTCGATCAGCACGATGAGTCTCCGGATGGATCGCAGACGGAAATTACAAAGAAATATTGCATAATTCTTCAAAAATCATTTATTAATTCGTAATTTACATCAGTGTTTAAAACAACCAAAATTGGTTCATACCAGAATCCTGGATGATCGTGACATTCCCTCACCGAAATCAAAGAATTGGACTCATTTACAATTGTGGTAAGAATTGACCAAACGTAAATAAAAAATGTAGAGAGGTTTCGATTGTGACTGAAAATGTCCTGGTTTATAAGAAGTGCTGATGCTGTGTGGAAGTACTCCTAAGAATATTAATGTATTTATTGGTCTATATTGTATTGGACACCAAGACTAAATCGTTGCATGATTACAAATACAACAAGTCTAAATTAATCATAAATCGGTGACAGGCTAGTCATAATGTGACACAGAAATGTATGAAAAACAGCAAGGCAAAATATTTACCTAGAAACATCCCATCTTTTTGAGAACACGTAGTACTGTTTCGGTTTTTGACAAATACCGCATATGCAAAATAATCTTGGTAGACTTACAGTTGGTCCAATACCCCCACCCCTTCACACACACATTCCATTTCTTAAATCAAACAAACAAAACAATAAATAAGCAAGATCTTAGTCGTGAATTTGTAAAACATGTGCACATTATCAATATATTAAATGCTTAAACAAAAACTCGTTTGTTTCCGTGGAATGATGTACGTACTGCATGGGGTAAAATGACACTTAAACGACACAATAATTGATTAAATTATATTAAAGTGATGTAATAATTGAAAATACACCACACATATTTCCTTAAGATTTTAGAAGGGTTACAGGTAAAGTAGTACAACCTAGTATATGTTATGTATTACTGTTAAGTCGCAGCTCGGTGTCCGTTCAGGATGAGAAAGTCAGAAGGTAACGTTCACACAGTACGTCTAGTAATGGGACCACAAAGGTACATAAAATACGCGGTTTGATGATATTGGAAAGTAATAAAATAAAGAAAATTCGAGAAATTTACGATTTACACCCGAATTTCTCACTATTAAATTTACTGGTAATGGATTACTGTTAGATGATTAATTTCCTGTTTAAATGACTACAATATTGTTATAATAGTTTGAGAACTGTAAATTCACTTCGTTTGTAGGGATTCCTGGTAACTAACGGTCACCAGTATCCATGACAACAATGTATATTCGATTGCTAAAATATGACTCTCCATAGTGATGTTTCAGTACATTGGTATAACTTCTAAGTCAAACGTAAGATCGAACGAGAGCAGACGACACTTGAGGTTGTTTTTGAAGTTAACTTTCCATGGTTTTACTGAAATGCATTTATACTTCTTAAACATACTGAACACTCTTAATTGCATGGCTAACATTTGATCTCGTGTATTTAACTAAATATTTTCGAAGTCATTTTATTTAAACGGAATTTTGCTTGATCATTTGTCCTGCTGTTAAGGCATGACGCGCGAAGGATGTAAATAATATATAGTGTTTTATACATCAGAAATAAAATTACACGTGCGTGCACACACCCACACCCACTCACACACACACACACACACACACACACACACACACACACACACACACACACACACACACACACACACACTCACACACGCGCGCGCGCGAGAACACGTGCACGGGATATCAGAAGGGTAATTAGAGACACACAAAGACTTTTATCAGAGCCCGGATACGTATTCTGGTATTAAAAAATGACAAATGATAAACTGAATTCTTGAATATCAATAAAAGTTATTATAGACGTTATATAATTAATTTATGGTATGAAATGAAATACACTTTTGCTCTAAACCACCTTTAGTGACAATTTATACTTGCTCATCCCTATGTGACACATGGTCTCAAAGTATGTTTGATATTTTCTTTATATCTACATTACAAGAAGAGAATAACTTAAAATCTTTAATAGCTGACGGGCAACGATCTAGTGGCCATTTGATCACATACATAGACGTACACACGTCCGATTACGCCCATGTATGTGGTTAAGATGATGCGCCATACTATACATGTAGTCGGTATTATAATTAATTCAGGTGTTTAACATCAAGGAAATGTCTCTAGCCTACGGACTCTGTTCGTTATTTTGTTTTTATCCATTTCCATTTACTGTGTTTACTCTATACTTGCCATGCTGCAGCAGTGAATTACTGAGTTAGCCTACGTAATTTCTTTCTTGCAAGTTCGCCGAGTTTAAGATACGCATTTTTTCAAAACGTATATTTTTTTCGTGAGCATATAGATATAATATCTGATATCTTTTGTAGACTTGTAATTGAATATGTTTAAATTGAACACCGAAAACGTTTTATGTAAGACCTCCAAGTGTGTGAAGTCAAGTATGTCACAAGCATGAATGAATTGTATATTAATAAGATTCAAAAAGAATGATAGATATATATATATATATATATATATATATATATATATATATATATATATATATATATATATATATATATATATATAGTACAAATATCACTAACAGAATGTACATTTACGATGGACCTTGGATCAGAAATGACACACACACACACACACACACACCTATTTGACACCCGCTATAATGTTTTGATCGTTCAGTAATGGCAGATTGATAATCGGAATTTCTTGCTTTGATGATTCCCGAGGCAAACCTGCGACATTAATTACAGCCAGGCTGCTGCCCCAGCCCGTTGTGATGTGTAATATTTAACACATTCTTAAAGCAGTTGTCACTCTGATTGTCGCTTTCGTGTGCTTAACATAGACAAGCATGAGTTTCTAAGTTGTGACGTGAATACATCATTTTTTGGTATTCTTTTATGCTACACATTTTGGAGATTTTGTAGCAAGCATTTATGACACATTTGATTTTACAATGTTGAAGTATACTTCCTATCAAAAGACACAGATAACCGTGTAGTAATCTGTAATAGTTCTCTCTCTCTCTCTCTCTCTCTCTCTCTCTCTCTCTCTCTCTCTCTTTCTCTCTCTCTCTCTCTCTCTCTCTCTCGTTGATCTTTTTAACACAAGATTTGAATATATTATTAAGTATTATATATCTATATATTTGTTTTTTACTTAAAAATACATTTGATATTAATATCAGGAATAAAACTTCCCTTTGAAAAAAATAAAATATTCCCGCTTCAACGTTTTTGTAAAATGTATATCTTACTAGCATGATAATCTTATACTTTGCTAGCACTTTCTGGGTAAATAGTCTGTCTCCATGTTGATTACTATTGTAAAGATATGAACCTACTCTCTATACCCGGAGTAGTATAATTTGTTTTCAAATAATATATCTTACACATTTTAGAAACAAGAACTAATTCAATATTCAAAATGTTAGGTATCAGGTAATTAACTAACTAAGGAAAATCTAAGGGAATCGAAACAGAGAAAAAAATCAATTTTATTTTCTTATATATCGATTTTCTGCTAGAAACACATATTAAGTCGATTTTCTGCAATTTGGAAACATAAAGTTCATGACACATATACGCCTACATATTTTGTTATATATATATATAATAATGACATATCATGTTGTTCGATAAAATGAAAATAAAAAACTGCATTTTTCATCTTTCACCACGTGAATGTATTGCTGATGGAAATTTGTCTGGAGATAGATAACTACAAGGAGATATACCAAAGAACACTTAGAACACGATATTTTTATTACACGTTCGTTTATAAAGTTTACATCTTTTAATGTCAATAAAACACTGATGAACTTTGAAGATAAAATGTTAACACAGAACCCGATTTGATATTGTATATATATGTACAACTTCATAAATTGCTACTTTTATTACTTTAAATAAATGTTGACTCTCGATACCTCGAAGTCCACGGGACACCGATATACTTCAAGGTTTCAAGAGTTCGAGTTTTCGAGAGTTCCGGAAATCGACCGATGTAGGTTCTAAATACTACACAATATAAGGTTGAATTGTGTTTTCGTAATTCGCATGAATATTGAAACTTGTAATAAACAATTCTCGTTCATAGTTTTCAAACATAAAAACGTATAAATACGTTATATTTAAAATGTAATCGACTAGGATATAAACGGTCGTCCTATAAAGAAGTTCTATAACGTTGCAGTAGCCTACAGTACCGCTTGATCTAAAAGTAAAAATAGGCCTACCGCTTGGCTGTGACACTTACACTCGAAATCGTTCTCTATGATGCATCTTTATACAGTTTTTTCTGTTTGGATTGATCTTAATTAATTAACAACCCTTCCAATTACCACTCGATTAGATCAAGACCTTCTTGTTACCCAGTTATCAATTATTGTATATCAATCTAAGTTGTATAAAAGGAAGAAAAGACTAAAAAAGCACAGCTAATGCTCATTCAAGCAACAACGAAACCAATCAAAGTTTTGGAAGTATTGAAAACCGGTTTTACAAGCAATCAAGTAATAATATTACATATTTTCATTCTTTCCGTAAAACAGAGACCAAGCTTTATTTCCCGCGTTTTCTCTGGCTCTGTGGTATACAGAAGGATACATAAAATCTGTGATTATAGGAAATTCCGCATCACCTAATAATTTAGATGCATGCATTATATTAAACCGTTGCCCGCAGTTTAATTCTGACGGCAATACGGCGACTACCTGCTCAAAAAGTCAATTACGCACAACCCGATGACCGCCATAGTCGGCTTGTGAATAATAGCTGGATGTGAATAAGGATCAAGTAAAAAGTTGTATTGTTACATGATGGCAGGAACATTAATCCTCGATGTTTTTCATTAAGGCAATATATACATGGTATTTTACAATTTTCTACGGCAATATACGAAAAAATAGTACAACACTCAATATTCAAAACTTTTCGGCCCCTTGGCCTTTATCAAGCGAAAGACGACAATGACATGTGCAGACTTAATCTTATATAGCTAATATAAATATTGTCGTCTTTCACTTGATAGAGGCCAAGGCGCCGACAATTTTAGGATATTGAGTGTTTTACTGTTTTTTCGTAATACTATACTTCCATTCGGAGTACATTGAATTTTACGGCAAAATATCTTTTTAGACTTTTAATTCAAAGTTTTGGCCTAATCGTAGGATATTTTTTATCAAAATAAAAGCATGTATACCTTTAAGAAAACAACTAAAGAAGTGTCACATTTTCAAATTAGTTCGCGTGCGACTCAACAAATTAAGATTACCAGGTTTGAAGTTAATGGGGTTGTAACTTTAACGTCCTTAGTACGCTAAATTATCGAGATGCAACTACTCTGAGATTTTTCCAATCTCAATCACGTCATAAAATAATGTCAAAAATATTACCCCGCCTTTATCTTAAGTTTTAATTATATACTTTTATCTTGTCAATCGACATCACACATAAAAGCACATTATTTATAAATCGTGAAGTGATTTACAGAATGTGTATACTCCGGTTTTTCAAGTTTTCACATTATTAATCATTATAAGGTATTTTATTCGTACACAAATAATTGTTTCGCTTAAATGAACAAAACACATTGTGTTTCAAGTGAAAGTTATGGTTTTTTTTAAATACATTTTAGCCAATTTTGACCGTTTAGAATTATTGGATTAACTCATTTTGATTTTTGTTCCTTTTGACCCTAAAGATCTTTTTTGACAGAAAAAAATCGTCTTGAGCAATTAAGTCATTTCCTTACCAAATGTAACTTTGTTATTATCATTTTATTTCCTATTATTAGTGACAAAAGAACAGCTCTCGCCCTTTTATCTAAAAATGTTTTACAATAAGGGTTATTGCTTAACCATTGAGATGAGCTGAGGAAGTACTTGTGACAAAAATAATCTTGAGGACTTGAGGAATTGTTAAGGGTTTTTTCTCAGCAAACAAGTGGTTTTATGCTTATAATATCTACCCTTAGGAAAAATCTATTATAACATCCACACTCTCAACCCTAACAAAACTTAATTAATATGTATATTCTGGTCATCAAACCAATGTCCCCATGACAATATATATATATATATATATATATATATATATATATATATATATATATATATATAATATATATATATATATATATATATATATATAATATAACACACACACATGTGTAATGAAAATATTTGGTATTTTTCTTATTTTCTTCTCTTAGTTGGTTTGTAAATAATGTAACCAACACTTGGTCACTATTAATATGGCAGTTAATACTTTTACACAGATGGGTTTGTTTATGGATATGTTATGACTAAATATTTGGCGTTACCTTTATGTAACAAATATACCTTTGAAGACCTTCGCTAGCACATGGCTGAGACTGTATCAGAAACAAAGCGTGGTTTGTACAAAATCAACTATGTCATGTTCGCGATAAATGAAGTATTTTAATCATACATCGCAAAACTTGATATCAGCTACCTTGTAATGAAGGCAAATTGGAAAGCATAAATATACACACAATTTATAATGAGATTTGAATATTACTGCATAAACTTCTTTGATGTTGTTGAGAAAATGTCCAACCATTGTGTCATGCATATCTTAATAGATTCAGAACTTGCGCCTGTGATTTATTACGTAAGGCAACGTTTAACAAAAAAGTTGTTTGTCTACATATTTTACACGATGTATTAAACGAATGCATGTAATGGTTTTAACAAGGGACAATTGCTTAAGATAAATTGGCAACATGTAGTTTGAAATAGTATGACCAGACATTTCCTCTTTTAATTAATCCATTTAAATATTATAAACATAATACCAAAGCTATAATGCTCAAGACTATCGTTTCTGTCAATTAGACATCATCAGTTAAGCTCCAAATTATAATATTTTCTAAAGAGAAAGTGGTATCCTACAAGGTCTAATAATAAATCTAAATGAAAAACATGGAATATATATGCAATGGCTCATACAAAAAAATTCTGTGCAGCAAGAAGTGCTTATATTTATATATATTAACATTTTCTGTGTTTCCGTAGTCAGCTGGAAACAGAATTCATTCTATATAATTGACTTTTCGGAGGTTCATATGACAGAACAGCTGAACAGCTGTGTATAAGGCATTGGATATAAATGCAACCGATCTGTATACTTGCAATAAAGGAAATAACAGTCGGTATGTAAATATAGCAAAATCCGTCTAAGAGTAACCACTGTAAAAAGATGACTAGGTTTTGAAAGATTTAGAATTAATTGAAAAAAAACACACACACAAATATTAATAAATATTTGCCAATGTCTTTGTCTTAATATCTCTTATGTTGTCAAGGCAGGGTATATTGTCACGTGGAAAAGTGGGTACAGGATTATGAAAATACAATAAACGTAATTAAGGTAGGTGCAACCGATCAACAGGGGATTTTTACTCCTTCATGGCACCTGATCCACTTCTGAATTTCAGAATTCCGTGTATGTCAAATAATCACCAGAGTTGTGTATGTAACCTGTACATCCTGAAGATCTATACTTTGGTACCTGAGATTTTATATTCTGATCCCTAAAGATGCCATTTATGTAGTAACTTTAAATCACCTCATCACATCCTCTGTGGTGAATCTAACAGTGATTCTGATTGATATATATCTTTGTGATAAATCTGGGCGTTCCTGATTGGTTGATATATATATATTATGAATCTGATCTTGTTTCTAATTGGTGGATATACTAATATTTGTTATAAATCCTAGGGTTTTTGATAAGTAGATAGAATTATGTGTGTTTCCGACTGGTAGATATTTCATAAACATGTTGCTATTAGACACATTAAATATAACCTTGAACCTAATTGATTGACGCAAAGACTTGTTGTAAATCTCTGAAATTTGATTGGTACTGTTAAAAATCTAACAGTATTTCTAATTGGTACTCCCTTATTAAAAATCTAACCATATTTCTGATTGACACATCCTTGTTATTAATCTAACCGTATTTCTGATGGGTACTCCTTTGTTATAAATCTAAACGTATTTCTGATGGGTATTCCTTTGTTATAAATAGAACCGTATTTCTTAATTGATATTCCTGTGTTATAAATCTAACCGTATTCCAAATGGTTCATTCTCAAGTATCCAACTTTTAATAAGTTAGTACAAGGTACAGGTTAAAGTTGGATAAGTGAAACTTTGGTCTACAGGTAATTATCTAAGATTTGGGTAAAATATGACTGGAACAATACACCTGAAATATAGATAGGCCAGATTAAATGTTTTATCTCAAAGTTGGAAATCTGAAATTTCAATTTTTCAGTATCAATTTTCAGACTTTCTTATATTTTCATGTTTGCTGTTATAGTAAAGCTTGAAATGTTCGAAAATGTTCGAAAACCACGTTTAATGTCAACGTTCCGCAAATTTTATGGTCGGTATAATAGTCTTGCTTGCGATTAGTCTGTTTCACTATGTGAAATGCTGAGTTACCTTTTCGTTGCCGGTTGTCGAGGCGTCTGTACCAATTGTGACGAGGATTCACTCTTCACGTGTTTCATTGGACTTGACTGTTGACTCACGGCGGGTGTGACCGGTCGACAGGGGATGCTTACTCCTCCATGGCACCTGATCCCACCTCTTGGTTTCCAGAGGTCCGCGTTTGTCCATTTTTACTAGATTTGTATCTATGTCCTGGACATTCTATTGATTTATACTTTGGTATCTGATTTTTTATATTCTAATGTATCAGTTCATTGTCTCCATTGCGTTTACTGGTCTTCTGTATCTGTAGCCGTTCACTGTCAAGTAAAAGCCACTAGCATGTGGAATAAGGTCAACTCTAACTTGTCATTGGAACTGATTCTGTCCCTCAAACTATATGGGGCTGTATTTAAGGCATCTCTTTGGGATTAGGTATTAACACAACCTTCTAAAAATCCAAGTAAACAAAGAAGCTTCTAACTTTTAACTTGGCTTGTGTGATTGGATATAAAAAATGTTCATTTTCTAAAAATAGAATAAAATAGATTTACAGGTAATACTTGAGGCTGACCCTTCCCCTTATGCGTAATCCCTATTTTATCTTCACTTAGTAGAAAGGAAGCAATTACTATAATATTGTGTAATTTAAAAACTTAACAGTTAATGATTACGGCCCAAAATCTGTAGTTATCCATATGTATACTAATACTCTCTCGCTCTTTCTCTCTCTCTCTCTCTCTCTCTCTCTCTCTCTCTCTCTCTCTCTCTCTCTCTCTCTCTCTCTCTCTCTCTCTCTCTCTCTCTCTCTCTCTCTCTCTCTCTCTCTCTCTCTCTCTCTCTCTCTCTCTCTCTCTCTCTCTCTCTCTCTCTCTCTCTCTCTCTCTCTCTCTCTCTCTCTCTCTCCTCAAATATTATCCCAAATGCTAAATAGTAATCAGTAAAATTATGTTGTAACACAAATGTTTTTCATGCTTGGCCCCAAACATCTTTTTATACAATCTCAGCTGCTGTTTAAAAGAAAACCTACTTCAGGTCCGCGATCGTAAAGCATTTTTAGCAAGTGAAACTTGATTTCTTTATCTACAATTCTTTGATGACATTTAATCTTGTACAAGATATCCTAATAACTTTCGAACTTCATGAATTTAAAACTGTGTTAAAGAAACATTTCATCGGAGATTGAAATTCTGAGATTGTTTTGTGATCTGTGGCCCTGTTTGGCTTATATCGACCTAAAATAGATACCACTGAAAAAAACGTGCTATGGTTTTAAAATTAATACATTTTGAATTCCCAAAAATCACGGAACAGTACTTCACTACATGTATTTTAACTATCATGGCCAACCATTCCCCCTTTTAACGACCTTCATCTAATTGGAAAGCCCATATATTAATGCATATCTGTCCATGTCTATGTTCTTCAGATGGAGTTTAATTCTCATGTTGTCTTAAGTGTTTGCACGTGTAAATCTGTTAAATCTACTACACTCTTGACGTGCGACTTTATTAGTGATTTCTCCGATATCAGCGCTTTATACACGACTGCTATGAAACGATATTGTATAAAAAACGAATACGTCGTAAACAATCTGACAGGCTAATCGGTAGCGTAGTTGTATTATGTATTTGAACACACATACACACACACACATACACACACACACACAAAACTGTCAATTATCTGCTACATATAATAATGCAAATTTAATATAAAAGTTATAACAAAATATTAATCTGATATTGTGATTTCTGTTCCGTTTCTTTAATTCAGTCCCAGCAGAAAACATAAAAACAAAGTGTCGAAAACATTTTTGTAATTCTTTTGCGGCTTTTTGACTCATTTTTTTTCTTTACTTAAAAAACAATCTAGACAAATCTATTACTCCTTTCGTTTTTATAAGTTGCATATCTACAGGTTTGATAACGAAGGTCAAGGACGTCATCGGTGCCCTAAAACTGGTGACACAGAGCATGACTGAAGACACTACGTCATACGGGCGGCGGACTAGAGGATATATATGTTAGGCGGAGAGTTAAACGTCGACACTAACTGATATATATATATATATATATATATATATATATATATATATATATATATATATATATATATATATATATATATATATATATATATATATATATATATATATATATATATATATATTCATCTTGGTATTGTATCTGTGATATACTTTTGATATACATGATGTAAGATATACTGCATCGTGAAAAGTTTTTAAAAATATAACAAACCTATACCATGGCTTCAAAATATACTACATTAAGTCAAGTTTTAAGATAAGAAATTAATATGTTTACCATGGCTTCAGATAGAACATCATGGTATCTCTAATGCTGCTGCACTAGTACTACCCGTTTCTAAAATTTTCTACTTATGTTGCAATAAAGCGTACGGATACAGTTACTGATATTTCTAAAACTGAAATGTAAAATGTAAAAGAAAAATTAAAGACACCACAGTTCCAAGCACATAAGCCTCCTTCTTGCGCGTTTTACTTACCATAGACATAAACAGGAAATTAACGACCGTGGTTTAGGACAAATGCAGGGATTTTCCTACCTCAAAATTTCTGGGTCCAAGGCCGGGAAATTGGGGGAAATATGACATTTTTACGAAAATAGAAACATTTGATTAGAGACATTTGTTTCGAAATACTCTAGTTTTTATAATGAAATTCAAAATTGTGAATTTTGGCATAATTTTGGGAATGCAAGCCATTTTTGCATTGGGAATGGGTCCTGTAAACTTATCCCAAATCAGCCTAGGGAAATTCCTGAAACGTGATGATTTCGGATTTCATATTGTCAATTTTTCATAGTTAAATTGTGGTATCCAATATTCGTCATCATATAACTGAAAAATTGATGAGTGTGGCATACAACACTAATACAACAAACAGCCCAACCAAATAATATATCTTCAAAATATGCACGATGACATAAGTGTTAAATGGTTGAATTAGTAACATACATGTATTTAATGTAACCTAAAATCCTTCAATTCCCAGTGTTATCCTAACATCATGCTTTCCATATTTTCATATAAGTTTTTTTTCAAATAAGATCGTGAAAGTACAATTGTACAATTGATTTGTTTTTTTTAGTTTATGCAATAAAATACTTCACTCTATAAATGTATTATGAGCTAATTAATCTTTAATTACCATATTCGATCACATGTATATAATGAGTTCTTTTGTTTTGGTATCTTTTGTATAATTATAACTTTCGTACAGTTAATACTATTTTCGTACATGCATTGTTTAATTCTCCCAATTAGTAAATGTTAACAATGCCCAATTTATACGTTTGTCTCGAATAATACTCGCAAAAACCATGGCCGTTGAAAGATAACATTTCGGAAAATAAACTGTTGCCAAACATGCATGACAACATATCGAGTTAACCGATGCCATAAGTACAAAACTAATCGGGTTTCATTTATCAGTTGTACATAGGAAATGGATGTGTACCCCTGTAGACTAAAGAGCAAAATGCTTGCCCTCTAACACAATTGCTACAGTGTATACTTTGATCATATATCGATCGATGCTATTATGTAATGAATGGTAAACGCCAGAACAAGATATTAACACTTCTACAGTAGCATATTTGTCACAGAAGATCCCACGTAGTTCAAAAGGAAAATAAATCTTACACTGGAAATATATACAGTATGTATCCGTTATACATGTGATTTGAACCATCTATACCGACAACGAACATAGCAACTGACAAGTAATCTGAAGTCTAAAGCTACTACAGAATTACAAAACTATTGAACAAGCTGCTGAAAAAATATTGTATTAATAGTAATGACAATTTTCATACATATGTCAATGCGATATATCGCAGCGAACTAGACATTAAAGATCAACAGAATCAAGTACATACGCTTCATACTTAGACATTTTAATTACTATAGAAATTAACGACTAAGCGTTACGACAAACGCGACAATTTCGGCTTTCCAATCGTAAATTTTCCACATTTAAGTAGTTATATCCTAAATTCACCCGCATACGGAGTTTATATTTCACAAATGATCCGATATGCCAGGTTAAACATATGAACATTTCATATACAGATGTAAACTACTCATAAATTATTGACACAGGGATATCGAAAACCGCGTTTGATGTCAATGTTCCGCAAAATTTACGGTTGGTGTAATAGTCTTGTTTGCGATTACTCTGTTTCACTAAGTGGAATGTTGAGCTACCTGTTCGTTGGCGGTTGTTGAGACGTCTGTACCAATTGTGACGAGGATTCGTTCCTCGCGTATTTCATTTGAATTTAACTGAGGACTCACGGCGGATGTTTAGAGATAAATAATAATGGCTGTATTGAGCTACCATACAACCATCCTCAATACAACTTGTGATCTATTTCAAACAAAAGCTTACTCCTCCATGGCACCTGATCTCACCTCTTGGTTTTCAGACGTCCGTATTTGTCCATTTTTACCAGATTTGTATCTGTATTCTGAACATGCTAAAGATTTTTACTTTGGTATCTGAATTTTTTTATATTGTTTAATTGGAGCTCGACTGATGAAGTCTAATTGACAGAAATGATCGCCTTAAGCATAATAACTTTGGTATTATGTTTATAATATATTTAAAAGTGTGACACAATTAAGATCCAAGGAAATGTAAAAGAGTTGAACTAATAAAAATAACCCATTGACCCCTTAAGAAATACTTGGACTGGTCAAAGTCATTGATTTACAGAAGAGTCATTTGTTTTTCAGGGGTTGTTGAGTTAATGTACACTGTAGGAATACATACAGTAAAATGCTAAGATATGGTCTGATTTACAGTAGTTTTTAATTAAGTAAATATATTTGTTTATATATTACTTGAAATTGACTGTAGACTCATGGCGGCTGTTCTAAAGGAGATTCTTACTCCTCCATAATACCTAATCCAATCTCTGGATTTTCAGATGATCACCAGATTTGTATGTTGTATCCTGAACCTCATTACGATCAATGCATTGCTATGTAGGCACGTCATTGCTCGAGTTCTCTACACATTTATATCAAATGTATCTTTGTCAAACCTTTAGTATCAAGTTCAGAAGTGAATTTCTTACTTGAATGTTTGTCGACAAAATTCTTGATGTTTAGAATTACAAGGAGATTGTATCCTTTTGGCAGAGAATAAGAAGATTTCACTTAAACATTCAATAAATTCATGGAATTTTTACTTTTACTGAATGGTTGAACCACTCATATGTATTTAAGTCTCTATAACATTTTCAGCTTTAATATGCATGTCAAAACAAATTAAACTTAGTGGTGTAGCTTGGAATAATTTTCTTGAACATATGACCGAGATTTCACTATTCAAAAGTGAGATATAGTCACTATTTTCAGTTGTCGGTACATGTTTGAATGAGTATCCATGGGCTGTGCTGTCATTAAATAGAGAACTTGAATTCTTTTCCAGTTGTCGGTACGTGATTGTATTTGTCTGCACGTGTTGTACATTCATCAAATTGCATACAGAGAAGATATACGTATTGCATGCCAAAATCACATGAATAAATTAAACTTAGTTTTTCTGTAAAAAACCTAGTTTTTCTGTAAAAAACCTAGTTTTTCTCAAGATAAACCTAATTTTTCTCAAAATAAACTAAGTTTTCTCAATTAATCCTTGTACATGTATTTCTCAAATAAATATTTCAGCAAAAAAAAAAAATTAAAAAGATTAACTTATTGAAGTGATTCTGGCGTCTAAATTGAGTTTACCTGAAATATGTAAGTCTGAACTGAGAAAAAATAGGTGTAACTACGCCAAAATAACATTAACATTAATCAAACTACATTTAATGGACTTATACACGTGTAAAACTCTGAGCCGTAAATGGAACTCGCCGACATGTTTTAAATTATTCTTTAGGGCCTCCGTAGCTGCCGAGTGATAAGATCAATGCGCTTTGAACCATAAAATCTTTCACTTCTGGCTAGCGCAGATTCGAGCCCCACTTGAACTCAAACTGAGTTTTGTGAAAGAGCTTGCCCGTTTACTTGTGGAAGGCCGATGGTCTCTTCTAATGTAACCCGGTTCTCCCCTTCCTTGTTAGAACTTGACTGAAAATTGTTGAGTGTGCGTTTAACAAATACCAAGAAAACAAACAAAGAAAGAAATAGAAGATAATTTTTCTACATGCACTGTATGTTTAAAATCAACCGGTTTAAATTAACAATAAATAAATAATTATTATTTAGCAACTGCGACTTATTGAATAATTCATTATTACGAGTGCGGGATAGTGAAACTCGATTCAGGGGACAATATTCACGATCTATGACGAGAGTTAACCTGTCTTAGACTGTAAGTTTTGGCCCTAGGTGGAATTACGCTATACCGCAATAATGAATTATTATTTCTCACACTATTTCATCTTAATTAATATAAAAAATAACATAAATAATAAAAACAATGTTTGCAGGTTCAAATTCTTTTGCGGATTATGCTTCCGCGACCTGCGTGTAGTTCTCGTTAAGAAGTGAACAATAATTTCAATTTAAATCAATTTGAAAAATACATTTAATAATTTCAATAACCTCTTTTTTTGTTATTTACTTATTGCAGGAAATATTTGTTTTCGTTTTAAAGGTAGTACCGTTCCTGTCGTGGTAATACATAGTCCAAGGCAGAAAAAAGTACACACTGCTGTTTTACACTGAACAAATTTATCTTACACTGGTAATAATAAGAAAAATATTATAAGGACAAAGTTTTCATCTTGTTTTATCAATCAAGACATTTGAAAGTGGAAGTCGCTAGAATTATTTAGTGTTACAGTTAATTTTGACCATTAAGATAAGAGGAAACAACACAGTATACACAGAAATATTTAAAATGTTTAGTCTTGATATATTGATACAGATATTATTAATGTTTGGACCTTATCGGATTAAATGACAGGGAATGAAATTACCAATTCGGTTTATGTTAATCGGTAATTTAGCGTGGATATCGGACCTACAGGTATCAGTAGAAATTACAGATATATCCTAAAAGTATAATCTTAAGGTGCAATAAGGTATAACACAGACATTTGCATACATCAATGTACTTTAAGCACTTTTTGTAATACAAACTAGAACGTCAATGTTTTGTAATTATCATAACATATACTTTTTTCAATCCCCCAATCTCAATTTTGTTTTGTGAAATGTTAAAATACAGGACTTTGGTTGTACTTAGAATATTATATTACTGAAATGAAGCAATATGATGTAAAACATTTAATGGACCAGATAAAAGGGTAATGATGTATATTTCATTAACTCTCGCTGCTAATTATGTGGAAAATTATTGTTGTTCACCTAATAACGAGCAATTGTTATGTTTTGATCTATCCCCGATGAAACTAATATATTTGTATATATACAGGAATCTTCGATAAAAGTGAATCAATTCTAATATCAGTTCCTTTTAATTCGGCATAAAATATAATACGGAACAGATGGATAGGCCTTGCATGACGGCTAGCGTATTTAAAATCATGGTGTTGGTTAGATACTTGAAGATATTTCACAGATGTTTTACTCGATATGTTGTATTAAGATATTTTATTGCTATACTTTCAGTTAACTCGATTATATTTTTGCAGCTTTGCACAAAGACTACATTTAATAGTTTGCACAACTGAGTGCATTATATTCCATTTGTTAAAAACATTTTGATACATTATAATGTCTCTGTTATTATTACAACTAAATGGGAAAAAAATCACACAGTGGGTGAATATAATCTATAGCACTTGCGTTCTGTAATGAATATATATATATCAAAGATTAACTTTAGCAATTTTGCAATGTATTGAAATATTATATGGTTTGAGACGCACTTTATAATCCGCGAAATGGATAAAAAAGTGTGTCTCAAACCAAATTATTTCTCAGTAAATTGCAAAATTGAAAAGTTAATCTTTATAATTTAACTCAAGACAACAATAAAATGGCTTCAAATTTTAGTTTTTAACTAAAAACGTCAACTGAGCATAACAATGGAAGCGGAAGAATATATTCTCTACTGTCGGTTGTCCTTAGCAACCGCCAACATAAAATGCTAGTCAGCCATACTGAATCAGTGGAGACGACACACATTATAACGAGGGCTGTTTGTGGCAAGATATTTTTCTATTTAGATTTATGTGAAAGATACAGTTAGCATATGAAGAATTAGTCAAAAGTCCAGCGGACAAATTGTTGGAGCGTGAAGTGAAATTAGAAGGTATGGGAGCTTCATACATTTGATTTTGTGCAACAATGCAACGACATCATTATCATTGAGCATTTCCGGAAGTAGGCGTGTCTAAGGAACCTTACCATTTTATCGAGAAATAAAATAAATACAACGGCTAATCACAGTTGCTGTCTTATGCAAAATTATATATATATATATATATATATATATATATATATATATATATAATATATATATATATATATATATATATATATTAAGAAGAAAGTAAATTAGTAAATTATAATGTGTACATCAGTATTACATCCAAGATTATGACAATTCCGATCAAGGTGTCTATGATGAGTGATTGTCGAACGTCGAGCAATACCAGTAATAATGAATAAAAATCCTCCACATGGAAGCCTATATTCGATTATAGATGTAGAAAATGACACATGAATCAACCTAGCATTATGCAGTGATCGCAATGTTGTATGCTTCGCTAAACTGTAAAAAAAATGTAATTATGTAAATGTTTAGGAACCACGAGGTCTTTAAGATCACGTCAACGCAGATCCACTAGGAGGACTCGGACCTGCGTTAAGTAGAAGTGAGATACTCAATGGTTCCTAAGCATTTACATAATTTTAAAGATTATGCGATGTACAAATATAAAAGTAAGAATATCATGCAATATTAACAATAATTGAGAACATACTTACATGTCTGCACGTTAAGATATTGCAGTATAAAAACAATTTATAACATACAGCTGTTCTACAGCAAGACATAATTTTGACAATGCCTTTGCTTATGTATTATGTCTTTGATTTATTCCCCGAGCAATTTTGGAAAATACTTAAGTCCATGACAATATTGTTACGTACTGGCAACGCGAAGCTAATACAAAAGATGAAAAGAGCAAGATTTATAAATCTTTTCTTTCCAAACCCATATTGCTATCTTTTCATTTGTAATGCATAGGTGACTCTTTCTCTTATTTCATTATGTTTTACTCTTTATTCAATAAATGTTCAATCATACAGTGATGGCCAATTTTAATAATTAAAAAAAAAAGCTAACAAAAAATTATAAATGAATTAAATTAAAAAAACAAAAACGATTACAACGTACGGTGCTTGGTATGATATTAATGGTCCACTGCAAAAGAATACACCTTAGATTAAAGCAGGACTCGAACCCGCGCTTACTGTTTGTTTGTTTGTTGTGTTACTTCCCATTCAAAAAAGTTTCACTCATATGGAGACGTCACCAATGCCGGCGAAGGGCTTCAAATTTACGGTCATTGAGCAGTGAGGGCTTTTTAACATTCTGACACCTACTGTGACACGGGCCCTTGGCCGAAAGAAAGGAAACCAACCTGTGTCCGCTGGACTCGAACTCACGACCGCACGATCAAGAGTCGAGCGCTACAGACTGAGCCAGTCCAGCTCCCTCGCTTACTAGCTTATTAGCGTTGACTGTATAAAAGCACAATGATTTTACTCCTGTTCCACCGTCACGTGTTTAAAGGTGTAATTTTATTATACCACAAAATGTTTGTAAACTGTATAATATATCAAAATGTTCCGTGAAATGTAAGACAAGGGACCATTTAGCAGACGACATTTATCGAGTGCCCAGATTTTAAATTTCTAATTCAGTTCCGGGAATTTTTGTTCTGCCAAGTATATTCAATTATTATGAATTGCAGTAATAAATTTGCTATTAGTAAAACAAATATTTTACATACGTTTTAATGTGTCAATATTATGTAATTTAAAATATGACAAAAGACGTACCCAGAATACATCCATTAAAAAATATATCTATCTTGTAAAACACACGGAATGTATAGTACATACCCAACGACAGATCGTAACCAGTATATGCTGGGACAATAACGAGAGAGAGCTAGAGAGAGAGAGAGAGAGAGAGAGAGAGAGAGAGAGAGAGAGAGAGAGAGAGAGAGAGAGAGAGAGAGAGAGAGAGAGAGAGAGAGAGAGAGAGAGAGAGAGAGAGAGAGAGAGAGAGAGAGAGAGAGAGAGAGAGAGAGAGAGAGACATAACATATGCAAGCAGAAACAGACAGGTGTTACAAAATTTATTTAGTCATCTGCTCAGACCTGTAGAGTTTAATATCCTGTCACATTTTTAGATTTGTATCAAAATTATCTGAAACATAATCATATTCGTGACCAGTGTCTCTCTTTAAAAAACCCGTTAGGTTGATAATAAGTGTTAACCAATCAGAGAGGGTCATCCCATTTGTCCAACTTCACAAAAAAATTGAGAGTGGAATTATATATATATATATATATATATATATATATATATATATATATATATATATATATATATAGTTCGATTCACATTTCGTTGGTAGTGTCAGCCTAGTGTTTTAGTTATGTAGCATTTCTTTCACTCTCCGGTCGTGTGTGTGTGTGTGTGTGTGTGTGTGTGTGTGTGTGTGTGTGTGTGTGTGTGTGTGTGTGTGTGTGTGTGTGTGTGTGTGTGTGTGTGTGTGTGTGTGTTTGTGTGTGTGTGACTGACTGACTGACTATATGTAAAGTAACAAGCAGTTTACTCTTTATCAGTTTTTTTTATCGACGATTCCGGTAGATAGCATACATTAGAACTTGTATTGTACTTTTATACATTTTACAATTATCTTTGTATAAGAGACATGAATGTAAAGTTGTTCGCCTAAGCTTTTGTTATTTAATGTCAAGTCCCTGTGTTATGTAACGACCTAACTACGCGACATTTACATGAAATTGTATACAGGACATGACAATGCTCATGCTAATGTGTATCTATCATCACGCTTGTAGATGTTGCCATTTCGTAATATTTTTGTTCATAGTCAACGGCTACCACGAACATAGATATTATTTATTTATACATTTTGCAATTTACATTTGAATTTCCATCAGATATATTCTCTATTCTCCCTGCTGTTGATTTCAATAAACAGTTAAGGATACGGCTAACTTGTTTCCAACAATACGGCATACTGCGTTGTTATATACGAAATAGGTAGTAATAGGTAGTTAGGTGTATTGACTTGATAAAAAAAACGCACGATGCTATAGGATATTCACCCTAATATAATACACGGAAAACTGGGGTAAATAATCTGTTTTACCCTTGGTAAATTGTAGATAAACGGCCATAACTTTGTTAAACATGTAACATACCCTTGACATATATTTATACATTAAGAGATGACTGTAGAGTTTGAAAAAACAAAAACAAAAACACGAAACATATTGTGTAATTTCTTTATCATGTTGGAGTCTCAATTTTTACTCTCTGAACTGGTTGTGTTGACAGCTAGAATCGAATTTTCGATTACGAAGTCTAAAATTATTTGTTTCATAAAAATGTACATAACATTGATATTTAATGTAGATTTTAGTCGTAAAATTATCGGCTTACTTTTTCAAATGCATACTTTTTAAGATCAAGTTTTAAATTCTCGTATCTTCTTACTTTCTCGCTGCTTCTGAACACAAGTTCTGATGTCAGGCAATTATTTTAAAATTTAGCGGCATTGGAGGTCATTATCTTTGATAATGATATTTGATCAACTATTTACTCTTCCGATGTGAAATTAAATCAACTCATTATTTTGAAGATTTTCATTCAATTCCGAAATAAATTAGGCGTAGGATAAAGTAATAAAATAATCACATCTCCTACCAGAGACATTTTCATGTGTCTTGCTCTTAAAGATATATCTGCAATACCTCTTTCAATCACAAGTATATAAATGTGTACAATATATTGTTCTTTGTATCAGCGGCACTTGAACCTCTAGCACCTCAGGGTATGCTTTCAAAATAAAGAGAACAAACTGTTTCTTATCTATAAAGACCTGTAGTACTGCACATAAATATTATTGTACATAAAAACGATGGTCTTTGATCTTGCCGAAAACCCTTCGTTTAATAATGTAATATTTTATATCTACAAATTATACAATTTTCCATAACACAAATGGTATTACTAAAATATAATAACATCTTACTCAGAAACAACCCATTTCAAAAGTTGAAGTTCATAGCATTTTAGATCCTGAAATAAAACCTTTTAAATTATTTAGAATATATATTGTTTTCATCAGCTGCCAAAATTATGCAATTGACTAGTGAAGCAAAGTGGATGTTATGTAATGTTAGGTCGATTTAGTTTTTTGTACTCAATAAATTCATTTGCACATAGAACCAAGCATAATGCAGTAAATTTTCTATTACATTTCAAAGGTAAAACATACATGTATATCAAACATACGTATGGTCACGGTAAACTTAAACCAGAAGGCTCACCATTACCATTAATCTCTTTAGTACACCAAAAAGTACTAGGTCCTCGTTTTATCATTTATCCATTATCCATTGTGATACATGTATATTGACGTCGTGAAAATTACCTCATGATACTCGATTCATCATATATTTACTATAGAAAACATACCTGGTACAGGTGCAAAACCGTGAACTTTACCGCATACCTTGTATTATTCATCCCATAATCACACCCCTTTACTCATATATATATATATATCAATTTGATAATCTAATTAATTAAATGTCATTCTAAACCCATTACATGTCTACTTTCAAATTTGCAAAACAAATTCCAAAACAAACCAATAGTAAATCACAGATTTTATCAGCTTTTTCGTTTTTGATATTATCAATCATGTCAATCACCCAGTGTCATTATTTCTACTTGCATCGTTTTAGGAGTTAGAGTCTTGGCGGAATGTAGGCATGAGTTTTCGTCCCTCTGAATGTAGTCACATTCAAGATTGTGGACACAATATACTAATCTTGTGAACATTTGACAAACAGGGACTTATAAAAATAGAGAGCTAGGATCAGGTGTCCCATCCCATTTTGATCTGTCAGACTGCCACGAGCCCACAGCCAAAAATTTAGTGATTTAATCGCCGTCACAAACGGTATAATTAGTGAAAAAGGTCATTATGCCGACCACAGATCTGCGGACTGTTGAAAATAAACTCGATATCTGTAGACAGGGTTATATTCTTTGTTTTTTTTTCTGAATGTGACTTAGGATTCACGATGGGCGTGTCCGGTCGGCTGGTGACGTTCAGTTGTTCAGAGTGCTCAGTCAAATATCTGGATTTCGCACTGTTCATTCAATATTCCTTGTATGTATTTATTTCTGTTCATGGTCATCGTTCTCTTACATTTTCCCGTTTCTTCACTCTCAGTTATTTTTTGTCTGTCCATGGTTCTTGGTCTCATTCCTGGATATTCCCTCTCATCCTCTATTGACTGCGTGTGTCTTTTGTATTACATATATCATTACGGTTAATACATTGATTCATATGCATTGTTTTTTATAAACTACTACTACTACTACTACTACTACTACTACTACTACTACTACTACTACTACTACTACTACTACTACTTCTTCTTCTTCTTCTTCTTCTTCTTCTTCTTCTTCTTTCCATGATGAACTTATCTGCATGTTTTCTCTGAAACTACTTGACGGATTCTAATGATTTTAATGAAACCTCATATTATGAAAGGTTTGGGTTTTCAGATATGCTATACGTATGTGACGTCATGAAAATGGCGTATATGGCAAACCGTGGCTTTTTTGGTCAAACTTGTCAGCACATTTTCTCAGAAACTACTGGACGGAATGTAATGAATCATCACATGATTATAGGTTTGGATGTACAGATGTGCAAAATGTATGTTGTGACGTCATAAAAAGATGGCGTCTATGAGAAACCGAGGCTTCTGTTTTGTCGAAATTTCAACATTGTCTGATGTTGATGATATTTTTATTGGACTAACGTGTCTTCATTCCCAAATTTGATGGTTTTGACCTAATTCCATCAACTTTAAATATTTTACTCCTCGATGACACCTGATCCCATCTCTGGATTGAGAGCGTTCCTTGTATGTCTGATTGTCATCTCATGCATCATGAACCTTCTTTCGATTAATACTTTGGTATTTGTGATTTTAATATTTGTATTACTGGTATATATAGGTGATACTCAGACATTATCTTAGACGCTCACCCCATTATTTCAGTAATTGATGCATTTTTATTAACAAAATGCAATGAATTTTATTTATTTTGTAAATATTAACATATTTTGCAGAAAATAATACATAGAATGTCACGATATTTTGTTTTAGAACATTCTTAAATAAGCTTCATTATGTCTACCGCATTTCAAGTATCAGAGTTTAATTACGCAACCACTTTAATTTACATGTGCCATTTCGTAGGACGTATAAACGTAACGTTTGCTTTTAATTCATGAATATCAAAGCCAACGATGTTGTATTGTTAATAGCTTCAGAGGTATTTGGGGAGATGACCTTTGTTATCTCCTATGCGGTTATATTGACTGTTTCGAATATTCGATGCATTTAGCAAAATAATGACAACAGAATATATGAATAGCTAACAATTAAACATCGTTTGGGAAATTCCATGTGATAACATCTTGGGTGGGCTCACACGTATTATCTGCATAGTATAGAGTGTTCCATGTCTTACCGGATCCTGCGTTTTTATGCATGTTTGATTATTTTCCGATGATCTGGAATTTGTAACGGGCCTAATAAATATGTCCATGTAATCAGGGCGCGAAATGAGCGTTTCGATGTTGCTAACGTAGATAAAATCAAACAAAACAAAAATAAATCAAGTGAAACCCTGATTATGAATTCAGAAACAACATTTGACTAGTTTTGATAAGATTGATTTGACAGGTGCGCAAATATGTATGTTTCTTTAATATTCGAAATCCGCTCTTGTAAACTTGAAAAAATTTTCGCAATGCGTGGGAGTTTGTAACGCATATGTTGACATGCCTTGGGAAATGCAGGTACATCAAAAGTTACTGCAAATATGATTTGTACAGATAATAGCAACATGTAAAATCTCTTAAAGTCGTAAAACGTTTATCATCTTGTACACATTTTATTATCATAACATATATAATATGCATGATAGAATTGAAATACATTTAAGTGTCGACATAGTGCAAAGCTATTATCTAAAGATATAACATAACCCCGTCTTGCCTGTTTTGGGTTCTTGTTGATGGAAAATGAGTTTATGTTATAAATACATCCTACATTCTTAATAATGACAGCGTCGTTTGTATTCAGATGCTTAAAAATCAACTTGATATTTTTTCTTGATTGTCATACATAGAAATAAAATCTAGGTAAATGGAGAAAGGTTGATATATTATAGCAGTTGTTGTGACCAATATTACAGCACTGCAGACGTAAACATTTGGAAGATGTTATCCTTCCCATGACGAGAAAAATGAATCAAAGTTTGATAATATCTTGGCCACAGATTATTCAGAATGAATATGCTCCAAATGCTCATTATAATTTTATGGTTTTTAAGCATTAATATTTCATTTGATCTTGTATTAATGTACGTATGTGTACTGTACTGTTTTTAAATTTGTGCGTGCAGAGTTTTGTGCGTGATATGATAATAATGCTAAAAACAGCAACGACATACCTAAAGAAAAACAAACAAACAAGCAAACAAACACCAAATATCAAAAGATAAAGGGCAGAAAAAACAATATCATTCTATACATTTAAGGTGTCTCGCATACTAACACTGACACACAGAACACGTAAGCATTTTGCATAATATCTTAACTATTTTGATAAAGAACAAAACAGAGCGGCTAATGTAAAGTTTCTATTACAAAAAAATAAAGATTTATGATTGATTTCAATCAATATTCACCCGAACTGTTTGTTTTTTAATCATTCATGAATTATCTACGATACATTCGAGCAGGGATATAATATTCAGTAATGAAAGCCTACGTTGGCAAATATTTCTATAATATCAGGCAGTTGAGGTTATCTTGGAGTACATGTCGCCTATGACAGATAGAAT
Source organism: Atrina japonica (assembly GCA_030159075.1). Classification (NCBI taxonomy): domain Eukaryota; kingdom Metazoa; phylum Mollusca; class Bivalvia; order Pterioida; family Pinnidae; genus Atrina; species Atrina japonica. The sequence continues at coordinate 141,388 of BROG01000077.1, forward strand.
GGAATGTTCTAAAAACGTTTTTGAAATATGATGGAGAGGGAAAATTTTAATTCTTATTTTATGACAAGAAAGCGTTATTGTTTGACATTTTATGTCAAGTTATGATGTCTGTTTCTTCACACGAGGTTTCACAACACGTCTTTGTTTCTTGTCAAACTAACAAACTTAAATCCTGATAGCCTTCGTATCCCGAGATTGTGAATGTTTCGTTACTATGTGCTTGAATGAGAAGTCTGTGGTATGCTACGTCCACGCATCCTTAAAGCTGCATGCAAACATGACATGACTAAATTGTGTACTTTGGATAGTTTAAAATGGACGGAAGAGTGACTGTATGTTAAATGGCTTACATGCCTACTACATTAACCCTACGCTAACTGCTTTTGTGGCCTATATCCGTCATTCAAATATAACTGCAGATCATTTTCTTAACAAGTCAACGTTATGTTCATTTAAATATACAGTGATGACAGAAATGCCATCTGTGAATAGTGCCTAAGATATGAATAACAGTGCATAAAAGTGAATGTCTTATTAACTATCTGCAAAATATATCTGTGAAATTTCAAAAACTCTACAACATGAATTAATGCAAAAATTAATTCGTATTTGTACTGTGCTGTTGTACACTTATTCGTTGGTATAAAACACGTGACATTTAAGGTGTCATACTGTGAGTCGGCAAGACATGACCATTATTGTTGACATTGATCTTGATTTCATGGAAACAAATGGAAATATAATAGAAGTGAGTCACTAGTATACACTTTATAGTTATGTATCTTTGTATTCATCTCTTGAACTGCCACCCTGTGTGATTTGTAGTTTCGTGAAATTGACAGTTTATTATGAACGCATGATTATCAAAAGTATTTTAACAGACATACAGAGTCAAATAAAGTCACATACAGATTCAAATTACATGAAAACTGCCAAAATGTTGTGTATTAGATTTAAAGATAAACAATTGTTATGATAAAGATTTTAAATACGATTTTGACCTGCTACATACTAACCTAAATTTTTCAGAACTCCTATGCCTTACCCCTAACTTGAAATTCTAAATAGATTGCGTCTTCAGTGGCTTACTGTAATATACAAGTAACCTACACGATTCAACTCATTAATATTTATATTAACCCCTGTAGTCACATTTAGACGCACCCAAAATCAATGAATAGAATGGTATACTGTCATAATCCGCGGGTAACCAAATATTATGGAATGTAAATTAATGTAGAATCTACATTCTAAAAAGTGCACCACTGAAATATGACAGTAAACTATACCTTTCTTTGAAGTGGATGAGTCCAGATGTGGTTCCATGGGTCATTGAGGTAAAGGGGCACTAGCAGTGTTTTTTTAATTCCCTGTTATACTACTAAGATTGATATACAATAACAAAATTATGATATACAGAGGCATAAACATTTGTAAATTCCTTTATATTTTGTGAAAATTGCTTGAGAAACCCAGATTTGATACTTTTTCAATTGCAGTTGATTAACTCAACCTTACTGTTTGTATATGAATACTACATTGGGCCTAAGCTTATTTTCACCAAATATATAGGAATATAAGATATTTTATGCCAATGTTAAGCTCTTATATCTCATTGTCCATGAGTTACAAGCAGTAATATAAAACATCTCGGACACCAAAATATAAATCTTTAGGATGTCCAGGCCACAGATACAAATCCGGCAAAAATGGACAAACACGGACCTCTGGAAACCAAAAGGCGGGATCACGTGTCATGGAGGAGTAAGCATCCCCTGTTGATCGGTGGGAAAAATCGAAATGATTTTGTTTTATTAACAGAGCTAGTGCCCCTTTAAATAACCACGTAATCTCAAATGAACTTAGTTGTCAAGATTTAATGTCTATTTCCAACAATGATATAATCTATAAGAATTGAATATATAAACAATTATGACAGATCTTGGTTGAGAATCTAAAGTCATTTACTTTTATCCGTCTTCATCGACTTTATAAATTGTTTAAAATCATAGTTGTGTCCACGTTTATTCCTTTTGCAAAGAAACGCACGCACTATACTAAACTATTTTATGTTTTATACCAACAGGCCCGAGATGTTCCTGATAACAGTTGGATGCATCACATTGTTTGGAGCAATTATTGTTGAAACAAGAGAACACGTGAGTTATTGAAATTTTTTGTTTTTACATAGTTGTTAAATTTGGAATTTTGCTTGCATTTCCAGTTTCAAGATAGCAAATAACTCATTAGGAGAGCATGGAAGCCAGATGTTTTATATTCCATGTTAATGTATTGAGTGTTTATGTTATTGAGCAATAGAAATTCACATGATTTCCAGACACAATACTCTGCTGTAAAACTGTTAATTGGAAATTCCTAAATTCTTAAAATTGACTGACCACGTTGATGTTGGTCATTTTTCTTTTCTGGGGATCAGTTGGTCGTTCTGATAAGGCTTTTCATTTGGTGCGTTGTTTGCACCTGTCTATGCATACATGGCAGTTCTTTAAAAGGTATGCATTTTTACAGTAAGAAACTAGTGTTAACTTAACGACCAACTAAACGCTCTTTGATATATATCTTTTAAAGTTGGGACAGGCCCAATGCGATTTGGAAATATTTCAAAACGCGTTAAAACCGTGTCCAGTTCAACACAATTTGAAAACCAATTCGAAGTCTGTTAATATAGTGCATTCTATTTGTTTTTCACTTCACGTTATTATTCATAATAGTTCTGACAGAGATTTTTAACGGTATGTGCTCTTTGAGTTGGTTTGTTGACCAGTTCATTTGTCTGCCTTTTGATAAAGTTTGTCTTTAAAACTTATTTGAACCGTAGGGCGAACGATCAAAATTTTAACTTTTAGCTCACTTGGCTTCCAGACTGTTCGGGGGCTGGAGTTGAAACCCGGAAATGTTTTCCCATACGTGTCATGCTTACGTTTCTTGCTTCCAATGTTCCACAGTCATTGTTGCTTTTAATGATAGTTGTATCATACATTAAAATGACTTTAATGTATGATAAAAGTAGCATTAAAGCCATTTGAACTGGTCATACTTTCAGTGACTGACAACACTAGGAACTATCTATTGCCGTAGCACCTCAGAGGAGAACCTTTTTCTGAGACCAAATTAACATTTCCTATTGATGAAATAATTCAGGCAAGGATTTGGTCTTTCAATTTTGAAAGATCATGCTAAGAATCATCTTGGATATTGAAAACAATTTTGCTTTTACTTGTCAGTTTTCTCGGGAATGTTTTTATACCCACCCGTTTTTGTTTTCTTCCTAAAGGCCTGCTATCGGAATAAAGCTCAGTCTTTTAATAGCGAATGATTGGTCAGAATGTATAAATTGTTAATCCCTTGGTCATTACAAAATAACGTTGAGCCTGTCCCAGATTTAATGCAATTCGAAAATAAAGTTAAATATGCGTTATAGTTTGCCATAATTGAACCCAATTTGATTTCTTTCAAATGCGTATTTTTCCCAATGATGGTTGCTACTCAGTCTGGTTTAAAACCCTTCCAAACTTCATGATATTGCTCATTTTGTTGATTCAATACTGTCACGATGGCGGCGATTGACCAGACTTGTATAATCTGTCACTACTATGAACCATTAAAGCGTAGTTGTGTCATGTGAAGGATTACTTCCGCCACCATTTTGAAATGTCAGATAATTTAGATATCTTTCATAGTATAAATGTAGAGTGAATTGTTATTGATTCATTATTACATACCATTGTTGGTAGTGATGTCAAATCATTTTGTAATGGCTTATATGCCGTCATTTTATGATGTTTGTTTGTTTGTTTATTGTTGTTTAACTTCCCACTCAAGAATCTTTCATTCATATGGAAACATCACCAATGCCGGTGAAGGGCTTCGAACTCGAGCTCACGACCTCACGATCAAGAGGCGACCGAGTCGCTACCGACTGAGCCAGGCCGGCTCCCGTCATTTTATGAAACATCATATCTTTACGCATATCATCGCCACCACCATGTGGTAACTCCTGCATAGATATGATGGCACCACAACGAAAGTTACCACACTGAAAGATATTACTGGTTCATATAAAAACCGTATGCTATGCTCTTGTTCTACACCTTTTTTCAAACGTATTGATAAACTGCATGCACTCCTTAAAATGCCAAACACGAATATGCTAAATTTCGTAAGTACTTAAACAAGAGTTTCGTATACCAAGCTCATGTATAAAATATAAAGCTTCTTTAATACATCCTGTGGGTTTTATTTTTTCAACTTCAATTTCCTTTGTATTTCAAGTCCTGTTGCACTCAGTCGATAGATTTAAGTTGTAGTAAATAAGATAACTTAAAAACGTATTTCATGAAAACATAATGAAATAAAAAAGAAATAAAAAAGAAAATGCTTATCATATTTTCTAATTCAAAAAAGCCTCTGAAAAGAAATATGATTCTCGATATTACATTTAAACAGGAACACCAAATACGTAGCATTTTTTCCGAGAGATCACCGAGACTAATCTGTAAAATACTAAAGTGAACGGTCCGGATCTATTAGTGCTTAGCTTTATTGGTGTTTTATGCCAGATTCACTAATTTTTCATTATGTGGTGACGGCAAATTTTTTAAGGGTGTCCGAGAACCTGGTTACACTGTACCCGAAAAGAGACCACTGATCACAAAATCAGTTTTGGTTCCAGGGGGTGGGGGGCTCACACCTGCGCTGACAAGATAAGAAAGACTTAGTGGTTTTAAGTGCAATGCTATAACCACTCGTTTTTCACGTACACTCTACTTACTTATTTTCATTTAAACTATCGTGAAATATTCTTGACTCTTTTCACTTTTTTCAAAATAAATCTTTGCATTTTATTATATATACTCACTTTTTTCATGGTAGTAAAATTGAGGTCATGGCATTGGGGTGTTTTCTAATCATATTGAAAATTAAGAGATCAAGAAAATGTCAATAATTAAAATTTGTATCTTTTCAAATGCTATGCAGCTCCATTTATCCTTGTTATAAAGCATATTAGATAATAAAAACGTAACGGAAGCTTAACCATCAAGTATAAAATAAAGCTTTCATCGTTTAAGTGTAGCAGATTATTTTGACTATATTATGTAAATGTTGACTCTTAAAAGTATTCTTCAAAGAGCTTGGCTACATATCCAGCGATTGCTATAATATGTTAGGCATTTTGGCGGTAAGAGATAATCATTAATAATGTTTTTGGGTGCAATAATTTGCTCCGATATCTGGTAGGTAATTGAAATAACAGTAAAGCACACCAGTCAGTCTAGATGTCAGTAAAAAAATAAAAACTTACATTGATTAATATCTTAATTTTTCCATGTAAATCAACGTTTCAGAAACATTTCCACCGATCCTTCATTTTCGGTTCATTAGTAAGTTATGTAAACTGTAGTAACAAAAATATGGAGACTTTATCTCGCAGTCGGAATGTTTTGGATCGAATCCGGGATTAGTCATTATATATATTTATATATATATATATACACTTCAACATTGAACAATATATTGACCGCAATCTGTGTAAATAAATAATATACCAAGCACGAATACAGAAGTACAAAGGCACCTGCAAACTCATCATGCCTTGGATTCAAACTCTCTTCCACCGCTTCAAGAATAGCATCCTAAATCATGGGTAGTACCTTCCACTTCCATCTTTACGACCGAGTTGTTATGTTAGGGACCCTAAATCACCGCTATTGAAATATTCATTTGTATACGTATATGGGCTAATGCTTTAGGACTAAGAGTTTGGTGGTAGTGTTATAGGTCAAGTTCGAATCCTAATTGGGGCATAGTATACACATATACTATTTTCTTACAAAATTGCCTCACTATAGTATCTTAAACAACAATGATGGAACGAATTGATATAAACCGTGCTCTAATGGGTGATGCATGGCTGGGATATGTAATCAGCACTCATAGAAACACAAAAGTTAAAACATGATAACTTAGAAACCACTGTGGGTACGCGTACATGGAAACCCTTCTACATTGGGTGTGGGACTGTTACATCTTAAATTGGAATCAGAGAAGACATCAATATTTAATGTATCTTGTACCATAATATATAACTGTTATATCTTATGTATTTTGCTCAAATGTGTTCAAATACTTTTGTTGATACTTTAACCAAACGTTGATATATCAAATGCCGTTTCAGAGCAAATGTTATAACTATTATTGATAAAATATACTTATGAGAATACTTATAGAATCTTACAGAATATTTGACACATTATCAAAAATACCAATGTTATAGTCTTGTAAATGACGTCAGAACAAATGCTCAGGACGATCGTTTACGTCAATCAAACTTCTTCCGTTGAGCTCGAATTTTGTAAAAAATGTATAGTTTTCAAACAGGAAGTGGTATCATACAGGGCCAACAAATAACCTTAACGTCTTCCCAAATCCGTTCAATAGTAACCACTGTAAGAATATGACTATCTTAGGTTTTAGGTAATTTAAACTGTGCTATCCAATAGAAATGCATTGTATTACTTTAGTATAAATAATCAGCTGATACCGAATACGAGGTACTGGGTGCATGTAAACCCTGCATTACATGATTTGAAATCAGGGGAGAAGTAAAAATGAAAAAGAACCAGTTGATAATCGAAACTCAAATCCATTATAACACTACGAATTAGATATGTAAATAACCATAACATGAAGAACGAATCCCAAACGGTCCGAAAGGAGTCAGCGTCCTCTGCAGGCATGCCAAACTCGTCGCAAATGTCCCACGGAGACCTTTCTAGTTCGGAAAACAGGTTAAATTCAGTGAAAAGGTCAAGTTCGGTGAAAAGCACTAAAGTCGAAAGGGAGTCACTGTCTGTGGTTTCGTAGAAGCAATGAAATGTACAGAAATTGCAATTCTTTGTTTTAGTAAATAGAACAAAACTCAAACAAATATATATTAGTAGACATCACACTAGCGTAGATTGGAAGGCACTTGAGCGAGATATTCACATTAAATCAAGGAAACTTTTACAGCGAAACTTAAAATGCGTAATGATATCACATTCGTTTGCGACGCTGTCAGTGGCGAGTAATATAAAACATCACAAACTATCTATTGGCACTTCTTTAGTGTGGAATTTCAGATACAGATTCTTGTGTCTTATTTTTACACGTGTTTGATCGCAAATTTTATGTTTGTTTTTGTTTCATTTTGCCTGCCAGAATATTTTGCAAATGGTTGTATCGACTTCATGCTATTGTAATACACAACATCATGGTGTCTTAGAATTTCTGTTCTCTTTAATAAATAGTTAAGACATTTCTTGTTTCATTGTTAATAGCTGAAGTCATATTTTTTCCATCGTCATTGTCGAATAATAAAGAAAAATGAGTAATCTCATTCTCCTTGATGAGAACATTCTAGGCATGTGATTTATTCTCTCCCTTTGTATTGTCTCCCGACAAGGGAAATAATTAATCACATAGAAATCACCTAGAAAGTTCTCATCAAGGAGAATGAGATTACAATCCTACCGAGCTCCAAGTGTTTCAAGGACAAATACGAACACATGCTTTATAAAGACTTATCCTGTCATTTACGGAAAGTGTTGCCTTATAGATTTAAAGACGCAATGTTGTTCTTAATATGGATATCAATGTATGTTGATACAGTCTTATTCTCTCTCTCTCTCTCTCTCTCTCTCTCTCTCTCTCTCTCTCTCTCTCTCTATCTCTCTCTCTGTTTCTTTCTCTCTCTCTCATGCTAAATGACTTACTTTAAAGTCAAAGTATATGGTGGCAATTAGGCTTAATGTCGGAGCAGAAATTCCATTTGTGATATACCTTTGTAAAGGCCACCAGCTAACAAAATATGTTAAACAAATCGTAGACACCAGTGGGGCTCGATCCCATATTTCCTCTACCAGTTATAACTGATCCAGTATAACAAAGTTCAGCCTAGTGTATTTGGTCATCTGTATATATACAATGTACCACCACTGGAAACCGTCGGTTTGTTAGCAATTAACCAAACAGGTATCGATTAACATATAAAACCCATATTACAGTTTTCCCAAGAAACCTAAGTAGAGCAACAATAGGTTAATGCACATGACTGATACCCAGCAGTTTCCAATATATATGGTCCCTCTATTGACGGACAATTCAAAAACAGTTGGAAACAGTGCGAGTTATGTGCTTGACAAATGGAGAGTTGATAGTTCGTTTTGCAAACAGTAGAAAGCTAGTAGTTATGCTGCTATTTTTCGGAGAAATTGACATTTTCACCACAATCTAAATAATCTGTATACATCAACCATGTTGCTTTTTAATTGACAGAATCGATCGTCTTGAGCATTTGTTTTGGCCTTTTCGAAAACTATATCTTTGGTATTTTGTTTATGATATTTAAGCTAAATTGCACATTCCTCATCCACTTGCACATTCCTCATTTATATCTTATTTACAATATACATTTTAACATACACATCCTTACTTATTACAGATGTGCCAAATTGGCATTAATGACAAATTGAGTATATATAGTTCTAATAATACTTAATCGCTCTTTTGTTTTGGTTTAGACATACATTTTTGCAATTATTCTAGAGATATTCTACAAAAATCAACACTTGCAATATAAGGTTATCTATGAGCTAAGATACGGAAACGGGCTTTTTAATAGTTAGCAATTTCAACAATTTACCGTTTAAGATTTATTAATACATGATGATGATGATGATGATGATGATGATGATGATGATGATGATGATGATGATGATGATTATGATGATAGTAAAATGAAATATTTGCCATCCCGATTATTCCTGAGAACAAAATACAACACGAGAGAAAGTAGAATATAAAATTTCACCCCAGTCATCAGGAAATGTCATTTAAATTGAATTATGTTAATTTTATCACATGATTAAAAGAATCTGTCAAGTGTTCCATTCAGCATTTATGACACCTTTAAGATACTTGTTTTGAATTATCTAGTTTTGCCCCCGAGATGGAAAATTCAAAACTGTTGGAAACCTGTGACAGATCACACACACGCACGCGCGTGCCAAATTGCTGATACAAACTTGAGTTAAATATTTCAATACAAAAATAAGTGATAATTACCAATGCTATTAATTTCGTTTGTATCAACAAGTTCCATTTACGGTTAGTCGGAACATCAACAACAATGCCATTAGTATACCGATATTCTGGAATGTCGGTAAATGTGACGATTATATTCACATGAACACGGGCAATCAATAAGAGTAAGAATTCTTAAGACACGAACAGCATCTGCGCGTTCTTCTTCCTGTGGTGCATTTGTGCATACAAACATACGGAAGGAGAAAATAGCAGTACATTGAATAGAATATTACTTTCTGTACAATAATCAAGATAACGAGAAAATACATTTCAATGAAGCAAGTGGCAAAATATCTGCATTTAAAATTAGGTATTGCATACATTCTATGGTTTTCACGAAGGTGCGGAATGTCACCTATACTCTTTTAAATATTACGTAGTTAGTTGATGGGAAGCAATGAAAGATATGTGATCTATACATTGACGTGTATTGGAAATAGATACAACTTCCCCCTTGACATTAATATACACAAGGTACCTCTGGCTGACATGCACAATTTTAGTGAGATATGTTTCTTTTGGAACGCCTTTGCATATTTTTTATGACTTATCTGTTTTGATTATGTTTGTTTGCGCAACGGATATTTTGTGAAAGTGATACACCGAATATGTTTAAATCATTTTTATGTATGATCCATTGAGAACATTCCTACAATTATTTGGCTGTAGATAATTCAATAGCCTTGAGCAAGAAAGATCAAAGGACCGAATTACATTATAATTATTTAAATTCATGTTTGCTACTAATTTGATAGGCATTAATTATTTCTGTTACTTACCATGCACATTTTCTACAGATGCCGTTTCAGATCATTGATGCTATTCTCAAAATATTGTCCTAGCCATTCGTTTGCCAAAAGAGCGATAACGATAAATATAACTCTAAACTAACCGTGTAATGTCGTTACTTCATTTTCATGGGCTTCTTTACTCTCTCTCTCTCTGTCTCTCTCTCTGTCTCTCTCTCTCTGTCTCTCTCTCTCTCTCTCTCTCTCTCTCTCTCTCTCTCTCTCTCTCTCTCTCTCTCTCTCTCTCTCTCTCTCTCTCTCTCTCTCTCTCTCTCTCTCTCTCTCTCTACTTTATTTATTAAGAGGGTATCAGTTCTTTCTATATATTTTACACTTTATTTATTTTACAACATTTGATTAAAATTCATATAACACATAATTATGTCTCTTGTGGCACGTGTATTGGTGTTAGGTTTGCTCTCTATGGGAGGAAACCGGAAGTAACGGAATACAACCAACGTTTTCGAATGGGCAACCGCAGCTTTCACATTTTAGTTTGGACTCGAGGCGAATATGTCCGGTTAACAGGGGCTTAGTCCTTAGGCACCTTATCCCACCTATGCCTTTTTAAGGTTAAGTGCATGTTCAGTATTAACATGATCTGTATAATATCTCCTGTACGAATAATACTTTGGAATGTTTGATTTTTCTATTTCAGACACACTAATAAAATGAAACTATGTTGGCACAATTGATCTATAAATGTATTATGTAAGAGCAAGTAATATGTATATGGCACGGCAATATCACATTAATAAGTCAAACTTAGTTTATCTCAGTTACATCAAGTTTTCCTCCAGTTAAACAAACTTTTTCTCCAGTTAAACATTCTTTATTAGTTAAATCTTCAGGCAATGTGTTTTGCTTCAGTTAATCCTAGTTTTTCTATTGAACCATATTAATTGGAGATAAACTAGTTTTAATTTAGTAAAAATAGGTTTAACTGCGCCAGAATCACACTTATACTCATTAATATGATTATGACGAAATTAAAGCTAGTTTTTCTAAGATAAGCTAGGTTTTATTGGTAATAAAACTAGGTTTAATTTATTTTTGTGACTTATACACAGTTAAACCTTGTTGATCTCAACTAAACCTAGTTTTTCACCAGACAATATGGGTTGCGGAGAAAAACTAGGTTTCAGCCTGCCATATTTGTTAGGTTTTAAGGTTTAGTTGATTAGAATATTCACCGCAGAAGCAGATGATAGATTCTGAATGGCTAGCAGTCGGAATAAAAATAAAATGTTTTGGGCAGCTTTTAATATGAAATCCCAATAACCTCAATTGCATTGACTTAAGCCCTCGAGTCAATAATTGTCATTCTTCAGCTAGATTGGTTATATATCTTTGTTTTAATTTTTTGATTTAAAAGATGGGAAATATATAATATAAATATTTCATATTTACAATGCTGTTTCTGACAGGCAAACTTTATTTCAGAGCACATTGCATTCCTTCCATTACGACAGTTTTGATATTTTACACATGCCAGAAGTAATGTTTTCAACAAGATTGGTATCTCATAGTGCTTTAATCAACGTGATTTTTATCAGTCTGCAGATAGCGTCTTATCTTATAAATCTATTGCATAACACAAATGTTTGTTCATACTTATCAAGTCTGCAATATTAAGAACTTCATTTTTAGGCGTAGGTTATTACAAAAACAAAATGGTCAATGCAAAGTCAAAATGACTGACGTATTCGAAAAGTCACAATGTCCTTCAATATTAAACGGAAATGACAATAGTGATTTTCCAGTGTTCCATAATTCCAGATCATGTGATTTAATTTTTGTGATATTCTTGCATTAACCGGAAAAAGAAGAAAAAAAAATTAAAATTGGTAAAACCTATATACAGATTCTTGGACTGCTGGCAAGTAGAATGTGCACCCAAGTAATTCATTTCGATGACGCCACTTTTTATATATAAAATATAGTTATTCAAGTACTCACTGAAGTAAATATGTACCACAATATATTACCAAGGTAAAGTGCAAACATTGACGTCCCGATGTGGGATCAGGTGTCATGGAGGAATAGGTATCTGTTTTTTGATTGGTCAGGTCTTTATACAAGTATGAAAGTGTACGAATCGATCAAACAAATTGAATGTTTGTAAAAATTAATATTTTGATTCAAATAATATAGCATATATGTTAATTAGTTAATATGATAATAAATAACGACCCAACATTGAAGAAATCGATTCTTATTTTTGTTGCATTTAAATTCCTTTAATATTAATTTCTATAACTTGAATAGAACTATAAATATCTCATCGATCAGCTGTTGTCCTTTTTCAGCATAGACGTCTGAGCACCTTATGATACACAAAGTCTCACATCAAAGCTTAACACTAACGAGAAATTCCAACAAGTGATTGCTCCGAAAATAGTAAAGCATTTATAAAATTCAGATTAGTGGTTGATGTTTATATCAATATACGAGTGTCCTATACACGAATGATTACATGTACATTCATCACGCAAACATTTTACAAATCATTTGTACAATGCTATAGTGAAATGATAGCCAGGGATACGTTAGTAAATGTCATCATGGTAAGGTAGGACATTGAACATTAATGGTGACAAGATTGAGTCATTACGAAAACTGGTGCGTGTCTCTCGCTACTATCTCTTTAATACATGTTTTTATAGTCAAATGCAAATCATCTGACAGGATTAACCTTGGAATAAACATCTAAAGAAAGTTAAGCTTGATGTTTATCTAATTTCTAATAATACCTTTGAAAGATGAATATTTGAATATATAAAAGGTGACTTGTGTCTTTTCTTAGCTCATTACTTTTAATTAAACTTGGTCTGACACCTAGGAATATGTCAAAGTTCTGAAACTTATTGAAATCTTTACATTTATTTCGACCTACTCTACATCTATTCTTTTAACCCCCCCCCAACTATATTTTCCCAGCTTGTATCATTTTATCTTTATCTTTATAATATTCACTGTCTCCCAAGAGAATCTCAAATGTTTCTCCCTTATCTATCTATCTATCTATCTATCTATCTATCTATCTATCTATCTATCTTTCTTTCTATCTTCTATCTTCTATCTATCTATCTATCTATCTATCTATCTATCTATCTATCTATCTATCTATCTATCTATCTATCTATCTATCTATCTATCTATCTATCTATCTATCTATCTATCTATCTATCTGTCTGTCTATCTATCTATCTATCTGGTAAATCTAGTAAAAATGGACAAACACGGACCTCTAAACCAAGATGTGGAATCAGGTGCCATGGAAGAATAAGCATCCCCGGTCGTCCACAGTCAAGTCCAAATGAAATACGTGAGGAACGAATCCTCGTCACAATTAATACAGACGTCCCAATAACTGCTAACGAAAAGGCAACTCATCATTTCACCCAGTGAAACAGTGTAATAGCAAGCAAGACTATTATACCGACCATAAAATTTGCGAACCGTTGACATCAAACACGGTTTTCGATATCCCTGTGTCAATAATTTCTCAGTGAGTAGTTACATCTGTATATTAAGACGTAGAACTTATGTGACTTCCAGAATGCTGTACATATCTATGTCAGATTTATAAAGACATATAGATCAGATTAAATCTATATAGACATACATGGAAGAAATGGGAGAAAAATAATCAACCCTGCCTTGAAGAAATGACAAATAAATCTCAATCCGAGGGTAATATTCTTGAATGACAAACTCGAGGCTCGCCTCAAGATAGGTGTAGATTCTATTATTCTATCTCTCCTATGTTCTGTTTATGTTTTTAACGTAAATTCATATGCATGAAGAAAATATTTGCACGATAATGTTTTGTTGACTCTTGTAAAATAATAAAGTGCTATTAAATTATATCATTTGTATAGGAACACAGCAATAAATGGGGGCATTGGAGCCAATGGTCGTCTTGTAATGCCGATTGTGGGACAGGTGTTTCTGTTCGTGTAAGACAATGTTTGGACAGGTAAAATAGCATTAATATTATTTAGAGGTTTCAACCAAACGTTTTTTCAAATTGTAAAACACATAAACACATGCCCGTAGACACAAACATCCACAAGCATCGACACACACACACACACATACACACACACAAACACAGAGTCGCACACACAGTTACACACACACGCACACACACACAGTTACACACACAGGTACACACACGCACACACATACACAGTCACACACAGTCACACACGCACGCACATATACATTATTTATCTTCTGAGTAACCATTTATTTTACCAATGAACTAATTAAGCAGATGAATTAAGATTCTCTTATTTTAATCATGATCGTTGTACTTGTACTCACACATTTAAAACAAGTATAACTAAAATGAGAGAATTTTCATTCAAATTATTAAGTAAATTATCATACATAAGAAGATATATGGCTCATGATAATTTTCTGATTTTCTCTTATAAAACTGCTTTTTATTGTTATTGAAAATTGCGTGCCTTAAGTTAAATTTGCATGTAATCGAAAATGCTTTTATTCAATAGCACATGTCATTACTTTGACCTAGAGCTTTGATCACATGGCCGTGAAACTTCATGAAAATATTCTTCAGCATATACCCTACAAAACATCTGTACTACATTAATTTGAAATATTGAGTTGAAATATTCATATTGGGCTTTTGCTTTGACCTTTTATCCAATGACCTTGAAACTTCACACCAACAATGTTCGGCAGATTTACTAAACTTGTCTACAACATTGAATTGCTGAAGTTTCTGAGCAGCTTTGAATTGAAAATTTCAATTTGAACCTTGACCTTTGATTACTTACTTTGAAACGTCAAACAAATAATCAACAGCATATTATCTATTATGGAAATCTTTAACACTTACATTTGTCATTTTAGCTATTTTGAGCTTGAACTTTGATCCGATAATATTGAAACAGCAGACAAATATCCTGCTGTGTATTCCCTACTATTACTAATGTACATGTCTATACTAATATATATGACACTGACCTTGGATCACGTAACCTTGACATTTTTATCTTCTTTATTCCGTGAAACTGATAATTAGATAACTCCTAGTAAGATTGTTGGAATTTAAAAAAAAATATTAAATAAAAATGAGACACGTCTCAAGAGTTTTATTCTCCAAAAGTGCTGATAATTGTAGCAACATCGGTTAAGCAATTTTGGATAAAGAGCTTAAACAAGATTTACTAGAAAAAAAAGAATAAAAATCATGATGATAGCTGCAGCAGCAGCAGCAGCAGCAGTAGTAGTATTAGTGCTATTAGTATTATTACCATTGCTGTGTTGCTTCAAATGTTATTTCTCACACTGAAAATTAATTTTATAATTCAACTATTTGGAAATCAACGTTTTAATTTTATGTCCTGTAACTTGTTGCAGAACAGATACATGTACCAGACCAGATATTAAATAGGATAACAAATTGTAAGTCATGGGAAATTTAAAAAATATATTTTTATTAAAACTATCTCAAAAACATCCATGGCTGGAAAATTAAAATGAATCGTTTACCGGAATTTGATCGGCAGCTTTGATATAAATTACTGAGCAGTCGATATGAAACAGTGTTTAGGTTATATAAATTTCATGTTCATGCATAATTTAAAATAATACCTAATGTCAATTAAATTTCAGGCTACAGCCAGAAACCTGCAGAGGGAACGAAAAACAGTTTAAAGTATGCAATCGAGAAGTAAGTGATATCAAACTATTCTAAATAACTAAATTCTTTATTTAAAAAAGTATAGCAAATTTCGGAAATCCATTATAATGCAGACCTGAATTTGCAGCGAGAAATAGAAAAGGGGTTAAAGGATATTGAAGTTAAGGTACTCTCTTACCATTTACGAATGAATTACAGCAAAGCAAACTAAGCGGTCAGTTGACGTTGCAGTTTCAGTCAAACTTAATTTGAAATTCTTATATGTATAGAAGACTGAGAAAGGAATCCTGTCGAAATACGTTGATATATAAATTGAAATACAAAGATTAACCATTAAACTCAGTTAACATGAAATTTAATGTGCTACAAATAAGTGGGATACCACAGAGTTACACGTAAAGGCTCTACTGACACTATAAATTCATTACCGTCTAAGAGTATGATATAAATTATTGTCGTAAAACGTTTTGTGTAAGTATCTGTTCACGACAACCGTAAACCATTAAGTCATAAATCTACCCCGATTAATGGGATTTACAAATTTCCAGTTGGTGTATATTTCAAAAAAGATATTTAGCATCTTTTCAAAGACACCGGTAATATATCTAATTATCCTATTTTCTTACGTTTCAATTAATCTTTAAATCTTTTATAGCTTTAGATTTACACATCAAATACCGGTTATTTCTTTTGACAGGAATGCCAACACGGCCGTCAAAATCTCCGACAAAAACAATGCTCCGCCTACAATGACAAAGAATTCCGTGGTAGATTATACAGATGGCTTCCGTATGTCCTGAGTAAGTAGCAGCATTCCTATGAGAAATTCTTATAAATAAAACGATTCGTTTTCATGTTAAAGGGACATTATCTGTGTTTTTGTTCAAACGTCGTCTTTCCTTTTTTTCTTCTTAGATTGATGTACAATAACAAAATACAGCTAAGCATAGGCATAAACGTCTTAAATTCCTAAATATTTTTTTGAAAATTGCTTGGAAAGCCGAGTTTGGCAATTATTCACTTGCAACTAATTAATTCGACCTTACTATTTGTAAATGCTAACGGCATATAGCTCTTATATATTAGTGTTTATCAAGTAAAAGCAGAAGAAGTATGTAAAAGAATCGAAATATTTTGGCAAAAACATCTATTGTCCCTTAAGTGTGGTTTTAGAAATGTAGCGCCAAGTGGTATAAGCAGTTGATTATGTTCTATATATTTTCATATACATGTAATATTTTGAGTGTTAAACGTGATCAGGAGGAATGAATAAGATGCCTATATGCCTTTTGGGATTATACTTTTCAAAGAAATACATCAGTTTTGTATCCTATGTTTTACACCTAGCCCAGAAATATAAACTTCTAACCATATAAAAGATCACACAGTCTTATTTGGGTATCTTTTTAAAGTATGAACGAGCTTCTTTAAAACACAGAAATTGGCGTATTACATCATTACTTAGAAATTAAGACATAATAGAATCAAACACACACGCTTTCTACCTAAATAATTGTACTAACGATATAAACACACGAGAAATCAACGACCAGGCTATACGACAAACGCGACGATTTCGGCGTCCCCATCGTAATAATCTGCAATCATCTGCATATGGTGTTTATCTTTCACAAATTATCCAATATGCCATAAAGTGTTCAACATATGAATATTTCATACATAGAGGTAATCTACTTACTGAAAAATTATTGACATAAGTTTATGTAAAAAAAGAACGTGTTTGATGTCAATGTTCCACTAATTTTACGGTCCGTATAATATCCTTGTTTGCGATTACAGTTTCACTAAATGTAATTTTTAACTGTTACATAGCGGTTGTTGAGTTGTCTGTACCGATTGTGACGAGGATTTATTCCTCGCGTATTTCATTTGACTGTGGACTCGCAGAGGGTATAATCGGTCAACAGGGGATGCTTACTCCTCCATTGCACCTGATCCCACCAGTAGATTTCCAGTGGTCCGTGTTTGTCTAATACTTACCAAATTTGTTTATTCTATCGTGGACATCCTGAAGATTAATACTTTGGTATTGTTTGTAAGAAAGATACTGTATTCCCTTGATACTCATGTAGATATATCGAAAGTATATATAACCTCCCAATCTGGGAGATTCTTTACCTAACGTGGATGGCTTGTTGCTAATGTTAAGATATCATAACAATTTTGAAAACGCGACAGTGGGAGATCAACTTTAATCTGATATTTATATATCAATACCCTTTATTCTAGGCAACACACTCTTATGATGCCGCCTTGGGGAGGAATAGTGTCGAATAGGCGCGCAACAACAGACTAGACTTAGGAAATTGATTTAATGCATCTCATGACCTTGCATACACTATCTAACACTTCCACTGAACGTAACTCTTCTGATCAAATCAGTATAGAACGGGGACAATACTGTCTCGGATCGAGTCAAATTTAGTCGTTTATTATTATTCGTTTTAATGACCTAAATCATGTTGTACGTTCTGTACGAAGTTATTTTTTATACTTTGTCCTTCAGTCGACGCAACAAATATTGTGCATGTATACCATATACGCAGTGCACTTTAGGTCTTCGGAGTGATACTCAAACATGATCTTGGACTACATCTTGTTAACATCATACGCGATTGCGTCAACATAAATTTGAATCACACACACACACACACACACACACACACACACACACACACACACACACACACACACACACACACACACACACTTCGGTAGGTAAACCAAAAAATGAAAATTCTTATTTATTACATTTTTTATAAAATTGTATTTTTCATTGATTTTACAGTATATTGATTAGTTTAATGAAAATATGATCGTTTTCAGTAAGCCAATCAAAATACAGTGCCAGGTCACTAATGAAAATCCGATTAATTAATTCCATCTATAAAGTAATGATAATTTTCAATTCGTCGTTTGATTATAAAATGATCACATTTGCTAACAAATGCCAATAAATGGTGATGCCGAGGTAAAAACTTTTGACCAAGTACTGTAGATATGACGTATCAAGAAGGGATTTTCGTGTGAGCTATTTAGAACGCCGTATCGAAGCTAAACAAAAAGACTCCGCAAAGACTTGTTATGTCTCGACTGAAAACCAGGCGATATTATGTTTTGATGGAGTGGGTATAAGTGGTCGAAAGGCAGTGGAAATATTTGATGTATCCACTATCTAGGTCAACAGTTCAACGGTTTTTAAAATGATTCAGTGACACTGGAGATACAGTACAGAAAAAGAATAGCGAATAAAGCTAACTTCGAAGCGAGTTTGCTGTCCAGGTCTATCGATAACTTTGGCATGATCTTTGCGGCATCAAGTGATGTATTTCAATCCAAACCACAGGGGCGTGGAAATCCTTTTTAGAGCGTAATATTTTCCTCCAAGTTCCAGTTTTCATTGAGCGTATTACGCTTTAAAAAGATTTTCGAGCCCCTGTGTCAAAACGTGGTTTATTTACATTTCACAACCCGCAGACTAGCATAGCCTATATGTACAGAACATCGGTTAAATCTAGGCCCAACTAAACTTAACTGAAAAATGTAATAAACATAATTTTTGACAATTGTTTTTTAATAGCATGTGCTACGCACTCGTCTTAAATATGTATTCTCCTGTCTCACTCGATGTAACAAACATGTTATTCAAATCAATTGTCAAATATCTTCTAGATATGTTTTAATTCTTTCTTCTTGAAGTATATGTATCTGTATATACCTAGCTTCCACCAGCGGTTATTACAATCTTAGCAACTCACTTTATCGTTTTTAGATGTACCATATCATGATATAGATATAAGGTCACTATGACTTCGTATACGTTTGCATGAACGCAATTGGAAATGAACATATTTGCTGAATACTGAAGAGCACCATAGAATATTAACATTTCCAGCTGCCTTCATACTAACTTATACGATGATCATTAAACCATCATCGTAATGTATATTCATCTGCAATGGTAATTCGGCAGATGTTTAAAAAACACAACGAAAATCAAATTATAACAGGGGTAACAAGCTACTTGCCGTTACAAAAGAATCAGAAATTCAGTATTTCATGTAGTCCGGGTAAGACAATATGTTTTATCTGTACAACCTTGGTATACCTATACTCAGGAGCACGGTCATACACACTGACTCACTTTCGCCATTGTATCTAAAGCTAACCGATGATATATTCACCTTTGTTGACCCTTTCATCGAGAGGTTTACATGGAACGTTTGGGATGGGTTAGGATGCTAAATGGGGGACGCTGACACCTACCGGGGACCTGGTCTCAAACCGTTTCGGATTCGCAATTGTTTTTCATGTTGATACCGTTATTATATAAAAATTTGAGATACCAAAGTATAAATCAATAGAATGTCCAGGACATAGATACAAATCCGGTAAAAATGGACAAACACGGACCTCTGGAAACCAAGAGGTGGGATCAGGTGCCATGGAGGAGTAAGCATTCCCTGTCGGCCGGTCACACCCGCCGTGAGTCCACAGTCAAGTCCAATGAAACAAGTGAGGAGTGTATCCTCGTCACAATTGGTACAGACGTCTCAACAACCGCCAACGAAAAAGGCAACTCAACATTTCACTTAGTGAAACAGAGTAGTCGCAAACAAGACTATTATACCGACCGTGAAATTTGCGGAACGTTGACATTAAACGCGGTTTTCGATATCCCTGTGTCAATAATTTGTCAGTGAGTAGTTTACCTCTGTATATGAAATCTTCATATGTTGTGCACGCCCTGGCATATCGGATCATTTGTGAAATATAAACTCCATATGCGGGTGACTGAGGGATATTACTACTTAAATGTGGAAAATTTACGATGGGAAAGCCGAAATCCCAATTTGTCATATTTTAATGGACTTCAAGATTCGAATTTAACTTCTACATATTTACTTAGAACTTGTTTAGATGAAAAACATTTAGTTTTTATAAAAAGAAAGATACGAGACGGACACGGTTGTGTAGCAATAATTAGATGCGCTGTTTAATTTGACACTCGTTGAAAGTCAACATGTAAATGTAAAATATATGAAGTCCACAAAGATTTCAATTATGGCACCTGGATAGCAAAACATAACATGCCAGTAAAATACATTGAAGCTCAGTATGGTCGAAATGTAAACATTTTTGGGTGATAGAAAACATTGTAAAATTTAAATTTGTTTCTTTTTTACCATACATTATTTTGATACTTTGTTTTATCAGTTATTGATATTTCATCATTTGCATTGTTAGTATGCCATTGTAAACAGATCTCATTTTCTCTACGATACCGCGTTACATTTTACTGTTTGTTTTCTGATATCGTGGTTTTAATTATTCATATACAAATTCGAATTTTAACGCTAGGTTTTCGGGAAACAGTTTTATTGATATCATTTACACGTGATGTGATGAACCCTCTTAAGATAGAATCTTGATATGTATTCAAAGACCTATCTAAATGCTAGTTTGAACTAGCTTGAAACTCATTTGGACGCATTTTTCACCAGTATAAGTTTTATTCAATCTAAATGCTAGTTGAAATAGCTTGAAACTCAATTAGACACACTTTTCACCAGCAACATTTGTATTCAAACGTCTATCTATGATTCACTGAGTGATTTTAACGTCATTTATACTTGCGTAGGTCGTCAAGTGTATGTACACGGGATGCCACATATGTTTAGTCGGGGTGATATATATATATATATATATATATATATATATATATATATATATATATATATATATATATATATATATATATATATACTTATGTGGTATAGGACGCCATGCGTTTGTAAACAGGACAAATTGCATGCGTAATCACTGTCATGTGTGTTTCAACAGTTCGTGTGTGTTTAACTGGTAATAAAATATAGTTTATAAAGAGAGTCGCATCTATTTCTGTTTTGATATTCCTGAAGAATTATATGTGTCTGTCATTCTGATTTATTAAAATACATGAGTTTGCATAAAAAGATGAAACATTTGGATACGTAGCGTTGCAAGTTTCTACGCAATATATCGTGTATTTGTACATTGAGTCAGGCATTAGTATAAACGGCACACGTCCTATGTTCGTACACTAGACGCCGTGTGTTAATGAACAGGACATCGTGTGTTAGAACACAGGATACCGTGTGTTACTACATAAGTTTAACTGATCTAATACATAATTTTCACCGCCGGTTCTGATTCATGAATAGAAGCATTGAAAAAATGAATAAAAAATAGTTAGATGTGAAATCGGGAGTAAAATGAGATGAACTGTAATTGATTTACCGAAAATTGAACATTCCGGAATAGACGAAAACAAAGAAAATTTATGTCCATGAATACGCTCAATGAAAACTTGAGCTTGGAGGAAATGACATAAATGCACAAGACGGGAAGATATGATGGGCATTTTAAATTAAAACTTAGACAGCCTTTGTTTGATCTAATATCATATGGAATATACACCGTCAGTGAATTGGGACGAGATCGACGACTGTAAATTTTACGTCTGTACGACTGTCCTCTAAAGTAGGGCCAAAAAAGCAATAAGTCCCAGCAGAGACGTTAGTCGAGGTGGTTGGGATATTGATTCATCACACCCGAGACTAATATTTTTTTCCTATCTGGAACTCAAATGTGGTGCTTGACCCAATACGGCTATACACTCGGACATACTGTAGAATCAATATGAAAACATTCATTTAATAACACTATATATATATATATATATATATATATATATTCTCCTTGACTTTGAGTCTGATCCGAAGGATCCGGGATTTAGTATTCCGAGCGCGGTGAAACAAACTATCATTTTAAGTACTTTGTGGATAAAAAACAGGACCAACCGCTTGCGATTTAGACACTCTACCACCAGACGTCAACAAGCAGTAACATTACTCGGATAAAAACTATAAACATATGGCAATGTATACCTACTTCAGTATCAAAATTGTTAAGAAAAAAATTGGTTTGATTCTCAAAACAGAATGCATTATGGTTTTTGTTGGAAAAAACAAGGAAAGAGGCAACTCGATTGCATTCAATATTGTCTGTAGATTTGTATTAAGATTAAGAAGAAGATAAACAGTTCATCAGTTTCTTATTAGGATGCTTATACAGAAATTGACACTTTAACATTATTCTATAATGATCGACATTTTGTTTTTTATCGTGCAAAACATACAGAAAATACATTAACATAAAAATCTGTTGAGTTCTCAAGTATCAAAAGAGGGCATCATAACCATATCATAAGCGATTCCGGATTCACGTGTAGGCATTATTACAGAAGGCTTTATATTTTACTCAAAACTAATCATGGTTATTTCAAGCATCGTTGTACACTAGAAATTGATATGCTAAATATATCGCAAGACGCACCGCGTGCGATTTAAGCATTAAATCATGATGTAAATTTATACTGATTCGCTTTGTATCACGATTTAAAATGTCGTCATAGTGAAGAATGTAGTACTGTAGTGATCTTTAAAAATGTAAAAACTGAATTGATATATATATATATATAGAATCTCTCTCTCTCTTTCTCTTTCTCCTGTGTGTGTATGTGTGTCATTGTATGTGAATGCGTTTGTGTCCATATGTATGTGTCCATGTGTATTTGTGTCTGTGTATGGTTAAAACTACTGTACCTCGTTTCCGAATGAGTCAGTTTCTCTCATTCTGCACCAGTTATAATGAAACTCCATAATTACTTAGATTTAGATATTACCGTGAAAGTGACAGTTGGTTTTAATTTTAGAATAGAATGCTCAAAAAATGAATTTTACGAAGAAGTAGAGTAATTTACCAAAATAAATGCAAACATTTAAACAAAATGTCTTTCGATGCCCATTATGTATTTTTGCCTAAGCAGTTTGTTTCACACTTGCTTACATGCTGTCATATCATGGTATATGTCTTAATTGCGCAAATTATTTTCATTTTAGATCAAAACGGATGTGAGGTGACGTGTAGAGCTGAAGGTTATGGGTTTTACAATAGTTTTTCAGATCCGATCCTCAATGGTACTACCTGTGACAAAGACGGCAAATCAGTATGTGTGGAGGGAGTTTGTACGGTAAGAAACATTCATCTTCTAATCATCTCCATGCTCAACAATTCAAATGAAAAGAAAATGTTGTATGTAAACCATGTACACTTGAGATGACTCCATGTAACATTTGCGACGGTTGTTGTATGTTAACAGGGACGCTGGCTCCTTTCATTTACCTGATGATTTGCAATTGTTCTTCATGTTGAGACCGTTTTGTATCCAATTGTTAGTATTTTATTGACTTGGAGTTTCGACTACCAATTGGCGCTTCATTGTTTTTACCTGTGTATTCTCCTATTTTACAAAAATTGCAAAGTACCTTCGGAACTGTTACCGCACCAATAGGACATAGAAAGTAATCGCTGTACAGCAGCATGGATAGCAATCAACTCTCAAATGATGATGATCTTTGTAGTCAGTACTGTTTCCGGGATATAAACAAGTGTCACTAAGACAATAAATATCATGAGACCAATATCATATGATTTTCATGTCATATACCTTTGAAGATGACCTCCATGGCCAGGTGGTTAGAGCATTGCACTTTGAACCAGGCAGTATCTGACATTTGGTCAGTGCAGGTTCAATCCCTGCTGGAACCTAAGCTAATTTTATTGAGAACGTTTTTCAGTTTACTTGCGTGCGGAAGGGCGGTGGTCTCTTGCTTGGTACATTGTCACCAGGTTCCCTCCTATACTATTGTAAACTAGTCGATACCATGTTACTGAAATATTGTTGAGTGTAGTGTAAACATTTTTCAAAATTAAAAAATATACCTTTGTTTAGGTAAATCTACATACACACGTAGTCCACGTAAAGCCGATATCTTTCAATATCATATATCAGTTTTACGCTACAATATATGCTGCTTTTTGAGGTACTCTATCTGTATAGAATACCCTAACCTCATAAAAAAGAGGAGTACAAATAAACCATATAAATAGAGAAATACAACAGGGTCAAGCAAATGTACCAGCAAATCTTCGTCTTTACTTTTTACCAAATTATTGACAACGCTTACAAAGAACCATCAGCAGCACTATACAGTTGCTTATTCCAGAAGCAGTGAAAACCATTTGGATATAACGAAAATAAAAAAAACAGCCATTACGATTTTTCTCACATTTATATTATCAATATAGCTACTTATGTTTACCTCATTCTACATTTTTTGGCACCACTGTCAATTTCCGCTTAGTAAAAGTGGTATTTGTTGTTTTCAAAACAAGTCGTTGGTAGTCAATATATTCTTTCGTCAAACACCTGTCTGATTCTACACACAAATACACTGGAGGTGAGAGGATATAAACAGACATTGGGATTTCTAATAGGTATAACCAACTGTGTCCATTTATCATCCGACATTCATCTTAACCAGACTCCATTCAAAATCATATGAACCAAAAGAAGAAATATATATATATATATATATATATATATATATATATATATATATATATATATATATATATATATATATATATATATATATATATATATATATATATATATATATTCGACTGTGTAATCATGGTTGGTGTGATGGAAGAGAATTACCCACCCTATCCCCCTCTAGATTTACCAGGGTCAGAGTTCGTCCAATGTCCAACAAATTTGTAAAATCTCCAAAAACACATGGACCTTCCGACGGTTAATACTTTATATGTTATCTTTGCCTTTTGTATTATGTATATGTAAATTTCTTTTACAGAAAATTGGATGTGATGACATTGTTGGTTCAAATGCACAATATGATATGTGTGGAATTTGCAAGGGCAACAATTCTTCTTGTAGAAGAATTACAGATGTGTATGATGAAGCACTTAATTACGGCACATATCACCATATTGGATCAATACCAAAGGGCGCTAGAAATATCAATATCACGCAGTTACGCAGCAGCAGAAATTATTTAGGTAAATATTGATAAATGTCGTTAGATTTAAGAAGTACAATATACTCGACTTTATTCAAAGTTTGAAATTTTTAATAGCATGTATAGGAAGACGCAGATTTTATAAATATATATTATAAATATATTACCAATGTTATAACGCTCAAGAACATCGCTTCTGTCAGTAAGACTTCATCATCTGAGCTCCAATTTTAAACAGATTTTCTAAAGGGAAAGTGGTAAATAAGACATTTAACTGATGTTATGTGTCGAAATTCTCTTGGAAAGAAACCATCTATGGCTGGGATGTATTGTATCGGATTTATTGTCCGATTCACATAAGATGACCGACGGGAAAACCTTTTAATCATCATACGGATGATTCTACAATTTCGGTTATGACAAGCTGCACGGGAAAATGTTTATTTCTCACTGGATACTCTAATGCATGGTGACAAGTAAAAATGATTTCTAATCACTGCAATTTTAATGTTATGTTATTGTACCTAAAATTTAAACTCGTCCAGTGTTCACAAGACTCCACCTCGCCAGGTTATATGACTTGTACTATAGATTCTTGGATGAGCGTGTTGATGGCCAACAATCGGTGATTTTTGTCAAGTTTCAGAGACATAAATATTTATGAATAACTTATGTAACCTATGTCTTAGGACGTCGTGTTAATAAAGAAAATTGTTTTAAAGTATAACTTATTATAGAATGAAGAAGCTTATGATTTATTTACAGCACTTCGTATAAGCAGTGGTAGGTATTTTTTAAACGGACACCGAAGATTGTCGCATGACGGAAAGCACAAAGCAGTGGGAACAGATTTCATGTACCATAGACGTCGGTCCAGGAAGTGTCCTGGGGAATGCATCTTATCAAAAGGACCAACAGCCGAAAAAATGGATCTCATGGTAATTAGAATTGTAAACACTTTAAGACAAAGCTTTTTTACTCACCAACCCCTGAAAAAAACAATGAACTCTTCTGTAAATCAATGACTTTGACTAGTCCAAATGTGTCAATAGAGGTAAATTCTTGGTAATTAATTTTGTATGGTCTTTTGCGTTGCAGTTAAATATCTCAGTGATCTCGAATGTTTTGAAATAACATATTCCTGTATATATGCTTATTTGTTTGTAAGAATGGTGTTTTACGTCACAATATAATGGCGGTTAGTTTTAACTGGAGGAGTGACGACCCGGTTACACATTAATCAAGAAGAGACCGAATGGCTTTCCACAAGTAAACTGGCAAACTTTATCTCAGAATTAGCTTAGGTTTAGTGGTGTTTTAATACGTGCTGATCAGAGGTGGGAAACTTCATGGTTTAAAGGATAATGTCTAACCACAAGGCCATCGAACCCCCTTAAAATAAATGTTTGTTTGTTTGTTTATTATTGTTTAAAGTCTCACTCAAGAATGTTTCACTCATATGGAGACGTAACCAAATGCCGGTGAAGGGCTTCAAATTTTGGTCTATGCACAGTACTTACGGCCATTGAGCAGTGAGGGTTCTTGAACATGTGACCTACTGTGACACATTTTTACTGTCCGATCCGAAAGACGAGAAACCAACCTGTCGCCTCACGACCAATAGTCGAGCGCGCTACCGACTGAGCCAGGCCGGCTCCTTTGCATAAATGTAAATAGCTTATTAACCAATTAAAGAGAACTCTTACACTCTTTACATAACATGAATTGTCTTTCTTTGCATAGGTACTATCGTTTTCCCATAATCCCGGGATAATGTATCACTACAGTCTGCCAAATTCTCATATTACATATGAAAATGTGAAAAACCACGTTGTCGATCCGACTGCGACGTATGAGGCGATAATAGTTGAGGATCATTTTAACCTACATCACAAATCCTCGGATAAAATTGATGTAATTCCGAAAGGAAACGAAACGCTGCAAGAAAACTCAAATTACACTGACACCTATAACAACTCGGAATCTCAAGATCGCGACAATGGAACGGTGACGAGCGAAAATAATAAACAGTCTGACGGAGGCGCAAACATGCCTGGATATACACAAAGTTTTACCTTCTTGGATAAAATAGTAGAAAAGAACAAACGCAATAAAAATCGCCAGCACCAAAAAGCCGGACTACGTGACAATCCCCCAACCTCAAGTGGTGTATACAAGATCCAGTCGGACAAACAATTTCCATACGGAACCAGATACCGTAATACAGCAAATGACACCTATTTAAGTAATGTCATACCCGGAACATATAGATGGGAAATAACTGGATATACACCTTGCGACAAGCCGTGTGGTGGAGGTAAGTAATATGTAAATTAATTGATGATTTAATTTACCAGTCATGTATAATTGTATGTATAACGTAGCTTTCTATGCTTTCTTATTCCAGTAGTTTTGTCTATCTGTCTGTCTGTCTGTCTATCTATCTATCTATCTATCTATTTGTATGTATGTCTATCTATCTATCCTTTTGCCTTCTATGAATTTGATTGATATAATTGTAGGAAAGAAAACGCCATTTGTGGAATGTTTTTACGGAAGTGTGAGGGTAGACGATACACAGTGTTCACATATAACCAGGGATAAAACCAGTTTACAACCTATTTCTTGTAATATGGAATCCTGCTCCAGGTAGGTGTAAACGATGAATGACTCACGTTAGATATTGATATATTGATACACAGTATGTGTCAGTTATGTTTATAAAGTCATATGCTGCCTATTACAATCATTTACCATTGTATAATCATAAAATGTTGTTTAACATGGACATAAAAGTGTCAGAAGTAATTTTAAGATTAAGGTAAGTAATCTGTCGTGCCACTTTTCTTATTTCCGCCAAAGACGTCAATGGTACAACAGTCGTATATATATTTAACATGTCTGTCAAATTAATTGAAATAATAATAATAATAATAATAATAATAATAATAATAATAATAATAGAACCGGTATACGCAAACATATACTTTATTATGTAAATCCTTATACCACACATTGCGTTTTCAGGGTCAACTTTTATGACAGGTTTGTACAAAACAAAATATTTAAGACAATACGGAAGATCTGTTTTTCAATAAGATAAAACACAATATATGTTTTGATATATACATTAGCATGTTACTGTAGGAGGAATACATGCATTTTGCTCCACATCACTGTACATAAATTATATATATAATTTTATATATTTCGTATGAAACATGTTTTGTAGAGTAAATGGTGGTGGTATAAAATTGTAGATTAGAACACGTATATCCGTTACCAGAAGAGTATCAATAATTAGCAT
This sequence comes from Atrina japonica, assembly GCA_030159075.1. Classification (NCBI taxonomy): domain Eukaryota; kingdom Metazoa; phylum Mollusca; class Bivalvia; order Pterioida; family Pinnidae; genus Atrina; species Atrina japonica. The sequence continues at coordinate 170,257 of BROG01000077.1, forward strand.
GATATAAATATATCACGTCTGTAGGGTATTCACCTGAGAAAACTAAAACTTTTATGATTAATAAAATGTAGCAGATACCAAAGTATTAAGATTTAGGTTGTCCGGGGTACAAAATACAAATCTAGGAATATTGAACAAACCCGGGCCTTTTGCAATCTAGAGGCGGGATCACGTACCGTGGAGGGATAAGCATCCCCTGTTGACGAAATAAATTTGTTTAGTATATAGTACATAGATAAAGCTTCACAGTGCAACAAATTTTATCTTATCTGATAAATCATACGAATTAGTATATTTTCTTGTAGAAATTAGAAATTTTACACATTTGTTTATTTTGTATGGAGAGTTACTCATTTTAATTATCTCGTTTTATCAATTGTTTATGCTGTTACTGGACCAGTAGTCGATTTAGACCAGTAGTCGGCTATCACATGATTTCGATCATATAGAATTTGATTTTGTAAGATTTAGTCGTCTGCTGTTTGTCAGAAGCAAGAAATATTTGTCTAAATGCATACACGGAAATTTAAAGAAGGGAGCTTGGTTACTTCCAGTGTCTGCTTTGCATTGGTGAGGGGGTGCATTCAAAAAGTTAAGAAGATAGAATTACTAAAAATAATTGACCTTCAACTACTGTGCACAGCAATGTATTGTCCATTTCACATAAGATGGCGGGCGGAGTAACCTTTTAATTATCATACGGATAATTATACTCACTTTTAGGTTATGACAAACGGGAAAAACGTTTAATTCCTCACTGGATACTCTCTTATGCATGTTGACAAGTAAGAACGGTTAATCTAATCAGTGTTATTTTAATGCTACGCTTTACTACCTAAAATTTAAACTCGTCCATGTCAAGAAAAGGTTCACAAGACTCCACCCTGACGGTTATATGGATTTCAATATATGAGGGAATTATTTATTCCGTGCTCATCTGTTATCTAGCTTATTACTTTCACTTAAACAAATATGCGGCCCTTCCCGTAGGGGCAAAAAAAAAAACCGACGTAGTCAACTACTGGTCCAGCTCCTAATGATAATTCCTCTCTATATAATATGACCTATAATATCACAACACAAAAAGTTGTTCTGATTCCACAAAATTAAAGTTTTACAAATACAAGAATAAGAGGTAACAATTTTATGGGGAATATATCTATCCGTGTAATTTTACAGTTTTAAAATAAAAGTTATTTTCTTTAACCGAACACTGGTCCAGTACTAGTATTGTTTCGAGTTAAGATATCACCACATAATGATAAAAGAACATTTGTTATGATAATAGCAATTATGATTACAATAACAATGATTATAACAATAGCCATTATGATTACAATAACAATGATGAAAGTAATTAAAATTGATATCAATAAGTATTATCTTGTTTACATTATGTCGATGTAATTTTCGTTGAGTTACTTTTGTTATTTTACTAGAAATAATACTTTTTCTTATCGTTAGAATTTTGTCACTAAACATTGAATATACTTTTTCAAATATCTCTTTTAGTCGATGGCATACATCTGATTGGTCTAGATGTAGTGTTTCATGTGGAAGAGGCCGTCAGACCAGAGAGCTGACATGTGTACATGACGTAGCACCATCTGTGATGGTATCAATGGACGACAGTGACTGTTATGGACTTCCTAGACCAGATACAAGCCAGATTTGTCTTATAAATGACTGCAACAATTGGAAAACTGAACGGTGGAGTTCTGTTAGTGATAAGATTATATATTCTTATTTTCTCGTATATAGATAAATATATAAATTGCTGTTTTTGTCGTAATAATGTTGAATATCTCGCTGGTAAATTGATTTATTTCTTTTCATGTCTTCCTATACTGGATGTTGTTAGCGATTCAAGATTTGGGTCCATGATAGGTGATGTTTTTCGCTTTATATATATATATATATATTTATATATACTATATATATATATATATATATTATATATATATATATATATATATATATATATATATATATATATATATATATTTATATATACATATTAAATTTGAGCTCAAATGATGAAGTCTTATTAACAAAACGATCGTCCTGATAATGATTTGGCATATTTTTATAACATTGATTTTGTTAATGATATTTAATAGCTTGCCAGAGCATCAAACACATATTTCAAATAATTGAAACACTGTATATTATTAGGGCTAGTCCTATCTATTACGAAAGTGTTGAACATTTCTGATTATATTGTAGTACTTTGGATGGATTTTGTATATATACCTTTATTGCAACTGTCGAATCAATAGAGAGAAATGCAATGTAGCTCTGTGATACCACGGATTATCTATCTTGAATATCGTGTTTTAATTATTTCAACTAAGGCAGAAAATCCTCTGATTGATAGTGATATTTCATACATGGGTTGGTCATAGGTAGTACATAACCACGAAAATATCACATATGAAGGTTTTATTGTCATGTCTTGATATTTCTTGATACAGTGTTCCGTATCATGTGGAGAAGGTACGAAAAGACGGCGGGTGTACTGTACCTCAGACGACGGGCAACGTATCCGGGATGAATACTGTGATCAGATGGAAAAACCAATCTCAGAAACAAACTGCAACCAAGGACAGTGCAGTAAAACCAGTTCAGTCTACGTCACCATGCGATCATGGTTCTACACTGAATGGCCTCGAACAGTACGATAGATATTTCTTTTTAAAGTTGATTTGAGAGCAACTATCTGTATTTGTTCATAAATAATATAATTGAATCAGTAAATATTTGAGTGTATGAATCACAAGTGCAGAAAGAACATTCACGATGCCTTTGCCTTGACTTTTGAACAAATTTATATTTATCAATTGCATAAAATATACTTATAACTTAAAATGCAGTTGAGAACAAACTTAAGTCGGTTTATTGTTAATTATATACTATATGTCACTCAATTTTTCAATACCATATTTTCTTTCCAATGGAAAATAAAGAAAGTTTTGTATTGTATTTTAGTGTCCCACAGAATGTGGCACAGGAAAACAAGTAAGAAAGGTTCGTTGTCTGGGTAGGGATGTTAATACAGATCCAACGAAAAGTTGCAGAGAAACCAATAGACCGAAATCAGAACGCGAATGTCAGTCACCTAGGCCTTGTAGTGGAATGTGGTTCGCGGGAGAGTGGGCTAAAGTATGTTTGATTTTTAGAATAAACATTTGTATATTGTATACGTATATATATATATATATATATATATATATATATATATATATATATATATATATATATATATATATATATATATATATGTGTGTGTGTGTGTGTGTGTGTGTGTGTGTATATACATATATATATTAATGTACATGCACATCTGTAAAGGACAGAGAACTTTTATTACTGATGTATTAGTTTCCGTGGTAACAGCATTAAGAGACATTAAGTTGAATTGCGGTATATTCAAGTACAATGAATGATACAATGAAATGCCACACTTCATAAGTTATTAGATCAGTAATCGTCAATGTTTTATATGCCTCAAACAATAAAAATAAATTCAAGTTTGTAAATGTCCACACATTGTCAAAATACAATGTAAAATTACTAAAATCATTGGTTTGAAGCGTTTTTTTTTGAATTGATAATATGTAATATTTTCCGTACGTGTCTTATGATCTATCACAACCACTTACGTATGAAAATTTGTATAGCAACTGGCAGTGCCTAATAATTGAATCATTTCATAATTCTGCATGAAAACGGTGTTTCAAATATTAATAACATTATATATAACTTTGTATAATTCTATGTAATTTTATGTACTTATTCGTCCAATAATATTTTCAGCATGAAAATTGACAGTTTTTATTGAAAAATTGAATTTAAGATATTGTTTGTTCTAATCATCGTAGAATTATCTAAGATCAAGGGGCATTTAAACGTATTATATAGGAATAAATTATACTGTAGTACATGTATAGGAAAAAAAACAGTATTGCCCAAAAATGATTAATGATGATTTACAGCATCCAGAATTTTCTAAGGTGATTAATTTAATTTTTTTAGTGTAATGTCACATGTGGAGAAGGCTACCAACATCGAGATGTAGTTTGTATCAGGAAAGAGTCTAATGAAGGATATTCACTTGTTCCCGATTACAACTGCCCTAGAAATGATAAACCTGATGAACGTAAAGAGTGTTTAATAAGACGTAGATGTCCCCCGGAATGGTTTTTATCTGATTGGTCAGAGGTTAGTTAATTTTATTGATATATAACGTATTTCAATAAGTTGTATTGAGCAAGTAAAGGAATTAATCCATTTATATCTGTACATTTTTAACTTTAGGGCACTTGGGCAACTGTTTACTGTAACTGTAATATCGTACGTATAATGTTTGCTTTAATGTTTTGTTTTTTATTTTTCCAATGTCTGCAGTTTACCAGATGCTAATATATGTTGTAATAGTTTCCGTCTGAAGAACTTCGATGGTGAAAGCGCTAACAGATTAAAGCAAATATTAATAGAACATTGTGTATTCTACACCTTTCTTAACACACACACACACACACACACACACACACACACACACACACACACACATATATATATATATATATATATATATATATATATATATATATATATATATATATATATATATATATATATTGTGATTTGTTCATATTTTATACCGATCGTGAAGAGGATTTGTTCCACACATACTTCATCTGAATTTTATTTTTTACTCATGGCGAAAGTGTCCGGCCAACAGGAGATGCTTACTCCTTCAAGCACCTGGTCCACCTTAATTTTAATAGAGATCCGTGTTTGTCCAATGTTCACCCAAAATGTTCTATTTTGTATCCTGAACATCCTGCTTATTGATACTTATCTGAGATTAAGGTATTATATACGCATCTCTTTTAAGCATTTTATAAATCGGTCTTAGATTGTATTTCATATTTAATAAATTAATGTTCTGATGTACGTCAAGACACACACACACACACACACACACACACACACACACACACACACACACAGACATATATATATATATATATATATATATATATATATATATATATATATATATATATATATATATATATATATATATATTATACATTTTAGTGTTCAGCAACATGTGGAAGGGGACAAAAGAAGAGAGAGGCAAAATGTATCGACCAAATTGGGAGGCCAAGTAGAAGATGCCCTGATAGGGAAAAACCCAGAACAGTGGAAACTTGTCAGGCGACTCCTTGTACCAACAGTAACAGTCTAGATCTTACATATTCTGGTAAACTAGCTTTTTGTTGTTTTTCACCCCAAGTTCGAGTATCTGGAAAAACTTGATTTCGTCAAATAACTTAAGTTTCTTTACAAAATATTTGACCACATTAGAATGCTGCTTTAAATCATCAATATCTAGGATGAAAACGATTATTGTTTTTATTTGGTAAACTTTCCAGACTCATTTGACTTTAAATTTTTAACAATAACTTTAGCTTTTTTGGAATATATCGTTTCTGAAATATATCTTGTTATTGGAAGTAAAATATCTTATATTATATTTATATTGCAAGAAGCACTGATTTGTCATTGAGTTTGATTTAGATCAGTGTACTATGAATGAAATAAATACCCAATAGTAGTAATGCGAGGAAGCAAATTCATTAAACATTGTCTCATATTTTGTTCGTCTATAGAGATTTAAACCATATTTCAAATAACACTTATCATGCTCTTTTGTTCTATGTTCTTATTGTTGAAACAGAATATTGAATTAAGCATGTTTTCTTTTTACTTTTTTTAACTTTAGATGACAATTGTAAGGATATATACCACCGTTGTCATTTGGTTGTACAAGCACAGCTGTGTACAAACAAATTTTACAAAAAGATGTGCTGTCGGTCATGTTAATAAGTATGAACAGTGGAGGATTTATCTCATGACACAATCATACTAGACACTACAGGTGAGAAATCCCGAACCCGAGGAAGTGGAATATAGTTGATCATTAAAAGATCTTCCAGCCGAAGTGAACTTGGGATGTATTCGGGCAATACAATAATAATGTTGATATCACCTTAATTTCGCCAGATTACTTTAATCTTCAGTATAGGCGGTATTCCATATTTTATCTGTATTATATGTACTGATAAGCAAACGATACATCAATGTAACTACATTCTCGATGTTTCTTTTTTGTATATTATCAATAATTATACATTAAGGTATGTATGTAACTGTAGAACGTGTACATGAACAGACAGTAATATCACGTGATGAAAACATTTTTAAATATATTACTTTGTTATATGCCATCTGCTTCTCTGTTCTAAATGGACATGCACTGAAATGTCAAAAGATTTTTTGTAAATTGTAAATACCTTTATTCATGTGAATGCTATTTTGCTATTTTTTGTTTGTAAAAATGTTTACTTTTATAGAATAGGGAAAAGTTAATCATATATACATACATATATATATATATATATATATATATATATATATATATATATATATATATATATATATATATATATATATATATATATAGTTTTTTTTAATCTTAAGCCTCCATCAAGGCTGACTCCAGCAAATATATTTGACAACGATGTATCAATTCTGTCAAATCATAAAATTTCGGCTGTTTTTGCTCTCCATTCCTGTCTGCACCGTCCAAATGTCCGCTTCACAACTCGTAGATTTGTGCTAGAGGTTACACCTAATTACCACAACGCCTACTAGAAAAAAACGAACCGTATGCGTATTCATTTCTACGCACGAGAGAGTGGTATAAACTGGCATAGAGGGTGACATAAATGTTTCAGGGTGACATGAAGAATGTTTTAGATCACGTGATACTATTTTGACTAGTCAGAAATAAAGATACATATTAGAAGTATAATAAAAACGATTATAACTATGCGATTTTCCAAAATCGTGGATGTACAAAAAAAACAAAAAGAAAACTTTTTGTCAGCAGAAGATCAGCATTTTGCCGTTGTTTATTTTAATTTGTATGTTTAGAAAATCCCAGTCAGTATTGTAATACCACAATTAACAATTTTTATGTGTTGATATTGTTATGAGACTGCTTGTTCAATGATCTTATTGATAAGTTGCTTAAAATTTTCATTTTTTGTCCTGGAAATTTTCTTTGGTTAAATTGCTTTCGTAAAATGTATGTACTTACTTTATCAATTACTATTGCATTTCAATCATTGTAAAATATCATAGATACACATGCTTCATTATATGTTAAATGAATTGATAATAAACGTTCCCAATCATACATTTGTAATGTCTCTTATTTAGATACATCACGTGAACCAAGATACGATTCTCTATCAGGACCAATAAAATTAGTTTTCTGAAAAAGCTAATCTACATTACATCGACAATATTCTAGAACTTTCAGTTTCGTCAAAACGTGGGTCTTACTGAGATATAGTACAGAAACTATGTAACGGGTGTATCACTTCTGGTCAGCGCCGGTTAGAGTCCCGATGTAACTGAAACTGATTTCTGTGAGAAAGTTTGCCAATTTAAATCCGGGAAGTCAGTGGTCTCTTCCCGGGTACATTGTAACCTAGTTATCTTCTCCACCATTATAAATTGGCCACCATCATAACTGAAAAATTGTTGAGTAAGGCGTAAAACATTAAAAAAATCTAATTTAACTGCTGAATGACAAAAGATCCATTTACAGATGTAAACTACTCACTGACAAATTATTGACTCGGGGATATCGAAAACCGCGTTTGATGTCAACGTTCTGCAAATTTTACGGTCGATATGATAGTCTTGTTTGCGATTACTCTGTTTGAGTTAGTGAAATGTTGAGTTGCCTTTTCGTTGGAGGTTGTTGAAACGTCTGTACCAATTGTGACGAGGATTCGTTCCTCACGTACTTCATTTGGATTTGACTGTGGACTCACGGTGGGTGTGACCTCCTCTTTGTTTCCAGAAGTCCGTGTTTGCACATTTTCACCAGATTTGTATCTGTATCCTGGACATACTAAAGATTTATGTTTTAGAATCTGAGATTTTTTATATTTACAGTATTTTATTTTTTTCTACTTTTTTACTTGCACATGATGTACAATAACAAATAAGAGTTATGCACAGGCATAACAATCTTATATTTCTATATATTTTGTGAAAATAAGGTAGGGTCCATTGTGGTATGCATCTAGAAATAATAAGCTTTAATTAATCAATTTCAAGTGAAAAATTGCCAAACTGGTTTTCTCAAGCAATTTTCACAAAATATACAGAAATTTAGGAAATACATTTTTAAAAAGCACAACTAATTACCCTTTAAGACAAACGTAAACGTCTATGATTTATCTGTATCAACTTAATATAACAGTTGAACCTGATAATACCATCTACCTAATCCAAAGCCGTTAAGTACGGTGGAACCTGATAATACCATCTGACTTACCCGAAGCTGTTTAGTACAGTAGAACCTGATAATATCATCTGACTAATTGGAAGCCGTTAAATAGAGTGGAACCTGATAATACCATATAGCTCATACAAAGCCGTAAAGTACAGTGGAACCTTATAATACCATCTGAATTATCCAAAGCCGTTAAGTACAGTGGAACCTGGTGATACCATCTGACTCGCCAAAAGTAGTCTGATATCAAAATGGCTTCTTAAGTGGGGGTCTTGACCTATATGATATATAAGTATTATTTTAAGAATATGTGTAGTCTGAAATGTGCGGGGTCTGCAAAGTGAGTTTGTCTTTAAGCGAGGATACACTGTAATATAAAATCACATAAACTAGATTATTAATCGTCACGAGGATTAGTAGATAATATCAGGGATGTGACCCCATGATTTTGAAAAAAGGAGCGGAATGACTCATTTGAAGGTGTTTAAAGAGGAAAATAAAGATAAAACATTGCAGCAAAATTTTGGAAATAGTGGTATTTCTCGGAGTGGGGGGGGGGGGCTCATCCGTGTAATATACAAATCTGGTGAACACTGGATTAACATGGGCCTCTGAAAATAAAGAAACGGGATTTGGTGTCATAGAGAAGAAATAATGATTTGTTGTTTAGAATGTTTGATTTAACGTTTTTGGATATGAAATACATATACATTTATATCTACTGATAAAAGTTCTTCATTGCATTTCTTTTTTTTTTTAAATGCACCAAAAAGTACGAAACAAGAACTATATCGTTTGCGACTCTTTTAAGAGTTTTATAAAGACAGTATATTACTCGTGGTGGGAAAATATGGACATGCAACTTAAACATCCAAGCTGTAGGCTTACAAAAATGGTCATTCACTTCATTCATTTTCACTATGTGAGTAATTACTGAGTATATCGGGTCATTTAACCCGGAAGTCTTAGTTTATGAGTATTAATCTCAGAACAATTGAGCAACCGTGAGCTGTCAATTCTACGAATATATGATACAACTGACATAAATATTAAAAACATAATACAAAAGTTGTATTGCTCAAAACGACAGTTTCTGTCAATTAGACTTCAATCTATAAAAGATGTATATTTTCTAAAAGGAAAGTGGTAGCAATATGATGGAGAGAGAGAGAGAGAGAGAGAGAGAGAGAGAGAGAGAGAGAGAGAGAGAGAGAGAGAGAGAGAGAGAGATGGCATGATCCAAGAGAGGAGAAATGTCCATCCCGATTTCTTTTTAAATTTCAAATAGTATTGAACTTCACACTCTACAATTTTTCAGTTATATGGTGGAGGTAAAATTTAATGATGGAGGAGAGCCGGCCTGGCAAAGTCGGTAGCGCGCTCGACTATTAATTGTGAGATCGTGAGTTTGAGGCCAGCCTGGGGCAGGTCGGATTCCTGTCCTTCAGATGAGAGAGAAAAAACCGAGGTCTCATGTTACAGTAGGTGTCGGTACGTTAAAGAACCCTCACTGCTCAATGACCGTAAGTGCCGACCATAGATCAAACTTTGAAGCCCTTTACCGGCATTGGTGACGTCTTCATATGAGTAAAAGAATCTTGAGTGAGACGTAAAACAACAATACAACAAAAAATAATGGTGAAGGAGAGAACCCTTTCACAATTTACCCGGAAAGAGACTTTTCCGGCTTTTCTCAAGAACACTGGCAAACTTCCTCACAAATACAGCCTAGGTTCCAGTGCGGCCCAAGTGAGAGTCTTGCGATATGTTCTAACCACTAGGTCATGGAGGTTCCTATATGCTGACACAAAGGTTATGTCACTTTCTTATTAAAACAAAAATACAGACCCCAGTGTGCTGACTGCAAGGAAATCCATACAATATATAAATATGGTGCAAAAAAAATATCTACCCCTCTGCATTTAAATTGAAATAAAAACGTGCGATTCAGCTGCTACTTTCGATCAAGATAATTCTACATATCATTTAGTCACCATGATGACCACTTTCATAATAGTTATAACGACCATCAAATTTTCGAAATTAGACACAATTCTTGTTTAATTGATATTTTATTGTTTTTCACAAATATTTGAAATTTGCAATTTAATTGTTACATACAAAATGGAAAAAATAATTCAATTGACAAAAACATGGTACAACACATATATACACGCATACACACACTCACACACACACACACACACACACACACACTTTAATAGATAATCTGGACGATTTACATTATATCATATCTACATGTACCATAGTAAAGTCCATATAACCTGGCGAGTTAAATAAAAATTACACTTACTAGAGTAATCATCCCTACTTGTCAGCATACATAAGAGAGTATCTAGTGAAAAATAAAATAGTGCAGCTTGTTATAAATGAAATATGAATCATACATATAATGATTAAAAGGTTATGTCGTCCCGCCATCTTATGTGAAACAGAAAATAAATATACAATGGGCGTATAAATGAAGTAGACAGAAAAATAAAATTCTAGGCAATTATACTGTATCATACATATATTGATTATAAATTGTTTTGTTTTAACTTAATTAGCTTCTAAAACATAAAAGTATATTTATTTAGCAATGTTACATATTAGTATTGAACAATATAGTTCTACCAAAGTAAATTGTCAAATGTGTCCAAATTAGTTCAATCAACAGGGGCGACAGGCTTCTTGATTTCAGCTTCAGTAATGCATGTAAGCCGGGTAAGGCAATACGTTTTACCTGTACACAATTATTTTCGGAAAATAGACCATATTGTTTTGGGTTTTGACAAAAATTGAAGCAATGTCGAGATTTGCCTCTCTTTGGGTGACAAATTATAATGTCATGTCTTTGTGTTACATAAAGAGAACCAAAGTTATGTCTGTAATTTATTAATCAAACTGTACAAGTATATAATATACACTTCCAGACACAAAGTATAAACCTTCCGGATGTCCAGGATACATATACAAATCCGGTGAATATTGGAGCAAAACTCGAATCTCTGGTAATTCAAAGTTATCTAATCTAATCGACTCACTTTTCAAAAATTCAGTTAAACAACAATCTATTTCCAGCGGACTTAATATTTTTCATGTAATGTAATGTATTTTCAATCTAACTGTTCAGATTCTTCAACAGATAGTTTTTCAATAGTATCATAATTTAATTATATGTAAAGGTCTATGCTCAGAATCTTCTGTACTTATATACAACTTTTGATAAAAATGTTATGCTTCACATAATATGTAATTTTCACCAATTAAAATGGTCTCTCTCTATCTAGGATATTCATTTTTGGTGACATTTCGGGACCCTGAATTACAAAATAATGTAAAGATTTTTCATCAATTGTATGCCCATCAACATAATGTTCTAATAATTCTTTTATCTGTTTAAATTTACTTTCGGTGTCTGTTTTTTTTACCCAAAATGGATGAGATGATTTTCCATCAAAAGCGTTTCAAGAGATGTCATGAATAGAAAACCGAATTACATCATTGAAATCTGCACTGTACAATAAATAGGAATAACATATAGTTTTATATATATACATGCTCTGTTATAGGTTTTTTTTTTCTTTTTTATTATATAAAAGAAAATTGTTGAATTTCCAAAACGCCTGTAATTTCTTTTAATTTTTTTTTTTTTTTTTTTTTTTTTTTTTTTTTTTTTTTTTTTTTTTTTTTTTGTAAACATACATATTGCAAATTTACTTGCAGAAGGCTGGTGGTTTTCTCCTGGACTACTTTGTAACCGGATTTGTCCACCACCATTAAAGCGATATAAGCTGTCACAATGATTATTTTTGTCCACTGACATATAGTCGAGAAAATGATAAAATGTGTGTTTAAATACATTATCAAACACGTAAAAAATCTTCTTTTCGAAGTTATTTGTTTTATTAGAATTTAAGTTTTCCCGTACCTTAAAAAATCCAGCTGTATTTCCGTAATCAATGACCTTTCAGATAGTCACATAGTTCATGTTTTCCAGCATATTTTAGCTGCCTTTTCGGAACTTCCTGTGTAATGGCGGCGCCCATGTATTGACAGTAGAGACAGTACTGAGCGAATTTATCACTGCTTTTTGATAAGTTAGTTAACCTTATTTTCATCAAAAAGTACTCAAATACACGTTCATGATAAATATTAACATTAATGAAATTATATAGATCTAGATCTTTGCAGTTTTTTGTTGCGGTTTGGTAATTTACAAAGCTATTCTTTTTAAGAACTCCAAGGTGAACAAAACTGATACATTGCATGCTGCATTGCTATCATGTGCAGCAAAAATAACTATCGGACCGTCGGACTATCGGAAAGGTTACCATTATTACATAGACTGATAGAGTATCGTCTGTACATACAACTTAGGGTGGTTTTACTATTCCAACGTATAGCCGACTTCTGTTGACAGTTCCTCTAAAAGATTTGATCGATCCCTGAAATTGCGTGGGATGCGTCTTCTGCGTGATAAATGTCTGCGCGCAGCCATTGTGAAGAAACCCGAGTACGTAATTTGAGATTTCAAGTGAGTTCTTGAGCTTACTCGAGATATAAGCACGATATACTCCAGTTGGAGTAAGTGTTTCATACTCTAAATTTTTATAACCTACAAATCTGAGTACGTACGCCGGCTCGTAGCTTCGAGACAACTTTTGAGCCAGATTTGGAGCTAGACTTCGAGCAAGCTTTTATAACAACAAATTATATCGAGTCATACTTCAAATCTATTTTTCCAGCTAAAGTCAGTGTTTATAACCTCCTAGCCAGATACTCTATGCAATTACATGTAAATGATGAAATTTAATATACAAACCAAATATAAATCTCACCAATATTTACAAACATCTATACACATACATGCAAAAACAAACCACTGACATGTACATGATAAAAATTATGATAATTGACTAAAAAAATTGACCTATCGCAAATGTCTGCCATGAGGCTTTCAATGTGCATTTTTACGTCATTCAATCGTTGCATCATATTCACACAAATTTTTGAGGTAAAAATGGTAAAGTCAACAAAAAGTTTCCGTCGGGCGAGAGGCCAATTGGTAGTGAAAATAATATGGTCAAGGTTAGGTTTAGGGGCGCCAGAATCACAATAACCCTTTCATCCATATAAAACACAACAGATCAGTCTAAACAATAGAAAAGAGAGTACCATCTAGAAATTTAGGGGTGAAAGGCTTAATGAGTTAATGTAATTTACCTGAAGACAATCATTAAACCTTTCATCCCTGAATATTTGGGTGGTATGCTCTTTTTATGGCTTAAGACCAGTCTATAATGGTTTCTAGGGTTTAAAGATCAATGTGGCTTTGGTGTCGCAAATTGAATTGACTTCATGAAACCTAGATTCATCTGCGAAACCCTAGTATAACCTGCACTTGAAGTGCCTAATGAACCGTAGCTGATTTGTGAGAAAGTTTGTCAGTTAACAGATCAACTTCTTTCTGTGTTACTTTATTGGCTCATGACTTTCTACATGTAAAGGAAAGAAGTAACCTCTAGCATACCGAATCACTCAAGTCCATAAACACCCTATGCAGAAGATAAATATAATCATGCATGGGTGCGTTGAGTGCATAATCTTCACCTGAGGTACTCTGGTTTGCTAATCTCCCGAGAATTGGACTTTCGGATTCTTGCCACGATGGATGAGATTTCTGTTTGCACTCAACACACCCATGCATGATTTTTCTCCCATTCTATTTATGCACTGCAATCGCAACTATACAGAAACCTTAAAAGGTATACGTCATAAAATGGTATTATGACGTCATATACCGCATGTAGATTGTCAATTCCCTAAGAATTGACAACGAAAACATTCCCCAATAAAAGAAGGAAAATTCTGTGAACAATGTGAGAAAACTTCTTATGTGTACAAAGTTAAGATTATGCATGTCAATATTACCATTTTCTCTTATATACACCTTTCAGAACGGTGTAAATGTCAAGTAGAAATGCTTGGAACAATATTACATGCTTGATTTCATGCAAGGTTTATCTCCAGGCTCTTTATGATAAATCCCATTTATGCCAACGTGCTCCAAAGAGTTGAATGTTGAAACCAACTGAGCAATGTCGTCAACAGTGTAGCTGATGTCTGTTAGTTTTGTTGAGATCGCAAACCAACATTGGCCTGAAATAGATAAATACACAATAGATCAGTAGCAGCAAAGTTTTATGACACGGAAAAACTTAACTACAATTTTAGCGCGTATGTGCATATATAAAGCTATAATTCCAAAGTCATCATATTTCTATAGAATTCTTTGCTTTTCAATTTCCAAACATAAATAAATAGAAAGTTATCGAAAAAATTTGATATATATAAAAAAATAAATAAAATAAATAAATAAATAAATAAATAAATAAATAAATAGACAGATAGACAGACAGACAGATAGATAGAGACAGACAGACATTCAGACAGAAAGACAGACAGAACAGATAGACAAAGAGAGATAGATAGATAGATAGATAGATAGATAGATAGATAAATAGGTAGATAGATAGATAGATAGAGACAGACAGACATTCAGACAGAAAGACAGACAGAACAGATAGATAAAGAGAGTTAGATAGATAGATAGATAGATAGATAGATAGATAGATAGATAGATAGATAAATAGGTAGATAGATAGATAGATAGATAGATAGATAGATAGATAGACAATAGATAGACAGACATAGATAGATAGATAGATAGATAGATAGATAGATAGACAGATAGATAGATAGAAAGATAGATAGATAGATAGAAAGATAGATAGATAGATAGATAGATAGATAGATAGATAGATAGATAGATAGATAGATAGATAGATAGATATTTAGACAGATGGGCAGATATATCATTGATGTAATATAATGATATATGTTGCTGCTAAATAATTGATAATTTGTTTAAATTTAACCTACCAACAATATTCATGAAGACGAACTAGAACTGGAACTACTACCACTGTTGATTTAGATAAAGAAAAACAAATTAGAGTTACAGGTAAAAAAAGTTATAGTAATCCATAAAAAGCATCTTCTACTGAAATAAAAACAAGTTATCAATATAACATAGCGACATTGATTTCTTGTCACCATGGTGTTATGAAACGTAGGTCTAATTGTCAAACGTTTTCAGTATCAGTCTCAAATGATGTCTTTTATTGTATTGGTTTTTGACACCACTCTCAACAATTTTAAATTTACATGGTAAGGGCCAGTTTTAATGGTGGAGATTAAACCCCGGGTAACATATACCCGGAAAGAGACCATCGGTCTTCAGCAAATAAACTGGCATACTTTCTCATAAAATCAGCTTAGGTTACAGCAGGTCCAATGTTAACTAGAGACCAGATACTGCATGGCTTAAAGCGCGATGCTCTAACCCCTTGGTCACGTAGGCCTAATTTCCAGTTATGAACAAACTCAGATCGAATAAGAGAGAAAGGTAACGCCGACCGAGCAAAGCATTGTGAGTTGTATACTTAAATGTTTTAATGACAAGTATTGATGATACTTACTGAATTTTGACTGAGGCATACTCTATACGCTCCTTTGTTCCATTATCCCATGCCACCTGAAATAGTTGCTATTATTAGAAAATCACATGAAAAAGAAGCGTATCATTAGATATTTATTTAACAGTATAAAAGTATCTTCATATGAATTATAAACGCGACCGATAACATTTCAGCAAACCCATCAGTTAAGAGCATTTCTGTTTGGCCGACGGAACATTGCTTGCGCGTATGCACGCACGCACACACACACACACACACACACACACACACACACACACACACACACACACACACACACACACACACACACATACATACACACACCCAGACACGCGCACGCTTATGAATAACTTCTTTCAAATATCGATTTTAACTTTGTGATATCAAAATAAAACAAGATTCTACTGAGTCTATTTCTTGTAATTGATTAGGTTACATAATACAAATTCAGCGTGCAGTTGATTTAGAAATATTACGTACCCTGATGAATCCAACATCAGTCGTCTCAAATACAGTTCCCACCACACCCTCCTCTGAAAAATTAAAGCATGATTATTAGGAGTGGGACGGTTCAAGATTTTTTCGGTTCGGTTCGGGTCGGTCGGTTTTTTCTGTTCATTTCATTTAACAACTAGCTCTTGGACTCCAAGTGCAACCACGGAAGTATAAACACATTCTAGAACGAATGTCAGTCGAATGGCACATTTTAAACTCAAATATGAGACCCAGTGGTGCAACACAGCAGTATGTGCGTTCTAGTTCATATCTCTAGCCTACCTTACACTATATTGTGAAATTATATATCTTTAAGATAAATATGTGCATGGCACAGTAAAAGCATACTGATTAATGATACAGAAATGCATTGTAATTTGCTTATATGGAACACTTGCCTTCAAAATATTCTATCCATTTACATTGTAAGAGAAATATGCTGTATTGCTATGTTTATTCACTAACAAATTTTACTCTTGTTTAATCCTTACTTCTTTGGAATTACATTTTGGTAAAAAAATATTTACGAGAGGGTATAGAATACCACAGGCTGAGGTTGACGGATCAACTGTCAAAACCCGGCCTTTCTGCAACAGAGTAACTCGTAGAAGTGTGGACACTGCAGAGTAAACGCTGCATGTCAAATTGTCATGTTTATTATTGAAAGACTTGCCTACTAACTGCACATCTCTACATTCAAATTATATTTGTATTTATCATTTATAGATTATTTTATATTCTGATAAAAAATCTTAAGTATTGGTGTCCGCTTCAAGTAAATGTGCCGTTTGGGTCATTAGAAAGACAATAATAATAATAACCGAATCCAACCGAAATCTGGAATATAAGAACCGAACCGATCGGTTCGACGTCAACAGTTCGGTTCTTCGGTTTTTAAGCGAACCGATTATGAATATATATGGTAAAAGAGTCCCTTTTCATTCCATATTCCAGATTTTAAATATATCTTATCTTATTGGTAGACAATGTGATACTTTAACGACAACATTCCCTAATGTGAAGTCATACTCCACATTTGTTTCTCATTAATGGACACACACACACACACACACACACACACACACACACACACACACACACACACATATATATATATATATATATATATATATATATATATATATATATATATATATTTATATTTTTTTTTTTATATATATATATATATTGGATTTATTATACTTGTTGATTATTCTGGAGGGATGAGTCCGGGATAAGGAAAATATAACTAGTAATAGCGATTTAATATAAACATAACGAGTAATACCTGAAACGACCTTGACTCCCACTGCCATTATCTGATTTGAACGTAGCCTTAATGGTTCATCTATTATCGTTAAATCATTGACATTTGTTTGATAGTGGAAGAAGTGATATCCTTGGGCATCAAGTTTTATTTTTATCCAACCTGCAGAAAATCAAGTTATGAACTATTACTATCTAGTATGTATAGTATCTCTAAATATTACATAGCTGTTTGTATTGATTCCTGTGTAAAGAAATAAAACAATACAATTGTGTATATAAACAGAACAAAGATGATAACGTAAATCTGGAGTACAACTATACACAGTGACTCCCTTTCACCAATCAGCTCTAAAAGTAACCGATGACATTTTCACCCAGCTTGACCTTTTCACCGAGCTAGACCTTTTCACCGAATTCGAGAGTTTTACATGCAAAACTTTACGACAGGCGTTGAATGCTAATAGGGGGCGCTGACTCCTTCTGGACATCTGGTCCCATCCCGTTTGGTACCCAATTGATTACCATGTTGAGACCATTTGTACATCCATTCTGCCATATTCTAATGGACTTGGAGATTATCCATTGGTACAGTTTTACTTTTGCCGTAGCTTAAACTATATCCATTTGCAGGGAGTGGTGTAAGTTGTTAAGAAACCAAAGGTTTTACATTGAAAAAAATATATTACAATGAATAAGCCATTTATGGACATTTTAAACTTGATTTTAAAATAATTTTTCACATACCCGAATCTCTGTGTTGTACAACGGTACCAGTAGATTGAACATCAGACAAACTTAGTAAAATCCGAGCACCTAAGTGAGGTAATCCAGGATACTCTTTATACATCAATTCCTGTGATGCTTCTATCAGTTCTATTATGTTTTTCTGAAACATTCATATATAATATAGTTGTCGAACTTTATGGGTTGCCTAGGTCTCTGCTAAGTATATTTTCATAACTGTTATCGAAGATATATTATAAACATAATACCAAAGTTATAATGCTCAAGACGATCGGGTTTGTCAATTAAATCCATCAGTTTAGCTCCAATTTAAAATAAATTTTCTAAAGAGAAAGTGGTATCATACAAGGCATAACAAAATCCCTCTAAGACTAACCACTATAAAAAGATGACTTTCTTAGCTTTTGAAGAATTTAGAATTTATATGGCGTTATCAGGCAAAATATTACTTTAGCATATGACTATCAGCTGGTATCGAAATACCAGGTACATATGTAACGCTGTCGATTCAGTTAAGAGAGATACAGCAAAACATGACATACATCCTCACGTTATCTCGTCAATATTTTCCTTCAGGATTTCTTCATCAACAATCTACTGATTAATTATCTGCTTAATAATCGGCATATTGGATATATCCAATAGGCCTTTTTGAGATGTCCAATAAGTCACGGTTTGTCATTTTAGTTTGAAGTTTCACAGCAGAATGTGAAATGATGCACTTTTACTGTTAAGGCATTAATTGTTTGTTTGTTTGTTTATTGTTGTTGTTTAACGTCATACTCAAGAATATTTCACTCATATGGAGACGTCACTAAATGCCGGTGAAGGGCTTCAAATTTTGGCCTATGCTCGGCACTTACGGCCATTGAGCAGTGAGGGTTCTTTAACGTGCCGACACGTACTGTGACACGGGACCTCTAGTTTTTATTGTCTCATCCGGAAGACAGGAAACCAACCTGTCGCCGGCGGGACTCGAATTCACGACCACACGATCCCGAGTCGAGCGCGCTACCGACTGAGCCAGGCCGGTTCGGCATTAATTGTAACGACGACCATATATATGGATAACATAGCGTAAAAATAAGTTAGATTTGTAAAACAGTCTACACGAATATTTAGCTTAACATTTTTCTCTCTCAAATTATCTGAAGCAAGATATCATTGAGTATTATCAATGTAAACGTTAAGAAACCGGAAGTTACCTAGGTCTTAATTCTGTCGACGTCACGTGATCTGAGTACAAAATATTAATACAATACTGAACGGAATGGAAAAACTATGTTAAGGCCTATTGTAATATGTATAACCAAAAAATTCAAAACATACTTTGTCCTGTTCATCGAATCGTTTGCAGCGAAGACGCTCTATCTCCGCTGTTACAATTTCTTGATATTTATCTTCATACTGATTTTCTCTGCAAATCTTGATCACTTTACCAGCGAAATACTGCAAATAAGAATTAAGTCCACGTATTTGTGTTGTATTTTATACTGAATCGATGCAACCAAAATACATTAGTCCACAAAAGTTAACATTCCCTATAATAATTTTATATTTCGGTTCATATTTATTTTCTAATTCATTTTATTGATGTTTTGCGCCATACTTAACACGTTCTCAGTCTTTTGTTGTTTTAATGGGGAAGAGAGTACCCGGTCATATATTTGTGCTTGATATATCTTATTTCACTACTTGTATCATTTGATCGATTGTCATTTAAAAGGATAATACGTTCCACCTTCTCTACGACCGAATTCTTATATTCGGAATTCCAAACACCGCATATGAAACATTCAATTAAAGTGAATGCCTGAATAGCTGAGTGGTGGGGTTCGAGCGCATGTGCCAGGCAGTTAGTGCCGAAAATCGAGAGTTCCAACCCAAGCCGGGGCATATATATATATATATATATAGAGAGAGAGAGAGAGAGAGAGAGAGAGAGAGAGAGAGAGAGAGAGAGAGAGAGAGAGAGAGAGAAAGAGAGAGAGAGACAGAGAGACAGAGAGAGAGAGAGAGAGAGAGAGAGAGAGAGACAGAGACAGAGAGAGAGAAGGAGAAGTGATACATACATACAAACATAGATAGATAGATAGATAGATATATAGATAGATAAATGGCATAAAGATTTAAAACAAATGTGAAAATCATAATAGATTTTATATGTTTCATTTTGTTTTTAGAAATTGAGCATACCTGATACAGGAAATACTGTGATAGGTATTTCATGTCATCTAAACCAAAAGATTTCGCTCCGGACAACATAGCGAGTCTTTCAAGAAAATCCTTTATGAAATCAACAAGAAATAATAAATTTAAATAGTTACAAACAAAGCATCAACGATACACTACTCTCTCTCTCTCTCTCTCTCTCTCTCTCTCTCTCTCTCTCTCTCTCTCTCTCTCTCTCTCTCTCTCTCTCTCTCTCTCTCTCTCTCTCTCTCTCTCCCTCTCTCTCTCAGTGTGACAGTGTGATTCCAGTATACTGCCCAACAACTTTGTTGGGAAAGGGTATAAAATATATTTTTTTATCTCTCTCTCTCTCTCTCTCTCTCTCTCTCTCTCTCTCTCTCTCTCTCTCTCTCTCTCTCTCTCTCTCTCTCTCTCTCTCTCTCTCATACCAACATCTTCCTATATCAACAAGTGGTGGATAAATGCAGTGGATGGAAGCCATGAAAGCAATTAAATAGTTCTATAATGATTTGCAACACCAACAAAACTATTGTCAAATTCTACAGCCGACCTGTCTCTCTATCAAAATGAATGAATTAAGTTACATTATTACAGGTTTTATTTACGACCTACACACACGTAACACGAACTATCCCATACTATGTACTAACAGTATATTTAACACTCTAACCTGATATATGACGTTGGTAACTGTAGGTATATTGCTTTAACAATTGGTCTATGCTTTGGATTAATGATAACTGTAGGCATACTACTTTAACATTTGGTCTTTGCTTTGGATTAATGATAACTGTAGGCATACTACTTTAACATTTGGTCTGTGCTTTGGATTAATGATAACTGTAGGCATACTACTTTAACATTTGGTCTGTGCTTTAGTATGTTAACTGTAGACATACTACTTTAACATTTGGTCTGTGCTTTAGTATGTTAACTGTAGACATACTACTTTAACATTTGGTCTGTGCTTTAGTATGTTAACTGTAGACATACTACTTTAACATTTTGGTCTGTGCTTTAGTATGTTAACTGTAGACATACTACTTTAACATTTGGTCTGTGCTTTAGTATGTTAACTGTAGGCATACTACTTTAACATTTGGTCTGTGCTTTAGTATGTTAATTGTAGGCATACTACTTTAACATTTGGTCTGTGCTTTAGTATGTTAATTGTAGGCATACTACTTTAACATTTGGTCTGTGCTTTAGTATGTTAATTGTAGGCATACTACTTTAACATTTGGTCTGTGCTTTAGTATGTTAATTGTAGGCATACTACTTTAACATTTGGTCTGTGCTTTAGTATGTTAACTGTAGGCATACTACTTTAACATTTGGTCTGTGCTTTAGTATGTTAACTGTAGACATACTACTTTAACATTTGGTCTGTGCTTTAGTATGTTAACTGTAGACATACTACTTTAACATTTGGTCTGTGCTTTAGTATGTTAACTGTAGGCATACTACTTTAACATTTGGTCTGTGCTTTAGTATGTTAACTGTAGACATACTACTTTAACATTTGGTCTGTGCTTTGGAATAATGCTAACTGTAGGCATACTACTTTAACATTTGGTCTGTGCTTTAGTATGTTAACTGTAGGCATACTACTTTAACATTTGGTCTGTGCTTTGGAATAATGCTAACTGTAGGCATACTACTTTAACATTTGGTCTGTGCTTTAGTATGTTAATTGTAGGCATACTACTTTAACATTTGGTCTGTGCTTTGGAATAATGCTAACTGTAGGCATACTACTTTAACATTTGGTCTGTGCTTTAGTATGTTAACTGTAGGCATACTACTTTAACATTTGGTCTGTGCTTTAGTATGTTAATTGTAGGCATACTACTTTAACATTTGGTCTGTGCTTTGGAATAATGCTAACTGTAGGCATACTACTTTAACATTTGGTCTGTGCTTTAGTATGTTAACTGTAGGCATACTACTTTAACATTTGGTCTGTGCTTTGGAATAATGCTAACTGTAGGCATACTACTTTAACATTTGGTCTGTGCTTTAGTATGTTAATTGTAGGCATACTACTTTAACATTTGGTCTGTGGTTTGGAATAATGCTAACTGTAGGCAAACTGCTTTAACAATTGGTCTGTGCTTTGGATCCGTGTTAACTGTAGGCATACTGCTTTAACATTTGGTCTGTGCTTTAGTATGTTAACTGTAGGCATACTACTTTAACATTTGGTCTGTGCTTTAGTATGCTAACTGTAGGCATACTACTTTAACATTTGGTCTGTGCTTTAGTATGCTAACTGTAGGCATACTACTTTAACATTTGGTCTGTGCTTTAGTATGCTAACTGTAGGCATACTGCTTTAAACATTTGGTCTGTGCTTTAGTATGTTAACTGTAGGCATACTACTTTAACATTTGGTCTGTGCTTTGGAATAATACTAACTGTAGGCATACTACTTTAACATTTGGTCTGTGCTTTGGAATAATGCTAACTGTAGGCATACTACTTTAACATTTGGTCTGTGCTTTGGAATAATGCTAACTGTAGGCATACTGCTTTAAACATTTGGTCTGTGCTTTAGTATGTTAACTGTAGACATACTACTTTAACATTTGGTCTATGCTTTGGAATAATGCTAACTGTAGGCATACTACTTTAACATTTGGTCTGTGCTTTGGAATAATGCTAACTGTAGGCATACTACTTTAACATTTGGTCTGTGCTTTGGAATAATGCTAACTGTAGGCATACTACTTTAACATTTGGTCTGTGCTTTGGAATAATGCTAACTGTAGGCATACTACTTTAACATTTGGTCTGTGCTTTGGAATAATGCTAACTGTAGGCATACTGCTTTAAACATTTGGTCTGTGCTTTAGTATGTTAACTGTAGACATACTACTTTAACATTTGGTCTGTGCTTTGGAATAATGCTAATTGTAGGCATACTACTTTAACATTTGGTCTGTGCTTTGGAATAATGCTAATTGTAGGCATACTACTTTAACATTTGGTCTGTGCTTTGGAATAATGCTAACTGTAGGCATACTACTTTAACATTTGGTCTGTGCTTTGGAATAATGCTAACTGTAGGCATACTGCTTTAAACATTTGGTCTGTGCTTTAGTATGTTAACTGTAGACATACTACTTTAACATTTGGTCTGTGCTTTGGAATAATGCTAATTGTAGGCATACTACTTTAACATTTGGTCTGTGCTTTGGAATAATGCTAACTGTAGGCATACTGCTTTAAACATTTGGTCTGTGCTTTGGAATAATGCTAATTGTAGGCATACTACTTTAACATTTGGTCTGTGCTTTGGAATAATGCTAACTGTAGGCATACTGTTTTAACATTTGGTCTGTGCTTTAGTATGTTAACTGTAGGCATACTACTTTAACATTTGGTCTATGCTTTGGAATAATGTTAACTGTGGGCATACTGTTTTTACATTTGGTCTCTGCTTTTGATTAGTGTTAACTGTAGGCATACTACTTTAACATTTGGTCTATGCTTTGGAATTATGTACAAAACTTAAATTTAAAGACAGATAATCAAAATTTGAACCTGGATCCAGTGGTTTGCGAGGTGACCGATATACCGTTAGAGCACTGCATATAAAATTTAAGATACCAAAGTATAAATCTACAAAATGTCCAGGATACATATACAAATCTGATGACATTGGATAAACACGGACCTCTGAAAATCAAGAGGTGGGATTATGTGCCACAGAGGAATAAGCATCCTCTGTCGACCAGTCACACCCGCCAAGAATCCATATCATTTATCAATTTTTGTAGATGATAGGTAAATACAATACCTTGTTACTATTTCTCCCAACATTTACGGTAAATAACTGACATCCTTCCATTGTAAGTTGCTGTGTCAGTGTTTCAATCTTTTTCTGTATCTGAAAAATGCAATATGCGTGTATAATATAGTGATACATGAAGATATTAAGGTTAGTATACAAAATCTACTAATTATTTTTAAATGCATACATGCTGATTAGACCACAACTTTTATTAAAAAGACTAAAAAGAGAACTAAAATTGCCTATAATCAATGAACTATATTCCTCCATCCATGTAAGAATACAAATGTTTACTAGCTCATTTTTCACATTCGATTTATTTTCACAAATGCAATATTATAACAAGTTTTTTTTTTCAACCCGAGATTTCTTAAAAATATATTTATTTTGCATGAAACGTTTAATATCTTAACTTTTAAATACAATCAATTTAAACATCGATTTAACAACTTGTATATGACGTTAATATATATGATATTATTTATTACAAATTATTCCTTTTTACACACAAATGTTAAAAAATATATAACCAGATTTATTCTACAATGTTAAATGTAACTTACTCTAGGGTCTTTTGGTGCATATTCAAGCGACAAGTTATCCATGTATGCGTCATCAGTTGGCCTTCCATCTGTTATCAATATTATTCTC
The DNA here is from genome assembly GCA_030159075.1 of Atrina japonica. Taxonomy (NCBI): domain Eukaryota; kingdom Metazoa; phylum Mollusca; class Bivalvia; order Pterioida; family Pinnidae; genus Atrina; species Atrina japonica. The sequence goes on from BROG01000077.1 coordinate 195,338, forward strand.
GCAGGGACATTGTATCCACATATCGATATTGCATTCCCTTGAATTTTAAAATATCATTTCATTTGTATATAAAAATCACAGATAACAACATATTTGTAGGAGACAAATATACAAATCTGGTGAACATTGGACAAACACGGACCTACGAAAATCAAGAGATGGGATCAGATTTCATGAAGGAGTATACAAAGCCTGTTGATCAGTCACACCAGCCGCGATTATATATATATATATATATATATATATATATATATATATATATATATATATATATATATATATATATATATATATATATATTACACATACAACAATAACTGGCGCCTATGCATTATATCTTGCTTGTCATTAAGACAGAACTATATTAGTCGTAAGTCGCAAGTCCAAATTCTTTGTAAAACAGACGCAAGTTGTAAGTCTTTAAGACTTAGGTCCTTTCGTAAAACGGGCCCCTGGTCTGAGTAGGTTTAAACTAAATGCTTTGGACCATTGATAGAAATAATGTCTAACTTGAATTTTTAAAATCACATGTTGTGGTCCTTTTTACCTTCATCAATGAATAACAAACAATATCCAAATATTTATATGAATCTTGTTAAATTTTATCATCACCGTCAACGTTGACGTTATCGTGTTCATAATTATCATTTAAAAAGGCTTGGTTGTAAGAATAACTGACCTTCCTCCTTTATAATCAGGTAACACAGTAACAGTGCTGTAAGTATTGGGGATGTCCCAGAACAAGTAAGCGACTCTGTAAAATATATTGATATATTCATATATATATCTTTTAGAACAGAAGGATTTCCAATTAGCTAAAAATGATAAATTCTATCCAGCAAGTAATGAAGATGCCATTAATACCCCAGTAATCCGAAATATAAGTGAATATAGTTTAAGCTACGACAAAAGTAAAACTGATGAAGTACAATGGATAATCGAAACTCAACTCCATTATAGTACAACAAATTAGATAGGTAAATGGTCACAACATGAAGAACAATTACGAATCCCAAACGAGAACGGACAAGCTGTCCGGAAGGAGACAGCGTCCTCTGCCAGCATGCCGTATCCGTCGCAAATGATAAGGAGACCTCTCGAGTTCAACGAAAGGTCAAGTTCGGTGAAATTGTCATCAGTTACTTTTATATATGATTGGTGAAAGGGAGTCACTGTCTGTGGTCGTGCTCCAGAATACTATCTAATATCTCTGATAGAGGAATCTGTAGATCCCCGTATCGACCATAAAACGACGATATGAAGTGTTCAACAAAGTAACCTTGTGTAATTAGTTTATTGGCGAGTCGTTTCGCTCTAAGAATAAAACATACATGAGAGGAGAAATTAACACGCTGTAGACAGTAGAAGATGGAATAATATTACTTAGAGACGGGAAGTCCGTGATATGGAAATTTGAAATCGTCACGTTTGTAATAAAGGGAGGTGTGAAGTTTACTGTCCTTTCCAATCTACAGGTAAAAACAGATGTGTTGCTCTCTGTCGTCTCACTGATCTCAAGCTCAACATTATACATCTGGCCGAGATAATTGTGAATTATTTATAGACAGGGCGTCGCCGATATACCTGTAAGTAAAATTGTACAGAGATGCTAACTATTTATTTCCTGTGGAGAGCAGAGACTGTATTCATTCCGCTTCATATGAATAGAAAAAGATGTCAGCCAAAAGAGGTGCACAATTGGTATGCCGACAATTTGTTGGAAAACCTTTCCCGCATCTTGATGATATCGTCTTTAGTGTATTTGTTATTGGAATCGGAGTGTTTCTTCACAAAATAAGGTTTCGTATGACCTAACATATTTATTATGATATTTATATCTGCAATTTCTTTATTTATAAAAAGGACTTTTGTATGATAGATGTCAATCTGGTTTTCAGTTTTTGGTGAGGAATTGTTGTTTAAAGGGTAGAAAAATCAAATGACTTGGTACTTGTAATATATTTGAAATTTAGAGATTTTAAATGTTCCAACAATTATTTTGAATTCTTAAGGTTTCACATCTGATTGACTCTGCTTCTTGGGTAGGCCGTTGTACAATGATTTTAAAGACCTTGTTAAATATGTGTAAGAAGTTTGGTAAGTAAAATAGATAAAGGCCTGGAGGAACACTTAGATGACACAGCAATGAATAGGTGTTTATGCGGATTTTTGTGCATCTTCGGAACCTAAACATGTATGGCAACTCGAGCGCTGCGTCAGTATTCCAAACGAAATGAGAACGGATTTATGATTATCTAATATTTCAGAGGTAGAGAAAACGGGTGAGAGTGTATGTACGGTTTCCAAGAAATATATTGAGTTCCTATATTTTTTTGCCTTTGCATAAAAATCTCTCAGTTTTCTGTTACGTACAATGTTGATATTACATGTCTCAAAATGGTCACAGGGAGCGTACATGAACTCAAATGTAAAACAAGGTACAAGGTGAAAGGATCTGCGAAAAGCTGGATAAATTTAGTTCTGCTGCCTAGCTTTGTAATTGAAGATTTTGGAGGCAGCTGAACGCGTATAGCTATAAGAAATGCATGATGAATCTTTAATTTGGAAGTATTACGGGATCCTACTTTGGACGGATATTGAGTTCAAAAAATTGCTTATATCCAAAGCGTCAAATTTGACCTTGGAGAACCAGCATCCGTAAAACATACTATGATCGTAAATTTGTACAAGTCATGTATTTTTTTCAAAGGGCGTGAGTACTTTTTTACGAATATGATGAAGACCTAATTGTCGATTGACAAACAGTATAATCGAATGAGACATTATGAATCTCAGGCTTGTTATATTTCCTTGAGCCATGGCTACGATTTACTATGCTGGGCCTGAAAGCAAAGGTACAGGCTGATGATAATTGCTAAGTCTAAACACAATACAACACTTTTTAAAAACAATTTTATAAAGATATTGCAAATCATTTTAAAAACGGGGTACCGGCCTTTTTACTGACAAAAATAAACAGCGTGAATCACAGGTTGTTTGTTTTCACAAGTTTAGCAAAGATGACATTAAAACCAAACGACCGTTATATTACTTATTCAGTGCATATTGACGATTACATATGAAATGTTTTGAAGATTACAATTTAATGTTAGATTGTATTCTGGAGCATAACCATATATGATGACTCCCTTTCGTCAATCAGATCTTAACGTTTTATAACAACTCGAGTTTTCCATGTAACATTTGCGACGGTTATGACATACTAACAGGGGACGTTGACTCCTGGACACCTGGTTCCATCACGTGTAAAATCTGCAATTTTTCTTCATATCCATTTACATATCCAATTTATTGTATTCTAATATACTTGAAGTTTCGATTATCCATTATCCCATGATAACGTTGAATCGAATATCTCAAAGTTGACTCCACATTAGGTGCGACAACTAACAAGTTTACCAGTCCCATACTGGAGATCAGTTTCAGTGTAACTGACATAGACTGTTGATCGTCTTTCTATTTTAAACTATATTTATCAATAAAGTAAAGCTCCTGTGTGTTGACTGAGGACTAATGAGCCATGTGGTATTATCAACTTTAATAAAACAAACTTACCGACTTTGTCTCGTAAAACACCATAGTCATTTGTCAAGGGTTGTAATACTTTTGTTTGAGTATCAATGGTCACGATGCTAATATTTTCTTCTAAACCAGTGGCGACGACATTTTCCTCAACAGCTTGAAAATATAATGAAGTATACAAAACATTGTGAAAAGCCTTATGGACACAAAGTCAAAAAAGCATTTCAACAAGATAAACAGACGTTTATGTGTTTTAATGGGGCATAAGCCGTGTTTACTAAAACAAATTATTTCAACTTTTTCTACTTATACTTGGTGTACAAATAAGAGCTTCAAAGCTATACAAATGTACAAAAATCTTATATTCCTATATGATTGTTGAAAATAAGGTCACATCCAGTGTTCATGGTATTCAAATACACTGAAATAGTAATGCTGAATTAATAAATTGCAAGTGATATATATATATATATAACACATGCCCGGTTATATCTCTTTTTCGTTATTTTGTACAGTCAAAAAATGACCAGTTATGGTATAAACAAAATATTGCTGATGTTCCCATTAAAAATGTCAGATTCAACTTGATGACTTTTTTGATAGTTCATTCTCAAGTAATATACCAACAATTTCAAAATGTTCTGTCAAAAATTGTAAAACATGGCATATATTAATAACTGATCAAGGGTTCATCAGCAATCTGACAAATAAGCATTACAACACCAGAAGCTAGGATCATCTAGATTGCAAATCATCTAATGTTGTTTACGGAATTGAGTGTACCTTGTGTGGTTTCATTACTGTTGGCGAGACTAAGGAGATCTTAAATAAAAGAGTATCTGGTCATCGATTCGAGATTTAGATGGGGTGACCAGATACTCTATCGGCATTTCAACTCCTCTGACCATTCCATCTTGTCTATGAGAGTGCGTATAATTGAAAAAATATACCACCGGACCAACAATTCCACTTGAGTACCCCCTTCCATAGACAATGTGAAGAGTTTTGGATTAAACAGCTTGGCACTGCATACATTTATGGATGTAACGATAAATGTAGGCAATCTATCAAGCCCCGTGTAATGGTGTTAATGTGATGGAACTTTGTAATTCTAACGTAAGACGTAAACGAAGTCACGGACATCGTTCATACAACCGACCCTACATACATGATGTCACTTTTTCATCTCTTTTACCTTACGTTAACAAAAAATTTGGTCTTCGTCACATTCGCAGCAAACTTTATTCTGTTCCTTTTACAATTCTTAATGAACTTTTTCATGAAGCAAGAATAAACCCATACACGGATTCTTCAACCCCAGAATACATACTGAACTCCGTTATAATGAACATCGCTTATCACAGACTGTTTAAGCCTGTATGTGTTACAGACGATGACTGTTCTGAACAGAAACATCTTTCTCTTAAACTAAAATTTACAAATAAAGGCATAAACGCTTTAAACATTGGCAATGTTTTAAATCACAAAAAAACGTTCAGTCCTGTGTTCCACCATATTTTAAATTGAAGACCACGCCTTGCATTTCATATAGCTATACACCTAGCATCCCATCCGTGCTATTTAATTACAAACAGGTTTGGAAGTGCCTGGGCATCATCCATCTTCTACACAACACTGTCACATGTTCATGTGCTTCATCTCCTTTCAAATACAGATGTAAATCAGATGTGGATACTAAAAAATTCTAAACAGCTTTTAAAAAATGTGAAGGCACATATTTTTAATTCGAATTCACAGTATCAAAACATATGACTTCTCTTCTCTTTACACAACTATTCCACATAAAAAAATTAAAAGAAATACTTTTTAGCATCATAGACAACTGTTTTTCACTAAAGGTGGAACCCGAAAATTTAAATATCTAGTGATTGGCTATCAGGATACTTATTTTGTCCAACACCACACTGATTCTACACATAAATACACTGAAGTTGATATAAAAAACATGCTGGAATTTCTAATAGACAATATATTTGTAACGTTCATAGGCGTGGTCTTTCAACAAACTGTCGCATTCCTTTGGGCACAAAATGTGTCCCTTTATTGGCCGACCCGTTCATTTATTCATACGAAGCAGAATTCATTCAGAAACTCCTGAATCAAAAGATGAAAAACTTAGCGGTGTCCTTTAATTTGACATTTAGATATATCGACGACGTTTTGTCAATTAATAATGACAATTTTCATACATATGTCAATGCGATATATCCCAGCGAACTAGAAGATACAACAGAATCATGCACACACGCTTTGTACTTAGACATTTTACTTAATATATACACAGACGGGAAATTGGCAACTAAGCTATATAACAAACGCGACGATTTCGGCTGTCCCATCGTAAATTTTCCACATTTAAGTAGTAATATCCCTCAGTCACCATCATATGGAGTTTATATTTCACAAATGATCCGATATACCAAGGCGTGTACAAAATATGAAGATTTCATATACAGAGGTAAATTACTCACTGACAATTTATTGACAAAGGGATATCGAAAACCGCGTTTAATGTCAATGTTCCGCAAATTTACGGTCGATATAATAGTCTTTCTTGCAATTACTCTGTTTCACAAAGTGATATGTTGAGTTGCCTTTTCGTTGGCGGTTGTTGATATATCTGTACCAGTTGTGACGAGAATTCACTCTTCACGTATTTCACTGAATTTGACTGTGGACTCACAGCGGTTGTAACCGGTCGACAAGGGATGCTTACTCCTCAATGGCACTTGATCCCACCTCTTGTTTTTCAGAGGTCCGTGTTTGTCCATTTTTACCGGATTTGTATCTATGTCCTGGACATTCTATTGATTTATACTTTGGTATCTGAGATTTTTTATATTTATTTCAATCTGCTAATAAGTAGCAAAAAGGAAAAATACAGTTAATGCCCCTCTAATGTTGGTTTATGCCACGCTCATATGGTGGCGACCATTTTTTCGGACAAAGTTATTACTGTTTTTGACAGTGATTGAACAGAATAGACGTAGAGACTTGTAAAGAATGATTTTGATGGCATACTAAGAAAAACATCTATTTGTATCATAAATAATAGTCATCCTACCGTCAATAAAACTGTAAAGTGTCGATTTAATCTGATCGAAATATTTTCCTGTGCTCGCAGAAGTATCAACACATACAACAGTATCCAATCCACGATCACTGCGATGGTACACGTTATCATCTGAAAGCAAAAGTCTTTATCAATCTTCAAAACTTACAATTAAACGGTTCTGGGGCAGTTCCTTTCATGAAGACCAAACTCAATGAGGTCAACGTTAACTTTGCATATTCACATTCGCTTTGTTCGGTAGTTCTCAAAACATTTATCACCCTAGACATTGAATACCAAGCATTACATGCATAATTTTTAATATATAAAATATCTTATTTTGGAATAAATTTAACTTGAAGTTGACATTTTCCTAATAGTTCGATAGTACTGTTGAATCGTCTGTACATATAGTGGCGAGGATTTGTTTCTCACTTATTTAATATGAATTTAACTGTGGACTGTTGCCGGGTGTGACCGGTCAACAGGGAATGCTTACTCCTCCGTGACAGTTGATCCCACTTCTGGATTTCCATTGGCCCGTGCTGTTTAGATTTGTATGTATCCTGGACATTCTGAAGATTTATGCTTTCATATCTGACACTTTTGTATCATGTATTGTCGTTTTTAAGGCAACGGACTTAAGTAATTTAATTAGCTTTTTCGTAAATAATCTTAATACTCTTAACCTATTGACCCCTAAAGACACATTTGGGCTGATCCAAGTCAATGTTTTATAGAATAGTCCATTGTTTTTCAGGGGTTGATGAGTTAATCGACACTTATCGTCTAATTCTAAAATAATTGAAATATTTTTGCTGTTTAAGTACATACAGAAATTTCCTGCTTTATGGAAGATTATTTCAAATGCTATAAATCCTCTTAAAGATCTATTTTTTCCGGTTCAAATTCAATAAACACTCAGTGTACGAGAATTGTGTTAAATTTTAACTTTTAAATACTGTTATACGTACTGTGTAATGCGCTTTCAATTGCACGCTTTATTGAGGTGGTTCCAGGCAGGCCAGCTATGTCTAAAATTTTCTGTTCTTCTGACAAAATGTTTGAATCAGTTTCACCTCTGGGTTCCTTCTGCGCTCTTTTTGATATATCAGTGACATTTTTGCCGTCAGGTAGTTCTGTGATCTCGTGTACTGTAGCATTGTCATCATCTCCTGGTGATAAACAGTTACTATATTCGAAATCTTCGGGGGACATTTCATCTAAAGTAAACTCTGGCGCTTTTGTATTTCTATTTTCCTTCGGCGGAATATCCAGATGTCCTTCACTAAGTGATAGGTTATTCTCTTCTTCTCCAGCAAGATTTTTAACAGATTCCCTTTGAACTTCACCGATTTCATTTGTAGAATCTTAATATATATATATATTATATATATATATATATATATATATATATATAATATATATATATATATATATATATATATATATCTGTGTGTAGTTGTATATATACGAATCCATGTGCGTGTATGTATGTATATATGTATGTATGTTCGTACGTACATGCGTGCGTGCGTATGTGTATGCGTGTGTGTGTGTCATTGTGTATATAAGAATCCATGTGTATGAATGTATGTATGTATGTATGTATGTATGTATGTATGTATGTATGTATGTATGTATGTATGTATGTGCGTGCATGAGTGCGTGCGTGCGGATATGTGTGTGTGTATGCGCGCGTGCATGCGTGCGTGTATTTCTTGTTACATACCTGAAAGAATATAATCATCATAATTTATCAATCCCTCCAGCTCTTGTTTTTCGATAGCATAATGCAAAAATTCTAACTCCTGCAACCTATTCCGGTCTATTTCTTTGGAGACATCTGGCAAAGTTTTACATTGTTTTTCTTCATTTCCATCATCCGATATCAGAATTTTACAGCTCTCGATATTTCCATTTGTCGATGTTTTGTCCTCATCTTGTATTGCATCATTTTGCTTTGTTGTAGATTGCAATTGTTTTATGAAAGTTCCTGAAGTGATGCATGTACTTAGATCTGCCTCTGTCTGTTTAGAAACTTTCGAAGACACGTAAACAGTCTGTGGGTACAAATTTGTAGCTTTACTTGTTTCTATATACTTAAGACGCTGCAATATTTCTTGGTTCGCTTTGTACTGTTCATCTTTATGTGAATACATGCAATCATTTAGCTGTGATAATCTTTCATCTATTTCCAAAAGTAAATGCATCAAACGCTTGCAAAGATCGTGCGTTCCTTCACTCTGCATTTCATTAAATTGACTCATTTCTATCTTTAGGAAATTTACCTTATTTAACCGAATTCGAATCTATGAACAAAGGTAATCGACCATTCAGTAGTTACTTCCCCAACAGACGGTCAATCCGACGGTCTCTGTGCAGTGCATAGTTTGGTATAGGAATACTACAAATAAAATAAAGTAAATAAATCAATGTCATATATATATATATATATATATTATATATATATATATATATATATATATATATATATATATATATATATATATATATATATATATATATATATATATATATCTGTGTGTGTATTCATCCGGCTCTTTTTATTTAACTGTAAACTTGGTGTCCACTTGAAGACATTTATGTTTTGATTGAGTGTATTTATAGTTGTGAGATATTCTTTTGTTGGTGTACCGAGTGTCAGCTGTACTGTGAACATATACTAGTATTTGGGAAATTTTACTCACATTACGGGGAAAATAATAAATTTTGCATTGAAAATGAAGCCTTCTATTGGACTTACATGTTGATTGTATTATTCCATGATATCAAACCGATTCTGCAAAACATTTTTTTTTTCACAACGACCCTGTGTACATCTGCTCTGTGAAGATTACAGCGAAATTTTGCACCTTCCTATAATAATAACATTTCAAAAAACTACAAATAGTAAATGTTGAGGGAGAAAACGGTTTTAACGAATTTTCTAATGGTAAAATTACTTCATCAATTCTGTAAACACTAATTCAGTACCAGTATTGATAAGTACTTTCAATTTAACATAATTCTATACATGTATTCGACCTTTTAACGTTGACACAGCACTTATCTTGTTTATCAAAAACTATATAAATTATAATTGACACAGCACTTATCTTGTTTATCAAAAACTATATAAATTATACAAGCATGATCCTTAATAACAATTTTTACTACATTATTGTATTTGACCCCATATCACAATTCCGCGAAGTGATACGGAAGTTGACTTTGTCGACGATATATATATATATATAGAGAGAGAGAGAGAGAGAGAGAGAGAGAGAGAGAGAGAGAGAGAGAGAATTTTTTTAATGATAATCCTCCAAATTATTCAATTCAACTCATTATATTGGTATTTTATGACAGAATGTGATTTCCTGAACTCCTTAACAAATCACAAATCCTCACTGATTTATCTACAAATGGAAATACATCAACTTTCAATATGAGAATGACATCAGAATTGTATAAACCTGAAATTCATTAAAACGAAAGTACTAGATTTTATAAATTATTTTCAAAAGAATGACAGAATTATTTATATAATACGTAGGTAAAAATTTTGATCATGTTATTAGTGTTAATATAACCTAAAATATTTCGTCAATATTCTTGTTAGATCTAGATTTAAATAGCAGATTTGTTTTAAGAATTTAAAAGGCGGGCTGTAACAGCTAGACTTCAAGTATTGTCCTGACCACGAAGTCAACAAAAGATTATAGAATGTCAAAATGTAATCGAAATATGGCTTATTATTTAGTGACAAATATAACTTCAATATAACATTCAAACTTACTAGAAGACAGATGAACTTTCAGGTTTTGGTATAACTGCAGTTGTTTCAAACTACATTATCATTGCAGATATAAATTTAGAAAAGGGAATTTCCAATAACCCGGAAGTAGTATAACAACGACCTATGTGTGTTCCTGGTGGTACGCTATGAAAGTCCGATACTTTTAACGTGAAAGAGGATATTTTAACTCGTTAGTCTTGAATTGTAAGTTTTTTCATGCAAATCGGAGTTTAACACCTTAGTTGTGGAAATTACGATATGAACTTACATGATGAAATTAACCAATCAGGGGCTTCGCTTTATTTAATTAGTAATGAATTGGCTCTCGATATCGTGACGCAATTTCATGACAAAAAAAGTTTGTGCACTAAATACGGGCATAGTCAATTAATCTCCATTTTTAAAACAATTTACATAAACATACACTATAATATATTTCACATTCATAGTAATTTTATATCGTTAAAAATAACTACATTAAATGAAAAACTGAGAAAAAATAATAAAATTGGGTGGTTTTTTTCTTAATTATGATTTTTAAAAATATATTATTACGACTTGCCATGTACATTTGTGATATTTATCTCTTTATGACGCCGTAAAGTTGTCATGTTGTAATGTTTATAGCCACCTTGTAAATATAAAATGTACAACATGAAATCACTTACACCAAGCTAAATTCTGACATTTTATTCAAATTATTTCTGGACTTTTGAAAACAAACTTAATTGAATTTCTATTTTCATATTTATCTTTATTTTGGATATACCTTTTGGATTATTAATTCAGTTTCAATTCTTTTACTTATCATATATATATATATATATATATATATATATATATATATATATATATATATATATATATATATATATATATATATATATATATATATATCAATGTGTGTGTATAGAGCCGGCCTGCCTCAGTCGGTAGCTAGCGATCGACTTGATCGTGAGGTCGTAAGTTTGAGTCCAGCCGGCAGCAGGTTGTTTTCCTGTCCCTCGAATAAGACAGTAAAAACTGTTTTAGTTGATGTCGACACATTAAGGAACTGCTCAACGGTCGTAAGTGAAGAGCATAGGCCACAATTTGAAGCACTTCACCGGTATTTGGTGACGTCTCCATATCAGTGAAAGGTTCTTGAGTGCGTCGTTAAACAACAATAAACAAATAAACAAACAACAGTACCACCTGTGTACAAATCTACCTCTATATAAAGACTACCTCCCTATAAAGACTGGTTTTGTTGTGTTCGTAAGGGGGTCTCTATATACAAGTTTCGATATATATATATATATGAGAGAGAGAGAGAGACAGACAGACAGACGGACAGACAGACAGACAGAGAGTGACGATCGTATTGGCAATTTATTGCTCACGGTTTACCTCATATAGAAATCTTGTTTTATCTACCTTGCAGTCTATTAACGACACAATAACGTTATATCAACGCCACGAAACCCTGCTTTGATATCACCTACAAGATCGTTTGATTACAAATTATAATATTGAAAGAGGCGTGATTATGACGATGTTACGGTGTTTAAATGTTCACCTGGAGATTAAATATCATCTGCTTCATTACGTAGATACATTATTGACATTATGCATGTGATGATGATGATTAAACGCAGAACATAAAGTATGCACACGGAATAACATACTGCTCTATCTATTATACTGTATTCGATAATGTGAAGGGTCAAAATTACTTTCTGCATATTACTTAAAATGAATTGATAAGTTGCACATAGATAAATGAATTAAATTTAGATTTATTATTTGGCCTTGTACGTTACTACGTTCTCTTTAAAAAATAAAAATATACTTTAGATTGAAGCTCGACTGATGAAGTCTAATTGACAGAAAAAAAATCGTCTTGAGCATCATAACTGTGGTATTATGTATATGATATTTTGATATTCAAAGACAATATAAGTACTCAAACAGCCTAAAATCCAAAACTTTCTCCATGAATAGTATGTACTTTATATCACGGAAAAAAAAAACATAACTGATAAAGCATCTTAACCCTTTTTCCATTGAGTGTCTGGGCATTTTGTCTGAAGTTACATACTTTTATGATGAACCGTAACAGAATGGAACAACTTTTAACAAGAGATCCAAGAGGGATCTTGGCGCCAACCATGGAATGTTCTATGTCTGATCTATAACAGACTATTCTTTTCTCTTATTTTGTGTCTCAACATTGAATTAGAACTTAAATTCATATTTCTGTGAAATACTTTTTTTCACAATATTATTGCAAAACTAAACTTGAACTGAACATATTATAGTTTAAGAAAGAAAGGAATTCAACATGGCCTGGCCAACAGGTGTCCATCTTGGATTTTGATCACTCTGAAATGTAATATGCACATCTAGACCTCAGGGGAAACCTCCATAATCAATTTCGAAAAGATTCCTTCAGTACATTCTGAGAAATACATATTTCCATTGTCAAAATCCAAGATGGCCACCTATCGGCCATGTTGGAATCCAATCTATCTGAAAATGTCATATGCACAATTACACCTCACAGGGAACCTTCATTCCAATTTCAATGAAATCCCTTCAGTTCAAGCATACACGTTTCATACTTAGCCATTTTACTTAATATAGACACAGACGGGAAATTAACAACAAAGCTATACGACAAACGCGACAACTTCAGCTTTCCCATTGTAAATTTTCCACATTTAAGTAGTAATATCCCTCAGTCACCCGCATATGGAGTATATATTTCACAAATGATCCAATATGCCAGGGCGTGTACAACATATGAAGACTTCATATACAGAGGTAAACTACTCTGACAAATTATTGACACAGATATATCGAAAACGTGTTTAATGTCAACGTTCCGCAATTTTTACAGTCGGTATAATAGTCTTGTTTGCGATTACTCTGTTTCACTAAGTGAAATGTTGCGTTTCCTTTTCGTTGGCTGTTGTTGAGACGTCTGTAACAATTGTGACGAGGATACACTCCTCACATATTTCGTTGGATTTGACTGAGGACTCACGGCGGGTGTGACCGGTCGACAGGGGATGCTTACTCCTCAATGGCACCTGATCCCACCTCTTGGTTTCCAGAGGTCCGAGTTTGTCTATTTTTACCGGATTTGTATCTATGTCCTGGACATTCTATTGATTTATACTTTGGTGTCTGAGATTTTTATATTCTTTCTGAGAAATAGCAATAACAAACTTCCTATGGTCAAAATCCAAGATGTCCGCAGGTCGGCCATATTGGATTCCTATCTCTCTGAAAATGCAATATGCACAACTAAATCTTAAGGGGAACCTTCATGTCAAATTTCAATGAGATCCCATCAGTCCTTTCTGAGAAGTAGCGGTAACAAGAATTGCTCAGGGTGGACGGATGGATGCAGGGCCATATGAATAGCCCGCCGTCTGTTGATGCTAAAAACATTAACACATGTTACCTCCAAATTTTCAATTTAACCAGTGTAAAAAATCTCAGATACCAATATCTAAATCTTTAGGATATCCAGAATATAGATACACGTCTAGTAAAAATGGACATACACGGATCTCTGGAAATCAAGAGGTGGGATCACGTGACATGGAGGAGTAAGCACCTCCCGTCACCCGGTCACACCCACCATAAGTCCACAGTCAAGTCTAAATGAAATATGCGAGGAACAAATCCTCGTCCCATGTTGTACAAATGTTTCAACAACCTCCAACGAAAAGGCAACTCAACATTTCACCAAGTCAAACAGAGTAATTGCAAACAAGACTATTATACCAATTGTAAAATTTGGGGAACGTTGACATCAAACGTGATTTTCCATATCCCTGTGTCAATAATTTTTCAGTGAGTAGTTTACATCTGTATATGAAATGTTCATATGTTGAACACGCCCAACCAATGATATAACGCAAAACAAAATGCATTGGAATTCTTAATCATTGTTAAGGAAAGGAATTTTTGGACATTGAATCCTGAACAATTTTTTCAGTCATATACTGGTGGCCTGTAAAGGAGGGAAATTGGTTATAATGTATTCGGGAAGAGACCAGTGTTCTTTCAAAGTAAACTGGCAAATTTTCTAACAAAAATCAGCTCAGGTTACAGCAGGGCTTGAATCAGAGATGATCAGAAGTGAAAGACTCCATGGTTCAAAACTTGATGTTCACAGAGGCCACAACTGTACAGAACAAGTAAACAAATAAATGTTGAGTCTGATATTTACTTTATCTGATGACGCCACAGCCAACTGACCTAAAATAAACTATACTTAAAACTATGGTAGTAAGTCCGCATGTTTAAACCACTTTTTCTTTAATTTGTGCTTTTTTAAAAAAAAACAGTATATAATTCAACTAAGTTTATAAATCCGATTTTTTTTTTGATTTTCTTTCGTCCCACTCAACAATTTTTCAGCAATATAGTGGTGGCTACTAGCCTGGTGCAAGTAAATTTGCAAACCTTCTCACAAAAATCTGATTAGGTTCCAGTGGGGCTTCAACCTGCGCCGAATGGAAGTGACAGACGTCATGGTTCAAAGCATGATGCTCTAACCACTCGACTACAGAGGCCCATATAAATGTGAAAAAGCTACCGAAGTACAAGAATAAATGACAAATCACTCCAAACAAACAATGCATGATAACTTTAAAAATAATTTTATTATTACAGGTAAGAAAATCAGTTAGCATGTGAGTAATTATTGTAGGTTCCTGTTCGCATTGGTATCAATTTAAAAAAAAAGAAACAATCAACCAGTAAAGTTTCATATAATAAAATTATTAATCAGAAGTGGACTTATCCTCGTCAAAAGCATATTTAAGAATAGTTATAGTAAACACTTAAATTCTTTATCATCCTTGTTTTTATAAATCTATTAAATGGCTATACTTACTTCTATCTACATCCAATAATGAAACTTTCTGTTATTCATAAATTGTTAGTCATACTCAAATGTCTCTATATGAAACAAATTAGCTTGGGAAAACACTGCATAGTATCCAACTAAAATATTTTCTCAATTTTCCATTTTTAAATGGTGAGCTCTTATCCTGAATGAATTTGAAATATTTTTGTTTTTATGCCCTAATGAACATATCAAAGTGTTTATTTATGGAAATTCCATGTTAAATATTTTACTAATAAATGTATAGGAAACAACATATCAAAATTTTAAAGTTTTAAATTTTAATATCGACCAAATAAATGCATTTTAAAGTTTCAGTTTGATTCAGTACCTATTCTTACAGTCACTGTCTTCATTTTTAAATCCCATCAACATTTTTAATGGCATTACAAAAATTAAGCAATAGTACTACAAATATTAAGAAATAGACCTTTCCACGATAGCTGACGTCCTACTAATTTAACCAGTCCACAAACACTTACACTTCTGGGTACAATTTGTCATGAAAATGGGTAGGATTTGTAATCGGTATAAAACATTTTGAATATCAGACTTCTAAATACCTCCCCGAAATGTTTGAGCACTGGTAAAATTAGTAGGACAACAATTATGGTGAAAAGGTCTATGCTATACCCATTCTTTCTATAGATGGGTGTAATCTTTACAAGGCAGCTTATTCTAAACTTGCCTGTACACTTTAAAAGTCAGCCATATCTGTACTTGCCTGTACATGTTACAAGTCAACCATTTTTTGTACTTGCCTGTACACTTTACTAGTCAGTCATTTATGTACTTGCCTGTACACTTTACAAGTCAGCTATTTCTGTACTTGCCTGTACACTTTACCAGTAGGTCATTTCTGTATTTGCCTGTACATGTTACAAGTCAGCCATTTCTGTACTTGCCTGTACATGTTACAAGTCAGCCATTTCTGTACTTTCCTGTACACTTTACTAGTCAGTCATTTCTGTACTTGCCTGTACACTTTACAAGTCAGCCATTTCTGTACTTGCCTGTACACTTTAAAAGTCAGCCATTTCTGTACTTTCCTGTACACTTTACAAGTCAGTCATTTCTGTACTTGCCTGTACATGTTACAAGTCAGCCATTTCTGTACTTGCCTGTACATGTTACAAGTCAGCCATTTCTGTACTTGCCTGTACACTTTACAAATCAGACATCTCTGTACTTTCCTGTACACTTTACAAGTCAGTCATTTCTGTACTTGCCTGTACATGTTACAAGTCAGCCATTTCTGTACTTTCCTGTACACTTTACAAGTCAGTCATTTCTGTACTTGCCTGTACACTTTACAAGTCAGTCATTTCTGTACTTGCATGTACACTTTACAAGTCGGTCATTTCTGTACTTGCCTGTACATGTTACAAGTCAGCCATTTCTGTACTTGCCTGTACACTTTACAAATCAGCCTTTTCAGTCATTTCTGTACTTGCCTGTACACTTTACAAGTCAGTCATTTCTGTACTTGTCTGTACATGTTACAAGTCAACCATTTCTATAATTGCCTGTACAATCTTAAAGTCAGCCTGTACCATTAAAAAAATTACAACTCATATTTGTCTTAAATGTCTGCTTTCAATACATGTCTACAAGGAAAAGAAAACAGAAAAAATATCACAGTATTGCAGGTATAAAGTAAATCTTATATATATACAAATAAAACAACAACTACCATTTATTATTTCAGACAATACAGAAAACATTTTACTGGAGAGGCCAGATGAACACTGAAGATGCACTCATAGTACATGATTGTTAGTAACTAGAGACTTCACTACACCTAATTCATATTTGTATTGCAGGTAATATCACTGAGTTATTATTTATTATCTGTCCTATGTAGCCATTCTTCTAACGCAAATTTTGTCCCTGTGCTGACCCTCTCACAATCTTCTGTAACACCTGACACTGCAAACAATGGACCAAGAGGTATATCGCTCTCTGTTTGTTCCTTTTTCTCGTTGATTGTAAAACCCCTGAAAACATAAAAAAAAATATTTCGGCATGTTGATATGCGACATGTTTTGGCAAATCAAGATGCATCACAGTTAATTATGAAAATTTAGTGAACAAAGCCAAAATTAGTGGAAAAATGAATTAATGAGTCATTGTACATGTATTAACATTCTGTTAAACATAATATATATTTGTATGCCTTTGTTAATATTAGAAGAATGTTTTAAAACAACAAAATTTAACGATGTTTAATGGTATTTTTCTCAATAAATATACATCTAAAGAATTTCAACTCCTCTTTTAAATTACTTGCTCTGTATAAGTGTAAAGTCAAGATTAAATAATCTTCTGACATCAGATTGTATCTCATTTTTTTCTGCACTTTCTAAATATTTATATTACTCAATATTTTCCTTGGTCATTGATTGTTTTGCCAGAGCTGTTCACATATCAATCAGCCTAGCAGAAGAAATAAACTGATTTAGAATAACATTATTTTTTTTTCAGATTTAAAACAGATTCTGGCATAACACTTCAATTCACAGTCAACAATGCAATGATACATAAGGCAATATGAACTCTTTCAATAAATATGTTAAAAATGTGTGAAAACAAATGCCCAAAAGTTCACCGAAACAAAATTCCAATGTGTTTCTAAAACAAACTTAAATTTGCTGCGACTGAGCAAAGCCATTCATACAGATTCTGAACTTGCATAAGGTCCATTACTGTATATTATACAAATATTGATAAACGTTGGACATAATCAAAGGTTTAATGACACAGAACAACAAATCAAATTTTAGTACAATTTTGAATATGAATTCTAATAGTGGTTTATGCCACACTTAACAATTTTTCAGTTATATGGTGGCAGCCAGTTTTAATGGCTGAGGAGAAAGACTGGTTACATTGTACCCGAGAGGAAACCACTAACCCTCTTCAAGAAATCTGGCAAAACTCTCTCACAAAATTAGTTTAGGTTGCAGCAGGTCACAAACCTGTGCTGATCAGAAATGAGAACTTTGTGGTTCAAAGTGCAATTCTTTTGCCACTCAGCCAATGAAGCCTCTAAAATTTAGTTAGGATATCAATTTTATATGTTGTACAAATGAGTACATTAGATTTGGATATATCCATCGCAGCAGTGTTTTTGAAATTCACCGGTCTTACCAGAAAAACTGGTAAATTTTACAAAAGTCTGGTGAAATCTATCTGATAACTGGTACAAATGACCTGTAATTTTCCATTTCATTTCAATTGTGTATGTATACAGACCAGTGAAATATTCTTTGATCAGTGAAATTCCTTTATTCACTGGTCTGGTTGACCAGTAATTTTTGTTTTATTTCAAAATATCTGCATTCACAAGCTTGGTAATTCTGGGGGAAAAACATTATATTTCATGGAAATATTGTAAAATGAGTTTTCTTTAGATGAAAGACATATATTTGATATTTATAAAATATTTTTTTAAGATTACTTTTCAGGTATAATCAAACATTTAAAACAAATATGTTTTACATCTGTCATCAAGATTAGTTCACGGATTAGTGTATTGACAAGTAATTGACAATGTTGATGTGCGAGAGTTATTCCCCCTTTGATATTTTGTCCCTAAAACCTTATATCTGTAAACGGGACATTCTTTTCTATCACAAAATTATTGTATCTATAGTACATATCCAGGCATCAAATTATCACCTGTTATACAATGGTACCTTCAAATTTGAGGAAAATCACTCAAGTTATTAGAGAGAATGTGGCAAACAGATATCTACAAGACCTCACCTTATAGTATCAGGAAAATGATCTGTTGATGATTTACGTAAGTTTTGTAAACTATCTTCTTCCTTTGCTGCTGTTATGGC
This sequence comes from Atrina japonica, assembly GCA_030159075.1. Classification (NCBI taxonomy): domain Eukaryota; kingdom Metazoa; phylum Mollusca; class Bivalvia; order Pterioida; family Pinnidae; genus Atrina; species Atrina japonica. Next base: position 214,510 of record BROG01000077.1, read on the forward strand.
TTCCACCAGTTTCCTATCAAACCAAGCACAGGCATCTGCCTCATCTGGCTCTAGTTTCATCTTCTGATTCAGGAAATCAGATGTAAGACCATTTGTCAGCTGTGCGTGGAGATAAACCACAATGTGGTGTCGCTTAGGAAGACCCAATGTTAACTTTGGAGGATAAACCGACTGAAATTGCAGAAACAAAGCTTATTATCTCATAGCCCCTATGCTTTATCTATCAACCACAGCAAGAATATGAAATTTTTATTGATCAAACCTTAAGAAATTTAATTGTTTTCTTTTTCAAAAGATTGGTCTGAAATAAGGCAACAGTACTAGTAAAACTAGTTTTACAGCATTACTTCAAATAGATAAGGAATTTTACGTTATTTACCTCCCACAAAGCTAGTACTTTAACATCTCCTGACACACACTGACTGGGAGAAATCTGTAATCCTGTTTCTTCACATAATTCCCTTAAGCCTGCCTCAATGAACTGAAACAGATCATAAATGTCAGTAATACTGCACTTACATAGATGTAAAACTAGTAACGGTTTGAAATTAGTATTTCCTTCTATATTCTTGATTGTTGAACAAACTGAATATAAGTGGTTGGCTACATAGTTTAAATACATGACATGTGACATATGTCTAAAACACACTCAAAATAATTATATAATAGTATTTCAGACATAGATATTGAACATAAATGAAATGGTATCACCTTGTATCAGATAAATATGACATAAATAACAGTACGACAGACAAACTCAACATAGATGACAGTATGACAGACAAACTCAACATAGATGACAGTATGACAGACAAACTCAACATAGATGACAGTATGACAGATAAACTCAACATAAAAGAGAGTATAACAAACTCAAAATAATGACAGACAAACTCAATATAAAAGAGAGCATGACAACATCAATATAAATGACAGTATGACAGATAAACCCAACATAAATGGCAGTATGACAACACCAATATACATGACAGTATGACAGACAAACTCAACATAAATGACAGTATGTTAGAAATAATCAATTTTAATGACTTTACTTTTTGTCAAATTTTAAAACGTTTGCTTTAAAATCAATGCAGCATCAGTTTCACGTAGTTGTCAATAAAAAAAAGTGTTTAAAAAAATTAAGATGTTAGACTTAACAAACAAACAATACACATGGCTATATACATACAGAGTGAGACACCCAGACACATAAACACACACCTGCACACAAACACATGCATACAAACACACACAAACATACACACATAAATACGCATACCAACAAACATACACACATTTACAAAAATACACACACACACAATGATATATTAACATGCACAAAAACATACAGTAACATAAACAAAAATGCCAAATTAAGACATCGATGGATCCATGACTCTTCCTAACTGAAATAACATTAATTTAAACTGCATTGAATGATATACTTAACTGTTTCATCTTTTTCAATATGTCCACCTACAAAAGAATTGATTTTGTAAAAAGTAAATCTGCAGGAAAAGAATTTTAATTTTTATAATCTAAATACAAGTACACCATAAATATAGAACCTATAATATGTAACTTTCCTTCAAAAGCAATAATTTAAATAATAAAAATACAGGAAATTATTCATTTATTTATTTTGAATAGCATTTTATAACCATTAGCGTCGGAAGCAAATTGAAAGTGGGGGGGCTAAACCAACTTAAAACACACATGCACCAGAAATGTCTGGGGACTAAGCCCCAATTTTCAACACCTATGTCTCTCTTTGCAAAAAAAGTGGGGGGCTAAGCCCCCACCCCGGTTCCGATGCCTATGATAACACACTCAACAATTTTTCAATTATATGGTGGAGGCCAGTATTTAATGGTGGAGGAGAGAACCTGGTTACCCAGGAAGAGACCACTAGCCTTTCTCACAAAATTCAGCATAGGTTCCTGCAGGGCTCGAACCTGCACTGACCAGAAGTAAGAGACTTCATGGTTCAAAGCATGATGCTCTAACCACTCGGGCCCGACATAGAAAATAATACTGTGTCAGTTAAGATACGATATAACATTAAAACTACTACAAAAATTACCAGATATGTCATATACAAGGACACTGATCTGACAAAATTGTGTGTGTTCAATAGAAGTGTCAAAAATAACAAATATCACATATGTGGGTCTAGTCATGCAAAGGGACTTAACTCTAACAAGACTCTCATTTTGAAACATCATTAACTGCATTTACATCATTGCATGAAAATAGACAAATACAGGGAAATTTTTGTTGTATGTTCAGCAAACAAGCAGTTGCTATAAAGATAACCAGATAGAACAGTTTATATATAGATAAATTAAATGATGCAATTAATATGAGGCATCCCAAAAGGAAAGGTAATATTGTTAGAAACTTTCAGTATGGAGATTATAGCATTTTCAGACATCACACACTATTAACTTCAAAATATATATAGTTTTATTTATCTTGGAAGGCAAAATTAGGTTGTTTTTGAAAAAAAAATTCTCTAATATTGTTGATGTTCCATACAAACCTATTCAAAATAAACAAAAAACCAAAGAAATATCTTGAGAAACATTAATGAAAAATAATCTGTGACAAAGCAATCAGTACATCATAAATGTTATAGTTATCATTTGCAGATCCAGGATTTTTTTTTTTTTTACCAAGAGGAGGGTTACAACTTTTGGCAAGAGGAAAACAATTTTATTAAAATGAGCACCTGGGCATTATGGACTAATGATCATTCAACCAATACAAAAGGGGTCCAAGTGAAGTTGGAGGTTTAAAATTACAGAGTTAAATGTTTTTCAATCTTTACGCCTTCTGCACTGGATATTTATTTATCTATGGTGTTTAATTGGTAATGAAAATGGCTCTACTGACTTAAGCAACAGCATAAGAAATATGTTTAAAAATTTACATGTAATTAGAAGCTTATTTCATGATATGTTTGTGATTTCTTTCTGTCCTCATTAATTAGTTGACAATCATAATACATGTGCCTCATTTTTTTTCATCAATCATGGTATATACTTTACAAATTCGAGAGGGAGTGGGTTATTGTGTTCGGAACTCCTCTGGATCTGCACTTTGTTATAATAAGAACATTTATGCCTTATTCTTCTACATCTGTTTACCTGGTGGAACCCAAACACCTGGAAATGTCCGGAGAGTTTTGGCCCTTCTGGTAAGAAGTACTTTTTTGTCAGCTGTTTCCAGTATCACAGCAGCGCCAACATCTACTCCACGACCTGAAATTTCCACAGGGAGTTTATCAACATCTGCTGAAGGTAAGTTGGTAACTGGACAGAATGAAGGTCTCTTTAAAAAATATAAAAGATAAAATGACAACAAAAGGCTTTGCAATTAGATTAAATCTGTGTGAATACAAGCATTTTGAGAGTATTGATGAATCAATGCATGTATCCTACCTGTGAAATAAAAAATAAATGAAATATGAGGAATTAAAACTTTTAGCCAAATATTTAAGTAGGAGGAGTGATGGACAAGCTCCCCTGTCCCAGTTTCACTGGGAACTAATAATTCATCTACCTTATAGAATTCTAGATTTGAATGATAAATGGAGTCAAACACTTCATACTTTAACCCATTTGGCCCTAAAGACAAATTTGGACTAGACTATGTCATTGATTTTCAGTAGAGTCCATTTATCCTTCAGGGATAGACATGTCAAAGGTGCACCTTCACATATTGTCAGATAACTTTGAGGTCAACATTTTTTCTCGTATATGTAAACTTATGTTATTGGGAATAATTCAATGTGGATAACATAGAATAAACAACTTTCAACAAAGAAAATCACCAAAACAAATAGTTCTGCATTATATAACATGGGTTTTATATAATTTACCTACAGAACTCACAAAGCATTTCAGATGCTTCAGCTTTTTCTTAACTCTATAAATACATAATATCAGGGCCCAGTCTGGACTTGGACAAAGGTGAGCCAAAAAATTTGCCAACCAAGATTATTGTTAGCTAATTAAAATTTGTATTAGTCAGCTCAATAAATAGATCCCACAACAACTGTTAGTTATCATGTTTATCTGACTCAAGTTAGTTAATTTTCAAAATTTGAAAATTAACTACCGGTAATGAAATCTGTTTCTACCATTACTGAAAAGTGCCGATTGGTAGTATGTATTATTAGTCTACATCACATCTAGACACTATTGGGTTTGGACTCTCATGATTGTTTTAAACTTATATGTTAATTCAATCTCTTCATTCAACTGGAGGTTGGCACTGATGTCATTTAGTGTTTGTGACATCACTTAAACAGCCCTGTTGGTTATTTGTAAATGTTAAGCAACTGCAACTTTGTTTATACCACTGCTTGAGAGTGTTTTAACAACACAAATTATGGTAGAAATATTGATACTCATACATGGTGAACAACATTTGCAAGTCTGGCTGTTTGTCTAGATTCAATTTAGAAGAATGTTAAAGAAAATTCTGTTATTACAATCAAGACTGCTCTTACACATGCTTTGTGTACCATATTGTCAAACTCAGCTATCTGCAATGGCACACATATGCACCAAACAGGAACATAAATCCATTATCCAAAAAAGTAGTCAATTTCAATTTATTTTAGCCAATCATGTTACCTTTGACCTGACAATCAATAGGGTCATCTTCTACTAAAAACAACCCACAAATGAAATATAACAATCAAGCAAAGGGTTCTTAGGATGTTTATGGCAAAACAACCTAATGGCTGAACAATCAAATGACTGACAGTCCAACATTTTAACAACCCACAAATGTAAACTAATATACAGCATCACTCAAAGATGAGGAGATGGCATAAAAAATGTATTCAGTAATCTTTGTTACTGTGATAACTTTGTTCAAAAACTGTAATATAAGTGCTTACTTTTATTTTCACTCTTTCACAATTTGATTTTTGATTGGTTAATATCAAAGCATTGTTTTCAAGCTGAACTGTAACCTCTCCTGTGTGTTTATGAATTTCGTCATCTTGGAAGTAATTTACAACACTCTGTAAGAGAAAAAAAAAGAAATAAATAAGTATTTCCAGATCTTTCAGTTTAAGTCGACAACTGACTAACTGTGTTGGACACTTTTACTGAGAGTAATGTAAGTTGTTGGCTACATTTTGTACTTTCTTTTGTTGAAAGAAAAATAATTGTCAATTTCTATCTTCACATAGTTAACCAATACAATTTCACTAGCTACTTGGCATAAGTTGTCTCGTACTCAAAAAACTATTGGACAAACATTCTAAGGGTACTGAAGAATCAGTACATGTAACCTGGTGAGCAAAAAAAATTTACCCAGCACCTTACCCTGAACATACCGATGCAGGTCCTCACCCCCATTTCATGGTAGGGAACTTACTATAACACAACTTTCAATGACCAGTACATAGAATTTATAATTATTGAAGTGATACTGAAATACAAAATATGACACATATTTAATACAGATTTGGTTATTTTCTAATACTGGATGTCATTATAATAAAAAAGTAATAAAGTGAAATATGATTATTTTTGTTTATAAAAAAAATATTAGCATGAGTGTCCTCTTTCCAGCGCTCATTCTACGTGTTATATTTCTTTCTTAATCAAAAGTAAAAATGGTCTTTTAGGCTCAAACTGATAAGGAAAAACACAAATACATGTATGTAAAAATACTGAGTATACTGGTATCATTCTCTTCCATGATTATATTTAACCCATTGACCCCTAAATACACATTTGGACTGGTCAAAGTCATTGATTTACAGAAGAGTCCATTGTTTTGTAGCTAGGGGTTGATGATTTAGACACAACATCCCGAGAGAAGTTATTTTTATTAGGAAGAACTAGATTAAAGGGGCACTTGCTATGTTTTTTCCAAAAAAAATCCCTCTTCTTTACATTTTAAATTGATATACAATAACATAAAATTGATATACACAGGCTTAAAATTCTTTAAGTTCTATATATTTGTGAAAATTGCTAGAGAAACCCAGGTTTGGCACTTTTTCAATTTCAATTGATTAACTTAACCTTACAATTTGTTTATGAATACCACACTGGACCTGACCTTATTTTCACCAAATATATTGGGATATAAGATTGTTTATGCCTGTGTATAGATGTAGCTCCAATTTGTTATTGTGCATCACGTACAAGTAGTAAAAGTACAAAATAAAATCTAAATAACTTTTGGTAAACACATCTAACGCCCCTTTAACTAAATCACTAAAGTGTTGTAGTCTCAGTAGGAATTTGATTCCCTCGTATCTCATTTGACACGACAGACATCTATTCTATATAAGCCTACCGGTATTTGGGAAAACTAAAAGTACCTGTGTAAACTTTGCTAGGACGGGTGAATTATCAACGCCTTTCTTTTGTAAATGTACTAAAATACGATTTGTTGACGCCATCTTTTAAAGTTATTATACTAAGGCTGTCATGACACACATCAACAAACATCTAACTCGGTATAGGCAATTAAATATATTGACACTAGTACTGCTGGGTGAAAAAAAATACAAATCTATACAGGAACTTATGAAGAACCTATAACTGTAAAACTTTTAACGGACATTAAAATATTTCCGGAATTTTTATTGAAATGTTATATGTCTCTCTAGAAGTAAAAATGTATTTATTTCCATTTACATCAAAGTAATATATTACAAAGCGCGCAGTATCAGAATTGAGCAACACGACTGATAAAAAATCTGATATTAAGCTAGTAAAAGTAAAATAAAACAAATTAAATATCAATAAAAATGACATTCATTAGTCTACATAGATTTACAAGGATCTTAAATCATACATACATTTTGTGTACGCATACATACATACTCATACATACATACAAATCGGAAATTCGATTTTTTATATAAAAAATGAATTTTTGATATCAGAAAAAAGTGAATAAACACTAAAACGGTGATAAGGGGCGCGGTTTTAGTATTTATTCACTGTTTTCTGATATCAAACATTCATTTTTTGATATTAAATAATCGACTTCTGATATCAGAATTTTTTTGATACCCCCAAATATATATATATCAAAAAATCGAATTTCTGATATAAAAATTTTTTTTTGATATCAGAAAATCATTTTCTCGTATAAAAAAATATGTAGTATTTTTGATACCAGAAATTCGATTATTTATATCAAATAATACTACATATTTTTATATCAGAAAAGGTTTTTCTGATGTAAAAAAATCGAATTTCTGACATCAAAAATTAATTTTTTGAAACCAAGAATCGAATTTTTGACATAAAAAATCACATCTAATTCCTGATATCAAAACATCGAATTTGTGATATCAGAAAAATGAATTTGTGATATCAGAAATTCGATTTTTTTATAATTAATAAAAATATGTATGGCTGCCATTTGCACCGAAGCATTCTTCACACCTACGACGCATTGAACTAATCAGGTTATGTACAGACTTGACTGGGGAATGTTCCGCGATATGCGCAATAAAGAACGACACAAAGAGTCCAACGTAGAAGGGGGTTTTGCTTTTGACGTAGATGTCGTTCCATTTCAACCGAAACATGTTTTATAGGCGATAAATCCGGTGATATCGCAGGCAAGGGTAGCACATTCACGCTTTACTGCTGCAGATAGTCACTAACAACGTGTGCGGTGTGCGATCGTACGTTGTCCTGCTGCAGAATATGACGTTACCTGGTTGCTATGAATGAATGAAATGACGTGCTGACGTACAATCTCGCCACGGTAGCGTACGCCAGTTAAATTGCCCTCCAGTATCACCAAAGGGGTCCTTCCATGTGTTGTAATTCCACCCAGACCATAATGCTCCTTCCGCCGAATTGGTGGCGCTGAATAACGCAGGCGTCAATGTAACGTTCTCCGGCACGATGGTAAGCCCGAACACGACCGTCACTGCTGTAGAGATGAAATCTCGATTCGTCCGTAAACAGAACGTTCACCCAAAGTCTCTGTTATTGAAACGACGATGCCTCCTACACCACGGTAACCTCACAACACGGTGACGCCAGAGCAGAACAGGACGGATAGCAGGACGTCGAGGACGGACGATCGCCTCTCGCAATATGTTACTTACGATACGAGAACTTATCCGTCGATGCCCAGGGATGCTTCTAGTCGTCAAAGAAGCCGATTGGAAACGATTACGCAAATGTAAATCCTGGCTTCTGATTCTGAGGTAATACCGAAAGTGACATTGCCGTCATCTTGAGCTCATTGGCAAAGCAACTAGTAATTCGAAAAATTCAAGCCCGCTCTGGTTCCGATTCTCTCAATACAGTGATCGTAGTGAACAAAATTTAACGACTGAATTATTCAGGTTAAGCAACTAGTAGGACTCAATCGTTAGGTAATGGGCGTGTCGAAGCGGAAGAATATACGGGGTCGTCCCGATAGTCCGACACTCAATAGTCCGACACTCGATCATTTTCCACTACCTTGAAAAACAAGTGTGGACACACTGAAATGTTTTGCCTGTATAACGTTAAATTTAAATGATCAATGTCAGGGGCGGATCCAGCCATTTAAAAAAGGGGGGGTGTCTGTGTTCCCAACCCAAGGTACATGTCCCGATACAAATGCATTGATCGGCCAAAAAAAGGGGGTCCAACCCACGACCCCGACCGACCCCCCCCCCCTCCCCCCCACACACACACACACATGAGGTCGAGGTGAGATATACCCTTTCAGACAAACGTGTATAGTGTCGGACTATTGAGTGTCGGACTATTGAGTGTCGGACCAATGAGTGTCGGACTATTGACGTTATCCCGAATATACTATAGGGTGGTCATCTTGGATAATAATCCAATGAGAGACTTCTTTACAAGGTGTTGAGGTCACTAATTGTCACATGAGTTCGTTTTGTTTTCCCAGGTTTAGTGTTGGGAGTGAATTTATTTTTAGATCGGAAGATGGGTTGCGGCAAGGTCACTTCTGGTATGATATTACTTCCGGTTTGACGTCACATGCAGGTCTATGACGCGCAATTTGAATTGAAGATTTTAAACAGCGCCACTTGCATATGTTACACACAGTGATTTTAATGAGGATTTTTTTTTGTCCTGAATTAGGAGTAGACTATCTCAATATTGACAAGGTATGAAAAGAAGTAATCGAGATGCATTTTGCCCACTTTGGATGGGAGGGGTTGATAAGCAAGTCTTGATTATACATCTAGAAGCATATTATCGCCTAGTCAGCGAAACAAAGAAAGTATTTTACTATCTTGATTACTTTTTCCGTAGATCTATTTCCTTCGTTGTCGCCAAGGCTATCAACATTGGGTGGATAGATGCGGAAAATAGGAAATATATGATATAATATCAAATGTATATTTATATTATAAAAAACCAAAAAACAAACAAACAAAAACTAAAACCAAACAAAAGCAGAAGAAAACAAATAAAAACAAACAATATATATATATATATGTATGTATGTAGAATGTATATGCATGTGCGCACTTGCCCGAGTGGTTATTTAAATTTTAAATGCAATATATCTGCCTCACTTATGTAACAATAACGAAAGTGACACTTTCTAGTGAAGTCGTAAACTAATCAATGCCAAATCACCTCATACAAACACAAAATTTGTTCTCCTATTATTTTAGACGGTGATTGATTTTACGTTGTAAATATCTATAAACGAAGTTATAAAAAGCAATAAAAATATATTACTGTGGGAAATTTTTTCAGCTATGCACTCAAGAACTCAAAAACAACATGAAAAGCAAATACAAAATTAGCATTCAAAATCTATTAACTAGTTTTATTACAAACATGTATGTAATGGTTACACCAAGTTATCATATTTCTAATACCAATTTAATACCTTTGTTGTTAGACCTTATTCTAGTTGTTCCGTTCAGTTAATGGTTCTTCATGATAGTATGCAACTTCAGAGAAAAATGGGCCAGCATCACTTCCGGTGAAGTGGCAGGAAAAAGTTGCAACACGTCATTTTTACAAGAAAAACAATTTTTTTCTAAACTTAATACCTCAGAGAAATTAAAAGATATCATTGAATATTGTTAATGTAAATATTACGAAATCGTAAGCGACCTTGCTTGACTCTCTGTTGAAGTCACATGATGTTACTACAAACTATTCCAACAAACCTGAACGGAACGGAACAACTCGAAAAAGGTCTAATATTTTTTTTCAAAGTGAAAAAAGAGCTAACCCACAATATGTAAGATAACTTGCACATCTTATTCTTTGTAAACGTATCAGTGTAACAGCACGACAGCATTTCTATTGGAGGAAATGTAATGTAATTATTTTGTTTGTTTGTAGTTCTACATCCCGCCAAGAACTATTCACTTAAATAGAGATCTCACCAGCTATTTGCGAAGTGCCACAAATCTAGACCTGTGCTATGGACTTATACCAATGTAGTAAGTGTTCTCTTACGTGTCACGTGGGAATTGAACTCGATATCTTCCGCTTGCGAGTCGACCGCTCTACCACTAGATCCGAAATACACATAAAATCAGAACATTATATTAACAGAACAACACGACACTAAAGTGTTGATATGGACATATTGCTGTCTAAGAAAATTTTACTAATATAATTCAATTTAGACGAATCAACGGCATTACACAAAGTTATGTCAAGTAATAACAATATAGAAGAAAGAAAGAATGACACGAATGCGTGGCCATACAGAAAAGACGTAGTTTTATTATATGTTTGTTTTTCCTTGTAAGATATATTCATAATAAATGGTATACATAGAATGGAGTCAAGTTACTTTCAAAATCTTTTTATTCTTTTTCAAGGGGCTATTGTTGTGTTTATTTATGACGCCTGTTATTTCTATAAATTCTAAAGTCTGTGTTTGTATATTCACTGTCGCAGTTCTGTAGATTTTTTATTACATAATTAAACGTCTGTACACACGTAGTGACCTCTGTAGTATGTTTGATCTGGAAATTTTGAGAATCATTTACAGGCTTCATTTTCATTTTATTATTGCAGTTCTCAGGAACTCAGTTAAAGCTAAAGTATATATTCTACATTTCACTTCTCCGGCCATATTGGTTTCATGACCTATTAGCACTCTTATCTAATTTTATACATCATTTCTATTTCTGATAATATGCTATACATTATATATAAGAGAGCAAACCTGGCTCAGTCGGTAGCGCACTCGACTATTGATAGTGAGTTCCAGTGCAGACGGCGGCAGTTCGGTTTCCTGCCCTTCCTGAGTTAGTAAAAACCGAAGTCCCGTGTCACAGTAAGTGTCAGCACGTTAAAACACCCCTCACTGCTCATTGGCCGTAAGTGCCGGGCATAGGCCAATATTTGAAACTCTTCACCGGCATTTGGTGACGTTTCCATATGAGTGAAAGGATTCTTAAATGGGACAATAAACAATAGTACAACTACAACAGGATATATAAGAAAGAACTGGTATGATACAAACTTCATAGCCAATAGTAATATTGACATGAGGACTGATTCGTTTCGATGTAGGTTTATGCTGTCATTTAAGACATAACTTGTCCACCAGTAACAGGGGTGTTGGAAACATTTTTAAGAGTTTCTATAGTTGATAAACTACGGAAGTATGGAAGGGACATGTGGGAAAAAAATTATCTCGTGCGCACGACTAAATATTTTTTTTCCTCAAAAATTGTGTCGTGCGCACGACTTAATATTTTTCTCTCTCATTTTTTATGTCGTGCGCACGACTTAATTAGCCAATAGCAAACATCTCACATCGACATATGTCTTAAAGTTAAACTAGAATTAGAGACATAATGTGAATACTACAAATAATCTTCTTAGATGTAAGACGGATATCGATGAAATTTAAAGGATAGTTGAAATGATTAATAACGTTTATGTAGGCTCCAAAAAACAAAAACAAAAAAAATTTTACTTTGAAAAACAATAAAATACGAACACTAAGTCTACTTCCGCCTCGTGAACACTTCGTTATACAAGTATTTTGTATTATTGCGTACATTGTATATGATCCATGGGTACTGTATAACACTGAAAAGGAATTATGCAAAGTTGCGAAAGCTTTAACGTCATATTCTTCAATTTCATCACAATTATTGGGGGTAGCTGAAGCACCCTAGTCCCTAATTCCTATGGGAACTCGTGCTAAATCAGATATTTATTCTGCAAGATTTCTGATGTAGCAAGAGTTTTCATAGGAATTACCTAGTCCCCGCCCCACACCTGGATAGACGAGGGACATTTTTTTAAATCATGAAGGGTATCAATAACCTTTATTAAACACCAACAAAACCAACGACATAACTATCTCGTGAGCAGAACAAAAAAACATAGGAAAGAAATATATTAAGTCGTGTGCACGACATAAAAATAAGGAAAAAATTATCAAGTCGTGCGCACGAAAAACAAATGAGAGAAAAAAATGTTAAGTCGTACGCAGGACACAAAAATGAGAGAGAAAAATATTAAGTCGTGCGCACAACATAATTTTTTAGGAAAAAATATTAAGTCGTTCGCACGAGATAAATTTTTTTTCTACATGTCCCTTCCATACCTCCGTAATAAACCGTTTAAAGTTAAAGAGATCTTTATATCAATTGGTCAAATCTACAATAATTGTTGAACCGTAAAACAAATAGAGAAATATATGTTAGTGTTTAAGATCTGTAGGCAATGTGCTGAAGAATATTTGTGTTTAGATTAAAGTGATTAAAACTCAAGGTCACAACTCAATTTGAAATTTTCAACAATAAAAAGCTCCAAAGTTTCTATATGTCTATATCTATTGTAGTTTTGTATCGTCTATATCTATTGTGGTTTTGTACCGTCTATATCTATTGTTGTTTAATACTGTCTATATCTATTGTGGTTTTGTACCGTCTATATCTATTGAGGTTTTTTACCGTCTATATCTATTGTTGTTTTGTACTGTCTATATCTATTGTGGTTTAATACTGTCTATATCTATTGTGGTTTTGTACCGTCTATATTTATTGTGGTTTAATACTGTCTACATCTATTGTGGTTTTGTACCGTCTATATTTATTGTGGTTTTGTACCGTCTATATCTATTATGGTTTTATACCGTCTATACCTGTTGTGGTTTTATACCGTCTATATCTATTTTGGTTTAATACCGTCTATTTCTATTGTGGTTTTATACCGTCTATATCTATTTTGGTTTAATACCGTCTATATCTATTGTGGTTTGATACCGTCTATATCTATTGTGGTTTTGTGCCGTGTATATTTATTGTGATTTATACCGTCTATATCTATTGTGGTTTAATACTGTCTACATCTATTGTGGTTTTATACCGTCTATATCTATTGTGGTTTCGTATTGTCAATATCTATTGTGGTTTTGTACCGTCTACATCTATTGTGGTTTTATACCATCTATATTTAGTGGGGTTGTGTACCGTTTATTTCTATTGTGGTTTTATACCGTATATATCTACTGTGGTTAAATACCGTCTATATCTATTGTGGTTTTATACCGTCTATATCTATTGTGGTTTAATATCGTCTGTATATATTTTGGTTTTATACCGTCTATATGTATTGTGGTTTTGTACCGTCTGTATCTATTGTGGTTTAATACCGTCTTTATCTATTGTGGTTTTGTATCGTCTATATCTATTGTGGTTTAACACTGTCTATATTTATTGTGGTTGTGTACCGTCTGTATCTATTGTGGTTTAATACCGTCTTTATCTATTGAGGTTTTGTACCGTCTATATTTATTGTGGTTTTATACCGTCTGTATATATTTTGGTTTTATACCGTCTATACCTAATTGTGGTTTTGTACCCTCTATATCTATTGTGGTTTTATACCGTTTTTAACTATTGTGGTTTTGTACTCTGTATATCTATTGTGGTTTTTTGCCGTTTATAACTATTGTGGTTTTATAGCATCTGTATCTATTGTGGTTTTATACCGTTTATAACTATTGTGGTTTTATAGCGTCTGTATCTATTGTGGTTTAATACTGTCTATATCTATTGTGGTTTTGTACCGTCTATATCTATTGTGGTTTTATAGCGTCTGTATATATTTTGGTTTTATACCGTCTATATCTAATGTGGTTTTGTACTGTGTATATCTATTGTGGCTTTATACCGTCTATATCTATTGTGGTTTAATACCGTCTTTATCTATTGTGGTTTTGTACCGTCTATATTTATTGTGGTTTTATACCGTCTGTATATATTTGGTTTTATACCGTCTATACCTAATTGTGGTTTTGTACCCTCTATATCTATTGTGGTTTTATACCGTTTTTAACTATTGTGGTTTTGTACTCTGTATATCTATTGTGGTTTTATACCGTTTTTAACAATTGTGGTTTTGTACTCTGTATATCTATTGTGGTTTTATACCGTTTATAACTATTGTGGTTTTGTACTTTGTATATCTATTGTGGTTTTATACCGTTTATAACTATTGTGGTTTTATAGCGTCTGTATCTATTGTGGTTTTATACCGTCTATATGTATCATTGATTTATACCGTCTACATCTATTGCTTGTTTATACCTATTGTGGTGCTTGTATCGTTTATACATTTAGTGGCTGTTAAACAGTCTATATCTATACTGGTGTTTATACCGTTAATACCTGTCATGGCTGGTAGACCGTCTATACCTGTATATTTAATACATTTTGGTTTTGTGCCGTCTATATCTATTGTGGTGTAATACCGTCTATATCTATTGTGGTTTTATACAGTCTATATCAATTGTGTTTTTATTCCGTCTATATCAATTGTGGTTTTGCACAGTCTACACATATCACTGGTTTATATCGTCAGCACCTATTACTTGTTTATACTTATAGTGGTATGTAAACCGTTTATACCTATCATGGCTGTGAGACCATCTATACCTATAGTGGTTTTTATACCTATCATGGCTTTGAGACCGTCTATACCTATAGTGGTATGTATACCGTTTATACCTATCATGGCTGTGAGACCGTCTATACCTATAGTGGTTTTTATACCGTTTATACCTATCATGGCTTTGAGACCGTCTATACCTATAGTGGTATGTATACCGTTTTATACCTATCATGGCTGTGAGACCGTCTATACCTATAGTGGTTTTTATACCGTTTATACCTATCATGGCTTTGAGACCGTCTATACCTATAGTGGTATGTATACCGTTTATACCTATCATGGCTGTGAGACCGTCTATACCTATAGTGGTTTTTATACCGTTTATACCTATCATGGCTGTGAGACCGTCTATACCTATAGTGGTATGTATACCGTTTATACCTATCATGGCTGTGAGACCGTCTATACTTATAGTGGTATGTATACCGTTTATACCTATCATGGCTGTGAGACCGTCTATACCTATAGTGGTATGTATACCGTTTTATACCTATCATGGCTGTGAGACCGTCTATACCTATAGTGGTATGTATACCGTTTATACCTATCATGGCTGTGAGACCGTCTATACCTATAGTGGTTTGTATACCGTTTATACCTATCATGGCTGTGAGACCGTCTATACCTATAGTGGTATGTATACCGTTTTATACCTATCATGGCTGTGAGACCGTCTATACCTATAGTGGTATGTATACCGTTTATACCTATCATGGCTGTGAGACCGTCTGTACCTATAGTGGTATGTATACCGTTTATACCTATCATGGCTGTGAGACCGTCTATACCTATAGTGGTATGTATACCGTTTATACCTATCATGGCTGTGAGACCGTCTATACCTATAGTGGTATGTATACCGTTTATACCTATCATGGCTGTGAGACCGTCTATACCTATAGTGGTATGTATACCGTTTATACCTATCACGGCTGTGAGACCGTCTATACCTATAGTGGTATGTATACCGTTTATACCTATCACGGCTGTGAGACCGTCTATACCTATAGTGGTATGTATACCGTTTATACCTATCACGGCTGTGAGACCGTCTATACCTATAGTGGTTTTTATACCGTTTATACTTATCACGGCTGTGAGACCGTCTATACCTATAGTGGTATGTATACCGTTTATACCTATCACGGCTGTGAGACCGTCTATACCTATAGTGGTATGTATACCGTTTATACCTATCATGGCTGTGAGACCGTCTATACCTATAGTGGTATGTATACCGTTTATACCTATCATGGCTGTGAGACCGTCTATACCTATAGTGGTATGTATACCGTTTATACCTATCACGGCTGTGAGACCGTCTATACCTATAGTGGTATGTATACCGTTTATACCTATCACGGCTGTGAGACCGTCTATACCTATAGTGGTATTTTATACCGTTTATACCTATCACGGCTGTGAGACCGTCTATACCTATAGTGGTTTTTATACCGTTTATACCTATCATGGCTGTTAGATAGTTCAAACAAATAGTTGTTTTTATACCCATTTATACTTATCATGGCTGCTGGACCGTCTATATCAATACTGCTTTTTATACCGTTCACACCTATCATGGCTGTTAGACCGTCTATACATATAGTGGTTTTTATACCAATTTATACCTATCATGTCTGTTAAATAGTTTATACATATACATGTAGTTGTTTTTACATCCATTTATACTTATCATGACTGTTAGACCGTCTTTATCTAAAGTGGTTTTTATATCGTTTACACTTATCATGGCTGTTTGACCGTCTATATCTATAGTGGTTTTTATATCGTTTACACTTATCATGGCTGTTTGACCGTCTATGCCTATCGTGGTTTTTATATCGTTCATACCTATCATGGCTGTTAGTCCGTCTATATCTATAGTGGTTTTTATACCGTTTATACCTATCATGGCTGTTAGACCGTTTATATTTAGATTGGTTTTTATACCGTTTATACCTATCATGGCTGTTAGTCCGTCTATACCTATAGTGGTTTTTATACCACTGTTGTAATTTTGTACCATGTTTAACCATAGGCCTGATAGATTGTCAATAACTATATAGGACTGTATAGATATTATTGATGTTAAGCTGTTGATATCTGAAATATTATCAGGTTATGGCGTTTGTCTAGCCCTTCGATTAACCTCGGATTAGTAAGTCTACACGATTAGTAAGTAATGTTTACTACTACGGAACTCCTGATGCCACTTCTGGTGTTTTCGGAAAACGGTTCAAATGATACGCTGTTTGTTAATGCTATTGGTATTTTTCGATAAAATAATGAATTCCAGATTTCTGTTGTTATATTAGCATGTCTATAAACGTTACACGGTTATAAAACTCAAAGTTTCACAAATGAATCCTCTATTTACGACGGTCAGTGACGGCGTTTAAATGTTTTACAAGTATATAGCCATATGAACACATAAAATCTTCAGCCGGTCTCAAAACACTCTTAGATATCAATGAAAATTTTAATGTTCAGTAAAATTGACCAATTATTCTGTGTATAAAAGTAAACTGTGTAAATACTGTAAGTCTAGTGAAATAGAACCATAGCGCATTCAGGGGAATTTAACACCATATATTTTAGTTTTGATTTAAGTTTAAAATTTCTTTAAACTCTCTGGGCCAGGTCAACGTCATTAACCCTTTCAACTCTACAGACCACAATGGACCAGTCTAAACAACAGAAAAGAGTATACTATTTAGAAAATTATGCAAAAAAAAAATATCCAAAAAGTCTACGAAAGATTCTCAAGATGAATTATTATTCAAGCTATACGATACTATGATTTCCATGTCCTGAGATGTAAGAATTGTGTGTCATATGATGGCAGTACGACACATTTCTGAGTTAGCCACAACTAATAATAGATAATTTCCTAGAAAAGTCATAGAATACTCACAAGGTGTCAGGTTCTGTAGTTCTAAGAATAGTTCTACATGTAGTTGGTTACTGTAAAACTTTATTGGAAGTCAGTTACTACCATAAAACAAAAATCTATTACTTAGGTAGCTACATAGTCGGTATTTGTAGTACAACATTACTCCATGTAGTCACCTTTTATAGTACCAAATGTAGTCAGCTTCTATTTTCCTACTATTCTACAGTATCCAGAGTAGTTATATTTTATATTCCACAGAGTAGTTATACTTCATAGTACCTAGAGTAGTTATATTCTAAAGTATCCAGAGTAGTTATATTTCATATTCCCCAGAGTAGTTATACTTCAGAGTATCCGGAGTAGTTATATTCTAAAGTATCCAGAGTAGTTATATTTTATATTCCACAGAGTAGTTATACTTCATAGTACCTAGAGTAGTTATATTCTATAGTATCCAGAGTAGTTATATTTTATATTCCCCAGAGTAGTTATACTTCATAGTATCCGGAGTAGTTATATTCTACAGAATCCAGAGTAGTTATATTTTATATTCCCCAGAGTAGTTATACTTCATAGTACCTAGAGTAGTTATATTCTATAGTATCCAGAGTAGTTATATTTTATATTCCCCAGAGTAGTTATACTTCATAGTACCTAGAGTAGTTATATTCTATAGTATCCAGAGTAGTTATATTTTATATTCCCCAGAGTAGTTATACTTCATAGTATCCGGAGTAGTTATATTCTACAGAATCCAGAGTAGTTATATTCTATAGTATCCAGAGTAGTTATATTTTATATTCCACAGAGTAGTTATACTTCATAGTATCCGGAGTAGTTATATTCTATAGTATCCACAGTAGTTATATTTTATATTCCACAGAGTAGTTATACTTCATAGTACCTAGAGTAGTTATATTTTATAGTATTCACAGTAGTTATATTTTATAGTGCCTAGAGTAGTTATATTCTATATTCACTGGAGTAGTTATACTTCATAGTACCTAGAGTAGTTGTATTTTATAGTATCCAGAGTAGTTATATTCTATAGTGCCTAGAGTAGTTATATTTTATATTGCCTAGAGTAGTTATATTTTATAATGCCTGGAGTAGTTATATTCTATATTCCCCAGTGTAGATATATTCTATAGTGCCTAGAGTAGTTATATTCTATATTCCCCTAAGTAGTTATATTCTATAGTGCCTTGAGTAGTTATATTCTATATTCCCCTAAGTAGTTATATTCTATAGTGCCTAGAGTAGTTATATTCTATAGTGCCTGGAGTAGTTATATTCTATATTCCCCTAAGTAGTTATATTCTATAGTGCCTAGAGTAGTTATATTCTATAGTGCCTGGAGTAGTTATATTCTATATTCCCCTAAGTAGTTATATTCTATAGTGCCTAGAGTAGTTATATTCTATATTCCCCTAAGTAGTTATATATTCCCCTAAGTAGTTATATTCTATAGTGCCTTGAGTAGTTATATTCTATACTGTCTATAGTGGTTATATTGTATAATACTCAGAGAGACTATCTTCTATAGTACCCAGAATAGTTATACTCTACAGTACCCAGAATAGTCAGTTACTACAGTATTTCTTCGGTTTCGGGTGTTCATCCTTGCTCCATAATTATTTGACATTATTTTTGTCGAAAGAACTTATAAAAAGGGAAGTTGTGTCACTAGTTAGATAAATGAGATATTGTCGAGTTTGCTGTTTCACTTATGATAACAGGAAATTGAATATTCTCATGATGAATAACAACACCATGTACATATTATGTTAGCTCCTAATGTTATGTCATGATAAATAAAAAAGGAAGAAACAAATGTTCTAAATTATTTTATCTATACGTGTGTACGTATATTAATGGTTTATCAACAAAAGTAGAATTTCTGAATACAAGTGTATAGAAATTTTTAAAAAAACATTTTGGAAAATAAATTGCCCATTTTATTTCATTTCAGTCAATTTAAGACCCTCTGCATAACTCCTGGAATATTTCTTTGCAGATCAAATGAAATATCTAGATATATAACAGTACAAAAGCTGCGAAAAATATTTTTAAAGAGTTTTGGTATATTGGATTAATAAGAATACAAAGGTCGTATATAAAATCATGTTTCGATGTCGGTAATATTTGATTTGCTTATTGCTCCATACATTTGAAAGAACTAATTCTTGTAAGAATTGCATCGTTGAAAAATGGAGGATCGCAGAAATAATCACCCTGATCGGGTCTCCCGTGACAAATAGTCAGTTTCCCATTATTTGAAGTAAGTTGAGAATATTTCTTTTGAGTACTCCTCTGAATTCTCGCTTGACATAGATTTGTTTGACTTTAGTATACTCCACCCTTTGTGAACAAACGAATTATATTGGTAATTGTGAAAAACATGATGATGATAATCAAAACATCATTTTCTCCGTGAAATGTACCACATTTACTCGGTGCAGTTGGTTCACCTAAGTTATTATCAGAAAATTTCACATTTCTATAAAACTGATAGATTTCCGCTCCGTAACCAAAAATCAGCTTAACTTGGTTGTATCTATCTGTTTTTATATCGCTAAATATAACTTGTGTCGGAAGATTGAAAATCGTAGACAAAGGAATCTCCAGGTCCAGCAGAAAAGCGTCGTCGCTGTTTGGAAGAGGTCGCAAAAATCCATTTAACAATAACCCAGCGGTCAAATAGAAATTATTATCCCGAATTGTTACGGAAAGGTCTCCATATAAAGGATGTCCAAAGTTACCCGTATACCGTTTCATGTTTGAAATTGGTCGAAAGTCTGAAAATCCCATAAAAGGAAAATTAATTCCTCTGCTCCCCCATGGCTCAGGGTAAGTGCAAATAGTAGAAGTATTTAGCCATGGTTTCTCTTTCAGTAGTACATCGGTCAAAAAGTGGGAAAACTGATAATAGGTTTTGGATCCGGATATGGGCCAAGGTCCATTGAGAGTAATAAAAAATCCAGTATTCTGGTTTGGAAAAATTGCTGCCTGGGCGGAATAGGAATGGAAATTTCCTCCATGAAACAATCGCAAATGTCCTGAAATATAAACGAGGCTTGTTGATATGCAGCCTGTAAATGATATAATATGAATATTATAAACATAATACCAAAGTTATAATGCTCAAGACGATCTTTTCTGCCAATTATACTTCATCAGTTGAGGTCCACTTGAAAATGTACATGTATTTTCTAAAAGAGAAAGTGGTACCATAAAAGGTCAAATAATAAATCTAAAAGTATATTCAAAATCCGCCTAAGAGTAACAACTGTAACAAAAAATGACTATCTTAGATTTAGAAAACTTTGGAATTTGAATGGTGTTATCATTGCAAAATATTATTTCAGTATAATTATCAGCTGGTACCGAAATACCAGGTTTTGAATTAAATAGTTTCAATCCGTTCTAGGGAAGGTTCCGGTTGTTCCAAACAATAACAATTTATGTTGTTGTTATTGTTAGTTATTTTAGTGATTTATAATTTGACTTGAATCTACTTGTACTTGTAGATACTGTGTTGTTCGGTATATATACCGAGTTTCCATGTACAGAACCATAAAACTACTATAAAATATTCATTTTGTTATGAAAGCGTGTAACAAAATCCATATAACCTGATACTACGGAGTCTTATGAAACATTTCTTGACCAGGACGGGTTCAAAATAAAGGGGATACATTAACATTGCACTGTAATCAGTAATCGTAATACATTTGTTAAAAACATGCTTTTCCCATTTAAACCTGAAAAATTAGAAGAATCGAATACTAGTATATTGTTATTAATATAAAGGATACTCCATCCTGCCAAGTTATGTGCATCGGACAATAGATGGCCTTGTGGCTAAGGCGTCGTGCATGTGAGTCAGGCGGTTGGTGCCGGAGGTGGAAAGTTCAAACCTCACCCGGGATAGGGTGAACTTGCTGGTACCCCATTTGCCATGATTAAAAGTAAAAATTAAATGTCGTAGTGATATTTGTCATATATATATATATATATATATATATATATATATATATATATATATATATATATATATATATATATATATATATATATATATATATATATACTTGTCATACTAACCCCTGTAGTTTGATCCAAACCATCCTAGGCCATACCAGCTTGTACTTACAGTAACAGGAAACGGTTTATATAAACTGTAAGTATTTTGATACGATGACGGAATTGCTGCATGTGGTTGAAATATATCCGAAAACAACGCAAAATCGATAAGTCTTTCACCACTGGTTGTTTTTCCTTTTGTCAGCAAAAACTTCAACCATTTTGTAAGATCTATGGCAGATGCACATACACCTCCTGCCGGGGAGAACTTTTTCAATCTTTGAAAATAGGGAGAAAAGTGAATATGTCAATGTATGTACAACTTACAGATTATAGCTTGGTACAGTTTTTGGGTGTATGGATCAGAATTAATCCAGTGGATTTTATCTACTTTGACAGGACAATACAATTTTCACTTATCCAAAGACAATTCGTGCTAAGGATAGTTAAAGTGGACCCAGTGGTTCGGGAAAAGAATATGAAACAATTCCAAAGACAACGACAGCGCACACATTTTGAAAAAAAGTTAACTTGACCCTTTGTCACTTGAGCTTTCATCTCAAGTGAGCTAAGCAAGACTAAGTATGAGCTAATTTCAGATACATTTTCTTATGATTAACTATGTAAAAATAATACATTGCACATTGAATGTTGTATATGTTTTAGATTGATAGTTTAAATGACACAGTGTATTTATCATGTGTTAGATCGATACATAAATATCGAATGAGATGTATGCAATACAGTGTTGACATATTTCCGAATTTATTCTGGACAAACTATTTTAGAAGTAACGCAATGATGCACTTACTTATAAAGACTGGGGAAAGAATCTTGTAGTGTATTATTCAAAAGCTGATACGGTTTGGCAATATTTTCTGTCTCGAACAGGTTATCTATGAAGATAGCTGACCCCATTCCTAGAGGTTCAAATATCTTCTCTTTAACAAGATCTTCATATGATTTCCCACCAAGTACCTCAGTCACATAGCCCACCAACATGTACATAATGTTATTATAAATAAACCGATCTCGGAGAGGCGCAGACTCGTGTAGAAAACGCAGCCGCCTGAAAAGTAATATAAAAATATATCAAATTATACAGCAAATAAAAACGTAATTGTTAGTTATATGAATACTACAGAAGTCTACTGAGGTCAAACAAATGAAAATGTTCTAAAGATCGTAAAGTAATCGTATTAACGAAATAAAAGTCGTAATTACAATATTTTTCAAAGTCTTAATTACGAGATAAAGTTATAAAATCGAGATAAAAAGTCGTTGTTACGAGATAAAAAGTTGTTAATACGAGATTTAAAAGAAAACTATTACGAGTATAAAGTGAGTGGTGTATCGCAAGTCTCATCTGTTTTTATGTTCTCCATTATTTCTTTACCATGTTTAAAAAACGATTTCATTTGTGAGTTGATAAAATGCTTGTAGCACGAACGCCATTGTTTTTGTCAGATTTCGCAGATAACACAGACAATTAGAATAAAGACAAATTGGATATAAAAATAGGTCTGAATGAAGAACAATAGTGAATCTTAATCAGGTGTTCTGGAAGCAGTCCGTGTTCCCTGTTAGCAAGCCACACCCGTCACAAATGTTAAATGGAAACCTATCGAGTTCGATTAAAAAGGTCAAGCTGGGTAAAAGTGATATAACTGTAGAATAATGTAAGGGAAATGTAACTCAAATTATCTATGGCCTGGTGAAAATACAACTAGTTACTATTTTGTTGTATAACCAGATATCTTAACTAATCAACCCCTGAAAAACAATGGACTCTTCTGTAAATCAATGAATTAACCAGTCCAAATGTGTCTATAAGGGTGAATGAGTTAATATCTAGAAATATCATATGTCGAGTAATCACTACCTTATAATGTAAGGATTGGCACCAGATTGTGCCTTTAATTCAAAACATTTAGTGAGGTTATTGAGGCCTTGTCCTCGAAAAAGAAAATAAAAAACCGAACCATTGTATTTGTTTTCACACTAAGTAAACTCAATAAGTATTTGTTCATATGTGTAGTCTATAGATCTAATTAAATTCTTAACGAATTCTGCGTTGTTGAAACTTCGGAAACACGCTGTCATAGATCATTGGGAAATGTGTTGATTTTTTATCAACACGGGATCATAAAATGTGTGAAAACCATTGAACATCTATCAACAAGCAAGTCGCTGCAATCAATTCAATTTTGAATTAAGACTTTATAAAGTGACTGCTTTTCAAAGTCTGACATTTTCTTGTATTTTGACATAACTTCTACTGAAGGATGTTTATTCGGAATGCCAGTTTGTAAAACCCATTAGAGTAGTTGTAAATTCCGTTTACAAGTTCACGCTTAGATCAATTTGAACTGTATTTCCTCAAATCTTACAAATTGCCTGTACTCTTATATTTCATATAACATACTGCTCATAACATTGCTGGTTTTGATTGTTTAGTGGAATCAGCTGTTCCAACGCTGGATATATCCAATAAATAACTAAATATTTCCATTGGAGTTATTATGGATGTAGAAAAATATCCAATATTTCGTTTTTAGTGCTTATTATACTGCCACTTAATTTCACATAGAATCATCAACAAACTAAAATTTAAAACTGGATTGCCATAAAAAAATTATTGACCACGCTAATTCGTTGCTGAAATAAAGTGGTGTACATTAGCTGTATTCACATATCCACAATCTTTCAGGAAGTCCAATGGTCTCCTGTTAATCTAAAAACAACAAACTAAAGATACTATCATTTACACTTGTAGTACTGTCGATAGCCAATGTTTACGATTGCTAAGTCTGGATGCGATTAAATACATGTGAACCTATAAGATCGTAGTATGAGTAAACATTTCTCATAAAATCAAGTTGGGTTCAAGCAGGGCTCAAACTACGCCTACTACAGTTGTGAAACATCATAGTTTAATCGCAATTCTCTTACTCCTCAATATTTACGTCGCGCCGAGCAGTGTACTTACAAACAGAAACCAGATGTAAAAAATATTGCAACCTACCAAGAAGTTTTACTCACAAACAGAAGTGCCACCAGATTAGGGCAAAGTGTCAATTATTTAGACCCACCAAAAAGATTTACTTACACTGAAAAACGACAGCAAAGTACCAAATACTTAAACCGGCCAAGACGGCTGACTTACATTGAGAAACTGAACACCGTACGATAGCAACGTGTCAAACATTTCAACCCACCAAGAAATTTTACTAACACACAGAAATGCCACCAGATTAGGGTAAAGTGTCAAATATTTAAACCCACCAAAAAGATTTACTGTCACTGAGAAACGACAGCAGATTACCTAATACTTAAACCGGCCAAGATGGCTGACTTACATTGAGAAACTGAACACCATACGATAGCAAAGTGTCAAATATTTCACCCCACCAGGATGGTTTACCAACACCGAGAAACGTCACCCGATGATGTCAAAGTGTCAAATATTTCACGCCACCAGGATGGTTTATTAACACCGATATATATCACCACATCATGTCAAAGTGTCAAATATTTCACCCCACCAGGATGGTTCACTAACACCGAGAAACGTCACCAGATGGTGGCAAAGTGTCAAATATTTATAACCAACACGATGATTTACTTACACTGAGAAAGTCACCAGATGATGACAAAGTGTCAAATATTTCACGCCACCAGGATGGTTTACTAACACTGAGAAAGTCACCAGATGATGGCAAAGTGTCAAATATTTCACCCCACCAGGATGGTTTACTAACACTGAGAAACGTCACCAGATGATGGCAAAGTGTCAAATATTTTACCCTACCAGGATGGTTTATTAACACTGAGGAACGTCACCAGATGATGGCAAAGTGTTAAATATTTCACCCTACCAGGATGGTTTACTAACACTGAGAAACGTCACCAGATGATGGCAAAGTGTTAAATATTTCACCCCACCAGGATGGTTTATTAACACTGAGGAACGTCACCAGATGATGGTAAAGTGTCAAATATTTATAACCACCAGGATTGTTTACTAACACTGAAATACATCACCAGATGATGTCAAATTGTCAAATATTTCACCCCACCAGGATGGTTTACTAACACCGAGATACATCACCAGATGATGTCAAAGTGTCAAATATTTCACCCAACCAGGATGGTTTACTAATACCGAGATACATCACAAGATGATGGCAAAGTGTCAAATATATCGCCCCACCAGGATGGTTTACTAACACTAAGAAACGTCACCGGATGATGGCAAAGTGTCAAATATTTATACCCAACAATACCCACCATGACAGCTTACTTACAAACAGAAAATTGACCAGATGATGGCAAAGTGCCAAACTTTTACTCACGAAACAACTCAATACAGTGCAAACTTCACTCAAAACTAAGTCACCGGTAAAGTTTCGATTGAAATTTGTAAAAGATCAAATCAAGCGAGATATTGTAAATTTGTTAATATTTCATTTTTAAGGAACTGAGTTAACTAGGAAAAACGGTTCTTGAATACATGCTATGGAACACACTTGAGGGCAAGTTTTATATTAGCAACGGTATTGCATCTTTATATATGTCTCCCACAGGATATATAAATCGAATTATAACATTGTAATGTGTAACAAGTACAGTTACTATTACTTCTTTTCACGTTATTCGGGAGTTAAGGTCTGCGTTTTGTTATATAACCTTTTTAAGCGAGACTGTAAAACATTTTAAAATTCCTAGGAAATTCGACTTTAGTTTAATGTTAAAATGTGAACGTCCTTGTATACACATTTTAAACGTTTGGTATCAAACAGTCGATATTCCTTTCACGTTTTAATGAAAATCCAGTAAAACTAACTCTTTATTAGAAGCATATATCCCCATCTACTGCTTATCTTCTTATATTTCTTGTATCATCTTTATACTTATATACCTTCCTTTTTTCTGCAAAAGATCAGAGATCAGGGGCATAATATTTTGACCTTCAAATTTTAATCAATTTCAATTTCGGTTTTGTTTGAGAACAATGAAATCTCTTGAATTTTTTACCTCGATCGTTTATGAAATCTAGAGGTGGGATTAGGTGTCATGAAGGAGTAAGCATCCCCTGTTGACTAGTCCCTATAAACAGTGATGTTTCACAAATACATATTATTTAAACTTTGTTTATACTTTGTTTATACTTTTTCGATGCTTCAACTTTCAATAATCCCATAAAATAGCAATATAGAATTGAGGCACTCAATTTTAATTTCGACCACACTGCTTGTATCAGAATATTCAGGCAAAACTTGGGACTATGTTAGGAATTTGACGTTATTTGAACTGACATTGTTATCGTTTTTGCCCCCATAGTTAATGTGTATAAATGATTAAAATTCAGTAGAAAATTTTGGCAACTAATTTTGTTGTGTTTCTGATACAGTTATGTTTTGACTAACAGGAATAGCATTATCACACGGCAAAGGAATACATTAAACGGAATACTGTAGTTACGATTTGATAAGTAATTGAAAATATAAATGGTGATCATTTTTGTTTCTACCAACATTAATGTTATTGAGATTTCTTAACTACTTCTCCAGTTTTATGGCAGGGGATGGAATAACTCATATTTCTTTACAGATAACGAGATCCGAGTTATTGTAAGTGCAGTAAATAACACATTAAATGGCCTAAATCCCAACGTTATGACTAGATAAAAATGCCGGAATATAACCTGCCGTGACTTAAAAATAAAAAAATCATTTTTTTTTCATTATACTGTATTGCGATAAAATCTTTATTACCAATCTGTTTTTCGAAAAATAAGACTTTGTATTGATAATTTAAGAAAATATGAAATGATGAGATTTCAGAAATGGTCTAAATGGGAATAGACAGAGCTTTGTAATTGAAATCACATGTCAACTACATAAAACTAATCTGTATAGCTACTACAGTGCGACACATAAATTGTTATTATACCTCACTTTTAATTAAAATTACCTGATTGGATTTGAACTTGACCCAATGACATTGTATAAGTGAGACATTTCACAACGTGGGGGAAACAACCCCAGGGAAATAACCCTTGGGGGAAATAACCCCAGAGAAATAACCCTCAAAGGAAATAACCCCATGGAAATAACCATATATCACAGGATGTGTAGTTAATTTCAATGTCAATATGAATAATAAATCACAAAAGAAAAATTGATGTATATGGGAAGGGTTATTTTCTTGATAACAGTTTTAGATATATCCCTCCACAGGCCATAATTGTTTATTATAAATGATAATACATAGATAAACCTATGGAGAGGGCGAAAACATTCGTCAACAGTTTTACTTAATCAGTTAATCCCTTTAGGGAGGGACAACATGACAAAATCTCCAAAGGGATTAATGTTCAGTGTTTTTATCACATAGGCCTAAATGTACCTGTCTTTCACTCATTGTTTTAAACACAATAATGAGTGACTGACTGTTTCCTTGGTGTTAAAACTTAAATAGAATCTATGTATTATTTATTTATTCATGAATTAAATGCAACATTATGTTTTTATGCTATATATTTTACTCCATCACAGCATATCCATCATGCCGTGCAGTTCACATTACCCGAATAATGGATGCGGTTCGTGATCGGGTTCAATGTATAACACTAGTTGTTATGGTGTAGTCTCAGTCTGAAAAACGTTTGCAAATGCGTTAGTTTATTACTTCGTTTGCAATGCGCTTTTAAGAAATGACTTTGTAATTCCGACATTTTGTTTATGCCTCGCGCAATTTCCCGATGTGAGCAGAATGTTTATGAATAGTAGTACGGGTCTCCGGATGTAGTAGAAATAAAAATGTTAGCTTCTCTACATATATGAGGGCTTTGCCCTCTATCATTCATACTTTTGCATTAGTTTGTGGCTCCAACGTCATATGTATATATATATATTATATATTTATATATATATATATATATGTGATATATATATATATATATATATATTCTTGTTTTTTTTGGTTATATATTTTATATACATATATAATATAATAAAGTATATATATATATATATATATATATATATATTATATATAATATATAATAAACACTGAAACCAACATAACTTTTAGCACAGAAAAACAAAGACTTGGATGAATACTAAATAACATCTAATACCTAGTGCGTCTGAATGCCTGATGCCAGATATAAACATGTGTAATATTTCTTACCCGCTTAAGCCTTTTCTTGTTATATCGGCGTTAGGAAAGATTGCTTGCATGAGATAATCTGTGGTCCCGAGGCCTGTACGATGTGACAGGATATCTAGTAACGTTACGTCATGAGTTCTGAAGGCACCTGGTAGCTCAAAAGAGTCGTCCAAAATGTCCTTTACTTTCGTATTCCAGTTCAGTCTGCAATAAGGACACAAACGATTTAATTTTCATTCTATTTCCGCAGTAGACACAACAGTTAAGTATATATCAGTACGACATTGAACATTTACTATTGACCTTGGATCGCAAATGATACTATCTGCGTAGTTACATCATACGTAGAGCACAAATACAGAAATAACAAGGCACCTACAAACTCGCCATGCCACGGCTGGGGTTCGAATTCTCTATTTACGGCACCAACCGTCTGGCTACCATTATTAACGCCCTAACCACCCGGCAATCTATGCACTCACAAAAAGGAATGTTTCGATAGCGGTGAGTTCCGAGCATGAGAACTCGGTGGAGTGGTTAGGGCGTCAACAAAGCCATCAACACAATATGAATGTTTCGATAGCGGTGTTGAACACGAGATATCGATGATATGGTATTATTCTATGTAAATGTCAATGGAACAGAAGATACAAATACTGCTACAACGTTGAATATACAGCTAGTACCTAGGATCATGGAGGATGCATTCTGTATCAATATATAATATATCATCACAAACACAGAAATTACAAGGCACCTACAAAATCACATGCCCGGCTTGAGTTCGAACTCTTGACCTAAGAGACCACCGGCCTGGCTCCCATACTATTTCGAAACATTTTGAATTTGGAATAAGGATATAAAATATTTCACCATACATACGAGTGATTGTGGATACATGAAATTCGTTACATTGAAGCTGAGACGTATGTAACAGAGAATTTACTGTATTATTAGTACACTGCTCGGACAATCATAATATTTAGTATCCAATTAAAGATTTAGCATTGTGCAGCTTTGTCTTACACATTATGTCATACATATGTTTGAGCAAAAAGCTAATGGATTTTAAGCAGATACGACCACTCAAGCACTTACTGTTTTCCTGCAGATTTCATCTCGGTCAGTAGAATTCCCAGCAGCGCAACTGTAAATGCTTTGGCTGTCGATCCTAAACAGGAAACCGTTGTATTATCGAAACGACGGTCTGTCCCAAGATCGGCAAACCCATAACCTTTTGTAAATATTTCGCTACCCTTTACAACGGCAATTGCTAAACCTATAAAGATTATAAACGTAATAATACCAAAGTTATAATGCTGAAGACAATCGTTTCTGTCAATTAGACTTTATCAGCTGAGCTCCAATTTAAAATAGATGTGAATTTTCTAAAGAGAAAATGACATCATACAAGGCCAAATAATAAATCTTAATGTATAGCCAAAATCTGTCTGAGAGTAACCACTGTAAAAAGATGACTATTTTAAATTTGGAAGCATTTAAATGGTGTTATTAATGCGAAATATACTTTAATATAAAACTATCAGCTGGCACCGAAATACCAGGTACTAGGTTTTGTATGCCCTTTTATATATTACAGAGAACTTTCTGAGAGATTTGCATTATAGTTTTATGGAACAAATGAACTCTTTCTGTAAACATTTTTAATGCGTTTGGATACAAATACGATTTTCGAAAAAGCATTCCTATCTGAAATCATTATATTACGTAAAATGAAATCGCTTTACAATATGTTAACTTCACAAAATTTACTGCAAGGAGAAATATTAGGTTCAACTGCAACATGAACAAATTCATACTTATTACTGTTATTTTGCGGCAATTAAACCTATTTTTCTCAGTTAAACCCAGTTTTTCTACATTCATTATGGATGTCTGAGAGAAATTAGGTTTGACAGAAAAAATGTTTAACTCTGATAAAGCACGCCAAAATCGCAATAATGAGTAATACCTCATTTTTCTCCAGATGAACTTACTTAGTTGTTTTCTTGTTTTAAGTTTCACAGAATTAATGTGGAATAAACTTTTATCCATAAATGTGATTTTTAAAACGTAATTTGAACATAAAGATTTAATTTAGAAAAACTTACTTAGTTTATCACCGACATAATCACGTTGAAACTTTCTAACTAGTTAGAATAACTAACCTAAAAACCTAGGTTTTTTTCTCGATACAAACTAGGTTTAACTAATTGTAGTGATTTTGGAACAGTAAAACCTAAACTTTCTCAATCAAACCTAGTTTATCACTATTTAATGTGTTTTACTAAGAAAAACTAAATTTAACTGAAAATAAACCCAGATTTTACTCATTAATGTAATTTGGACATGTCATAAAATGTTGGGTTTTTTTTTGACTTGGCGAACATAATTACCAAACTATTCCCCAGTCTTACAAAGTTAGATCATCTGAGAAATTGTTTTTAATATTTGACCCGATGACCTTACCTTCCGTAAAATGTATATACTTACACACCAATTGTTAAATGTTTTCTTAATAATGCAAACAATAACCCCCAAGTGATATATTACTTCATCACTTCGTATATGGTAAAGAAAAAGCACGAACGACGGGGACCTAATGAACTTTATAATTGTCTCAAACACCGATAAAGTTTGTTTATTTAATTGTGAGAAGAAAGTGTCGATGCGAACAGTATGTGTAGATAATGATAATGTTACTGCTTTATTGAGAAGTAAGTCACAAAGTCCTGTATTGATTTCATACACATACCATATCATTTTTGCACCCAAGCAATTTATCATATGAATGGAAAATTCTATTTGTAATTAGAATGTACAAAATCGTGTAACAAGTTTTGGCGATATGATCTAGCTTTTGCCAGTAATCCGTTAATCATAAATGTGGAATCGAGATTTCCCTCGATAAAGCGACGAAAGCTTCATATTCCAATGTATCAAAAATCTATATATACTGAACAGACTTGATTTGACCACTTTTGATAATGACCTTTTGACCTTCACCACGTTTTTGTGTACTTTAGTATCGAAATATCACATAAAAGGTGTTTGTAATCCGAATGATAAACACAAAATGTTTTCAAAGTATCATATTGCACCTCCAGTATGTACACGTCATTTTGAATACCCAATATATTAACTCATTCACCCCTAAAGACGCATTTGGACTGGTCTAAGTAATTGATGTACAGAAGAGTCCATTGTTTTTCAGGGGTTGATGAGTTAAAGTAGAAGACATAAATGACATATAACAACCTCTACTTTCAAGCAACTTTAATTTTAAATAAACGTTAAAGTGATGTCCTCATTCAAATTATGGTACAATAAATGTTATGTATGTAAATATGTGATTGAAATATATGATTTTTTAATTCTTACACTGGGCAATTTCAGTGCAAAAAAACCATGATTATATACATTCGTATATACGGTAGTTTTAACACTAGGTATTATTATTGTCAAAGAGCTACATGCAAAAACATATATAAAGTTTTCCATTTGGTGTAGTCTGTCACCCTTGATTTAACTATGTAGTAATCGGAATGGCTTGGGATTTAAGTCCGTAGTGCTAGGAAAATTAGGACTAATACTTAAGATATATTGAGTATTTGATATTAACAATGACATAACACAAATGTGTATACTTATTAGGAAAAAAAAATAATAATAATCTCATGCATATACAATAAATATTATTTAAGTGAGACACATTCTTGACTATTAAACGTTTGGAATTTTACCAGTTAAACGTCATTTTGCGTTGCATATCACAAATGTCTACTGTTTACTTTACCACTAACTGTAACCTAGCCAGGAAGTTTTGGGTCACATTTTCACTTGTATCCAATGGAATTTTATCCTCATTGCCTGTTTTAAGTCACCAAGATCATACTCAAAATAAAATTGAACAACATTGAAATGAAGGTTCTTCTTCAAGTTCTCGTCATCCATTTGGTAGTTAAACCAAATAATGCTAATTCATGAAGATGTCATCGATGATGTCATACAATAAGTTCTGACCTCATAGGTTTTGGGTTTAATTCATCATAATTTTACAATTAAATTCTCTTGCAAATATAACTTTCAATTTGTTAAATTTGACACCATCATGTGTCTGCGCAAAGTTATGGACATTTGAAGTTAGGTATCCGACACTTTTATATATTGAACAGTTGCAATAATTTTTCGAAATGTTAATTTCAAGATGTAAATCTCCAATCTAATGTCAGAACATTTTATTAGACAGAAATAATAACCGATTCAAAACCGTCCCATATCTTTTTATATATCGATCAGGAAGTTGTTGTTAACATCTACGATTGGTTGACCTTCGTAAGTTTTCGCCGTCTTACCATCTGTTTACATGATATATCATCCAGAAGAGTAATTTGTATACCACCATCCTCATCACATGGGATAACTGTCTTGGAAACCCTTCATATTTCATGAAGCGTTTAGTTGCGAAAACTCTATATAAAAACTATACATATTGGCAATAAAGAAATAGTTTTCCTTCTTATCCGAAGTTTTAATCAATCTTAGCACCTCCGAACAAAACCATTTTACATTAGTATAATATTTATTACCTCAATTACAACAAAATACTTCCGTGCATTGTTTTATATACAAGTACATGCAAACATAATGATAAAGCCGGCATACCCTTAAAGATAAAGCCATTGATTTTGGAAGAGGTCAAAGATGAAATTCCTAAGGGTAACACAGGCAATTAAAATTATAACAAATGGTAATTAAAGCGTCGATTTGGGAATCGGAAAAATGCTTCCATCTCTTCCAAAGTAGACAATAAATTGATTTTCCTAAAATATACGTGTATGTATTTTTGATTTACATTGCAACTTTCTTATTGTTGCATTTATTTCGCGAATCGTTGAACCAAGTTCAAGGATATACTATAACATTTTACTTACAACATCTTTGCAAAATAAAGATGCTTAAATGTACATGTACTTTTAAGAAGATGTAAATGACATGTAATACCTGTCCAGGAAAATATATTCGCGTCTAACGTGCGTAAAAAAAGTCATATTTCACGTCTAAACAGTAAAAAACACAGGAATAATAGTGGATCAAGAAGGAAATACTCAAGTAAAATTTTGAATTTAAATTTAGAATTGTGTTTTACGGCACGCGCAACAATTTTTTAATTATATGGTGGTGGCCAGGAGAGAACCCGACAACAATGTACCCAACAAGAGGACACCTGCCTTAACACGTCCACACGATAACATAATATATAAAACAAAATTTTATTTGAAATATGGTAACAAGTAAAACATCGGTTTGGATATCATAGAAATAATCTTGTTAACAGTATGCGATAAGTAAAAATGACGAAGGACCAATAGATAATCGAAACTCTAAGATGTTATAATACGACAGATACGTTATACATGCTTGCATTTAATTACATCGAATTATGTATGCTGAACATGCGTTTGATATCATATGTAGTAATGCGTATAATGAAATAATATAACCTTGCACTTTAAAAGAATATGAAAATGTGTCAATTTACTTATCCAGTATGAAGTCCCAATCAGATTTAAAACTAACTGATGACCTTTTCACCGATCTCAACCTTGAACTTTTTACCGAGCTTTGACTTTATCGCCGAGCTCAAGAGGTTTCCATGGAACACTGGCACCTTACAGGCACTTAGTCACATCCGGTTTGGGATTCACAATTGTTCTTTACAACATTTTTTGTATTCTAATGGACTTTGAGTTTCGGTTATCCAGAGAGAGGGGGGGTAGGTGTGACAAGAAGATCTCAACCCCAGTGGTACGAGTCTTGTTGTCTAATCACAGGGTATCCCAGGACTGAAACTCCACACTCATATTACACAGTAACGAAGGCAAAGGAACAAGTCAAATTTTGTGTACAATTCTATTTTTTTTTTGTTCTGAAGCGTATGAATATATGTCGTTAATGTCAACATAAAGTACAAAGGAACTTGCATACTGTACTTTAATGGAGCCTACAGAAAGTCTACGCTCGTTTAATACACACAGTTTATCCATTTATTGTAAACAATATCAATTCCATTGAATATGGAAAGAACAATTAAGGAACTATATTTTTTCTTGAGTTTGTTTACATGGTGGTAAGATGAGTATACCTATGTCATAACTCATGCGCATTTGTGTTGTTTTATTTTACTATAAATGACGAAATTAAAATTTTAAGATTGAACCTTTAATTTGTTTTTCACTCGCAAGGGACGGAGGAGTTAATTTCTGACGCATATTTCGTACAATCGAAAATGAAACCCTTGTATGTATATAAAGTTGTCAAATGATAACATGTGTATGTACTCAGGTGTATATACTAAATAACTATAGCACACGGTACATACATCAGCATAACTGAAAGTATATCTGCAAAA
>BROG01000077.1:255000-347500 GCA_030159075.1 Atrina japonica
GAAAAAGCCATTCTTTGAAGTGCATACACAAAACAAGTAACGGGGAGGCAACTCTAGGTCGAAACTGACTTATATACATAATAAAATAATGGCAACTGTAACTATCTATCGACAATTTACTATAACTCTAAATCAATATGATAATTTAGGAGTATTTGTCTTAACTTCCGATCGTATGGCTACACACATTTTAATTACCTGTTTATTCTAACAGGGGATTTGGCAATATTACGTAAGTTTATATAGATATATATTTGATTTCAATTTACCAAAGAAATCATCATTATTGACTCTTTTCATTCCACTTTTAAATTTAATCATGAATCAAACATAATGCTTGCTATTGACATTCTACATTTCAGTTTTTAAAGCAGTATAAATTTGAACTTTTCTTTAATATCATTAACAATACCAAAGTTATAGTTTTACAAAATTGGCCAAATATTCATGACGATCGTTTCTGTCAATAAGACTTCATCAGTTGAAATCAAATTTAAAATAAATGTATATTTCCGAAAGTAAACGTACACCCTTGGGGTATTCAAACGGTCTACCAGCAGTGGCAACGGCCCAGTGGTTAAAAATATGATTAACAATACCAAAGTTATATAACGGTTTCAATCTACATTAGTTCATAATTATGATTTTCCTATTTAATGATGATTATTGTGTAATGAATGTAGTGGTGATTATCAATGCATATATTATTTGTAGTAATGATTTACATTCATTTCTAGCCTTAGTCTCTTTTTCCTTAGATCATTTCAAGTAATATTTCTGTCAACCGTCTGTGAACGGATTGGTTTTGAATCCATACAACAACAAATCAAAGTTCTGAAAAGTACTGAAACGAGATGAAGAATGATACAGCTTTATGTAATGCCTGTAAGATCTGCTGAAGGGAGTTTAGCTCTCTCTCTATAATACACAGAGATATACGTCTCGTATCGATCACATGCATTATTTTCTTACTCACTGAACATTATTTAAACATTATCCATTACGTTGTTTGCCATGCAGATGTCAGCATTTATAACATATAATTTATCATAGAGATTTTGACCTAAATGACCAGTTCAAGTGATTGCAGAATTTGGCTGAGACCTGCGTATATTTATGTAGAGATTCTGTCTGTAAGGAGGTATTAAACAAATAATTCCCAATTCAATTTTCTTCATATTTTTTCTATTTATTCTTCACTTTGATCTCAACTGAAATTCAAAATGTTTATCCGCACAATTTTGAGAAAAATTACATTGAATATCATCCACCGAGACATATCTAGGATTCTCTTGAAAATAGTTTAAACAGGTCAGTCTTAATTTCAAAAAACATAAATCAATATAGGAAAAGAAACATTTTCCTTATAAAATTATCAAGGGAAAATGATTTTTAATGTTTTAATGATGAAGGTATCAATGAACATGGCAATTATAAAACAAAAAAATCACCATTTTCTTCTAAAAATTGACAATTTACAAACATCTGTAAATTCAATTTTCCCCAAAAACTATTTTCTTAAACCTTAAGTTATTATTATATACCATTATGAATATAAAAAAATTCATTCACAAAAATATAAAATATGGTCATCAAAACTTAAATATTCTGACACGTTCTGGCACGCCTTAAAATTGAAAAATAGATAAGTAAATACTGAATATGAATCAATTGATTAAATGTTAATATTAGTTTAATAAGGGCATCATTACGATGATTACACCGTCATTCCGGTAAATAAGCGTCATCATTGTAATTTACCATTCGTCAAATTCCCGACATGGCATTTTTAGGCAAACTTTTCCATCATGACGTCACAATAACATACCCTGTCATACATTTGTGTCACAATCAAGTGGCATCAGAAAGCACAATAAACTCACGTCATTTTTAACGAATGCATTCCGGACGTCCAGCGTTATTCGGATAGTGTTTAATACCTCCTTAACGATCTTCATTAATAGTGAAATAAACTACACCTTTTTTCTACACATTAAAGACTATGAAGTATATTTTTGGTAGCAGCTAGATTATATTTCCGTACTCGCGGGGACTTTTTGATATCAACAATAACAAACATATGCGACACAAATGGATGTCGTAGGAACACCTTAATCTTGTATGTATTATTATCGATTTTATCTTTTGTACAGTTATTCATAACACATAACTGATAAACTTAGTGTCTTTTTTTATTTTGCAAAAGTGTATCATTAGAAGAAAACGTGGCATTCTTCTGTGAACTCTTATTCGGAGCGTATGGATAAAAGTAAACATATCAAGGATCACAAGGTTTCAAACTGAATTATCCTCCATAGTATCCACTATTTTCAAGAAAACTGATATTGAAAATTGTAGTCATTCGGCTGTCAGCCCTCTTGATTTTTATACCAATTGGACTCTGTGACATACCTCGTAAAGCCACTCATCCATGGGGGAAATTAAACAAAGCCCTGAAATGAACAGTTGAACATGAATATCAACTTTCATTACTGATGGGATTTGAGCGAAATAAAACATTTATATGATATAATCAGCTGGTACCGAAATACCAGATACAAGGTTTATGTATACGCACAGGGACTCAGACGGTGCACCAGCACTGGCAACGACCCAGTGGTTATAAATATTATTAACAATACCACAGTTTTAGTTCTACAAATCAGGCTAAACAAAAATGCCCAAGACAATCATTTCACTAAATTTATAGGTATTGATTACTTGTTATGTGCTGTGAATGATAAAGTAAATAAATTTATCATAAATATTGTACAGTAGAGTTCAAAATAAACAAAATATATGCCTATAATTATGCAATAAAAGAAACTAGTTAATTATCTTATACTTTTAAACTTGTTAAAAGGTAGGTTTCATTGTTTCAAATCAATACCAGAAAAGCTTAGCCAAGGATACCCCATAAAATAGAAGCACAAAATTAATACCGAGTACATCCTCTACACTTATAAAGGGTAAATCTGCTTCACTAATGAAGTCCTCAGCCGAAGGCAATCTTTAATCGGGCGCTTCGAACTCTATATGGGCACACTATTCAGATAGGGTGTCCATCAGTCATTGTGGGTCGGCAGTTGGTTTCGGGATATATACCCTCCTCTTTGACCACAACCAACATGGTGCTACCTGGGTGATCCTCTATACTGCACTTCTGTGGTGTTGTCCTGTTACACCCAGGGAACATAGTACACCGACACAAAGTTGACTGGAAATCTTCTTTACCAAACTTCTACAGTAAATATTCAGGGCATTCCCTCTCTCTGAATTACCCAATAAGATTAACAAAACCCTTCTGCTGATGGACCCTTAAAACTGTAAGGTGTAGGCGATCTTGTTTATTATCTGGACTCACATTTAGCATAATTTATGCAAAGCAATGACGGATTTATAAAAAATCTTTGTTATTATCACAAATTGTATAAGACACGCAACTTAACCGCGATGATGATGATGATGATGATGATGATGATAATGATGATGTTTTATTATTATTATTATTATTTCACAAAAACATACATGTATAACTAAAAAACGAATGTGCGTTGACAAAGAGACAAAGACAAATACAAAACACCCACAATTTTGGTAATGTAAAAATCTAATTACACAGGAACTATGTACAGGAAAGGTAATTTAAACCATGCTTATACTAAGTTAAAACTGTTTGAAAATAATTTGTATCACATTAAAAAGAATCCATGTCTATATTAGGCCAAGTAAGAATATAGCTACACATTTTATTTTGTTCTATTAATGTATTTATTTATCGATTTTTGTAATTATTGTTGCAACCCGTATTAGGTCTTGGGAATAAAAAATGTTTTCCACCAAGGAACACAAATATAGATATTGTACTAGAGTGGAAGCTTTTCAATTTTAAATTCATTTTCATTCTGGGCAATTACATGTATTATGCTAATATTCAGTGGATAAACAAAACATATTTTATTTATAATATTGTATATTCCCTATTTTGTGTTCCTGGAGAAAACAATATCTCATTAAAAAGTAATCAGTTACGAATGGTAAAAACAATTTTACAGTACTAATTAATACAAATAAAGAAACATTAGTAATAATATTCCGAAGCTTGTATTTATAGTTCCGGAAATCAATTTTCAAACAAAGCTCTCCATTAAGACCACTTTTGACACAAAAAAATTACCTTTACAGTTTTTAGAGAAAATGTATTTTTCTATACAATATCTGTTTGATAAATACCTTAAAATATTATCTATATTTAGACTATAGTTTTTCCTACGTATAGAGTATATATCTTATTCAGTAACAATTATCATAAAGTATATATATATATATAGTGTGTGTGTGTGTGTGTAATTACTTGTAGCTGCATACAGCAATACTTATATTCATATAAGTCCAATTTATATACAAGTGTAATTAATGTAATGTTGAGTTCAATATGTACCCGAGCAAAACGTATTTAAGTCGTTGTGCACTGACCTTCGTGTATAAATTGGCATATGTCTACAAACACAATCTGGATCAGATCATGATAGGGGTCACCGGCTGTGCGGTCTATATTTAGAAAGTGGACAGTCTTGTTTTCGGCTGAACCCATATGTGCCACTTTGCCTTGGATCTGTGTTTATTGGTATATACTGTACAGTAGCTTATTCCAGAAGCGGTGTAAATCAGATGTGGATGGTAAAAACTTCTAAACAGCTATTAGAAAATTTGATGGCACACAATTTTTCTCGAATTCACAGTATCAAAACTTATGACTTCTCTACTCTTTACACTACTATTCCACATAAAAAATTAAAAGAAAGACTTTTCAGCATCATAGACAAATGCTTTTTCACTAAAGGTGGTACCCGAAAATTTAAATATCTAGTGATTGACTATCAGGATACTTATTTTGTCAAACACCACTCTGATTCTACACATAAATATACTGAAGTTGATATAAAAAAACATGCTGGAATTTCTAATAGACAATATATTTGTAATGTTCGGAGACGTGGTCTTTCAACAAACTGTCGGCATTCCTATGGGAACCAATTGTGCTCCTTTATTGGCCGACCTGTTCCTTTATTCATACGAAGCAGACTTTATTTCAGAAACTGCTGAATCAAAAGAAGAAAAAGTTAGCGGTGTCCTTTAATTTGACATTTAGATATATCGACGACGTTTTGTAAATTAATAATGACAATTTTCATACATATGTCAATGCGATATATCCCAGCGAACTAGAAATTAAAGATACAACAGAATCAAGCACACACGCTTCATACTTAGACATTTTACTTAAATATAAACACAGACGGGAAATTAGCAACTAAGCTATACGATAAACGCAACGATTTCGGCTTTCCATCGTAAATATTCCACATTTAAGTAGTAAATATCCCTCAGTCACCCGCATATGGAGTTTATATTTTTCATAAATGATCCGATATGCCAGGCGTGCACAACATATGAAGATTTCATATACAAAGGTAAACTACTCACTGACAAATTATTGACACAGGGATATCAAAAACCGCGTTTAATGTCAACTTTCCGCAAATTTTACGGTCGGTATGATAGTCTTGTTTGCGACTACTACGTTTCACTAAGTGAAATGTTGAGTTGCCTTTTCGTTGGCGGTTGTTGAGATGTCGGTACCAATTGTGACGAGGATACACTCCTCACTTGTTTCAATGGATTTGACTGTGGACTCACGGCGGGTGTGACCGGTCGACAGGGGATGCTTACTCCTCCATGGCACCTGATCCCACCTCTTGGTTTCCAGAGGTCCGTGTTTGTCCATTTTTACCGGATTTGTATCTATGTCCTGGACATTCTATTGATTTATACTTTGGTATCTGAAATTTTTATATTAAATAATTTCCCCGTATTCTATTTTTTCATATACCATATCATGTTATCATCTTATCCTGACCCGGGGTTAAATTAATTGTAAAATGGGTATATATAATTAATAAACATCTTGTTTTTAAAAAATGGACTTCATCCGTTAAGCTCCAGATTTAAACATATATTCTAAAGAGTAAATGGTATCAGTCAATGCCAAATAATAAATCTAAACATATAGCCAAAATCCGTCTAAGAGTAACCACTGTACAAATAGGGCTATATTAGTTGAAACAGAGTAATCGCAAACTAAGATATTATTCCGATCATAAATTTTGTGGAACGTTGACACAGACGCAATTTCCGATACCTTTGTATCAATAACTTGTCAGTAAAGCCATACCAATTTTATTAGTAGTTCGTTGGAAATCCCGCCCCTTATTTTCAGAGAATAATAATAATAATAATAATGTTATTGTTTTTAACGCACCTGTTTTGAAAGTGCGCAAGCGAATTTTTTGTTTCAAGATTTGGGTCTGGTATTGCCGTTTTCTTTTATGATTTTAATCTTTAGCCATGTGTTTCCGTTCTCGCCTTCCGTTTTACGATGACTGTTCACATAGTTACCATGCAGGGAAACAAAAAACAAAATAATAAAACCACCATGAACCATAATCATACAAAACTTAATAAAAATGATATTTATAGAATGAAAAAAATTATCAAGATCATGGATTACGATATATAATCTGATAAAACTGCACAGATTCATTTAAGTGTTAAGTTGTTTATCAGTACGCTAGGCCGAATTTCTGCCACGATTTTAATCGATTTATATATCTTCAAGACATATAATAGAAACAGATAAGTTTCCCCAATATATGAATCCTAATGTGGTGTATTTATATGATTCTCTGACTGTCTCTTAGATTCATATACATGACTATGTATTAACCTATCCTTTAACTTTACAATTAGTGAAATAAAATACAGAAATTGTGTATCATTGAAGAATTTTCTTTGTGGCTAATTTCACTTATTTCAGATGATTTGATTTTTTTCAGTGTTTTCGAGTTCGGAGGAATTTAGATAACATTTTGTAGCCAAAATAAATTTTTACAAAAAATTCTCTCAATTTTGTAGTCAACATAACACAACATAACATTTTTTGTTGTCAATAAATGACAAAATTAGTCATTGGCTATCTACAGAACCAGTCCTGATCATATTCCATTTGACAATCCATAAATATCATTTTACGGTTATTTTACAACTTCTGAAAAGGTCAATGCTTTGTCTATTCTTATCCTATACTTTTGAATTACAATTCCTTATTTTGAGGTTTTATCTGGAATCAAATTGATTTTGTTTTGTATTATTGCCCAAAATATTCACATTTATAGAAATTGTGCAAAAAAATGTTTGTGCAGAAGTTAAACATATGTATACAGGGTTTACATCTTTACGTTCAATGTTTAAAAAGTATACAAGAAATTTATACTTTTTTAATTGATACAACTATAGTTTTACTTTATATATTTTGTTAATGACCGTAGGCAGAATGAATCTAGACAATTCCTCAGTACAATTACCCTATTGCAAATCTAACAGGAAGATAACAGAATTATTTACCCTTTTACTTTTTTTAAAACATATTTTCAGGATTTACAAACTAGAAACGTGATGGTCAATATAGTGCAAGGTAGCGTTTACATGTGTAGATCACAATAAAATGTTAGAATAAAATGTTAGTAGATTTCATAATTAAATTATCTACATGAAATTTTGCATTAGTGAAATCAGAATTAAGACAATGATAGAAACTACTTTTGTTCGGTCTGCATTTTACTCCTTCGGTCCAATTTCAATGAAATTTTAATTAATAATATTGAAAAAATAATTCGATCGTTCGGTCCAAAAT
Organism: Atrina japonica; assembly: GCA_030159075.1. NCBI lineage: Eukaryota > Metazoa > Mollusca > Bivalvia > Pterioida > Pinnidae > Atrina > Atrina japonica. The sequence goes on from BROG01000077.1 coordinate 262,754, forward strand.
CTGTAAATGAAATCCCAAAGAATTACAAATCAAATTGGTATGGCCTAAGTAGCTTAAATCTGTGTATGAAATGTTCATATGTTGAACACGTCCTTGCATTTCGGAACATTTGTGAGATATAAACACCATATATAGGTGATTGTGGATTGTTACTACTTAAATGTGGACAATTAACGATTGGAAAGCCGAAATCGCCGCGTTTGTTAATTGTCTGTTGTCTATAGTAAGTAAAATGTTTTAGCAGGAAGCGTGTTTCCTTGATTCTTTTGTGTCTTAGATTTTTAGTTCGTTGAGATATATCGTATTGTCAAATGTATGAAAATTCTCATTATTAATTGACAAAACGTCGTCGATATATCTTAATGTCAAAATAGAGGCTAATGATAGTTTTTCTTTTTTCATTGAGAAGCTTCGAAATTAAGTCTGATTCATATTAATAAAGGAGCAGGTAAGTTGATAAAGGGGTACAATCGGTTCCAAAAATAAAAAATAAATGTCAATAGTGGTGACGTCGGTACTGAAGTTATTAAGTTGAAATGATGAATCAGTAACTGTTTTAAGTGCATCCCCTGTCGACCGGTCACACCCGACGTGAGTCCACAGTCAAGTCCAATGAAACAAGTGAGGAGTGTATCCTCGTCACAATTGGTACAGACGTCTCAACAACCGCCAACGAAAAGGCAACTCAACAGAGTAGTCGCAAACAAGACTATTTTACCTACCAGACATAAAATTTGCGGAATGTTGAACATTAAACGCGGTTTTCGATATCCCCTGTGTCAATAATTTGTCAGTGAGTAGTTTACCTCTGTATATGAAATCTTCATATGTTGTGCATGCACTGGCATATCGGATTATTTGTGAAATATAAACTCCATATGCGGGTGACTGAGGGATATTACTACTTAAATGTGGAATATTTTACGATGGGAAAGCCGACATCGTCGCGTTTATCGTATAGCTTAGTTGCTAATCGGGGAGTTCCCGTCTGTGTTTATATTAAGTAAAATGCTAAGTATGAAGCGTGTGTGCTTGATTCTGGTTGTATCTTTAATTTCTAGTTCGCTGGGATATATCGCATTGACATATGTATGAATATTGTCATTATTAGTTGACAAAACGTCGTCGATATATCTAAAATGTCAAATTAAAGGACACCGCTAACTTTTTCTTCTTTTGATTCAGCAGTTTCTGAATGAAGTCTGCTTCGTATGAATAAAGGAACAGGTCGACCAATAAAGGAGCACAATTGGTTCCCATAGGAATGCCGACAGTTTGTTGAAAGACCACGTCTCCGAACATTACAAATATATTGTCTATTAGAAATTCCAGCATGTTTTTTTATATCAACTTCAGTATATTTATGTGTAGAATCAGAGTGGTGTTTGACGAAATAAGTATCCTGATAGCCAATCACTAGATATTTAAATTTTCGGGTACCACCTTTTGAGTGAAAAAGCAGTTGTCTATGATGCTGAAAAAAAAAAGTCTTTCTTTTAATTTTTTTATGTGGAATAGTATTGTAAAAGAGTAGAGAAGTCATAAGTTTTGATACTGTGAATTCGAGAAAAATTGGGTGCCTTCAAATTTTTCTAAAAAGCTGTTTAGAATTTTTAAGTATCCACATCTGATTTACACACCGCTTCTGGAATAAGCAACTGTACAGTATTGTTGAAGTTTCTCCTGAACGGCTGTCAATATCTTGGTAAGGAGTAAAGATAAAGGGTTGGGTAACATTTTGCTGGATCCTGCTATGTATCTTTGCTTATATGGGGTTTTATGAAGTTTAAAGTATTCCAGTATAAAATGTGGTAGCTCGAAATCGGTATCCGTTGTAGGTATATCAAATGAGCGTAATAACGGACACGTGATTTTGAAGGATCTCGTCCTTTGAAAGTGAGCTACGTGTGTATGTAGGATTTCCAGAATTCGTATTAAACCTAAGTTCTTCTTATAAACAATTATAGTAATGTGCCTTACAAATAATAACTATATTATTTGAGGCTTTGTCTGCTGGTACCAGTACATATTGGTCATGTAACCTATCCAGTTCAGTTAGTACTTCTGGATCATTAAATACAGGTGGATAACGTGTTTTCATAGTCCCTTTAAATTTTTCGAATACGAGATTTTATCAACCATCATATGGCTTTCAGCCATTCAGACAAAGTGTCTGGTTCTACGTCTTCAAGTTTGGCCCATCGTCTGGCATAATCTTCGACAGAATCCATAACTAAACTGAAATTCTGACGCCAATTAAAGGAACGGGCTTCCCGGTATTTAGGACCCCTTAAAATAAGATTTTTTAGGCTTTCATTTTCAACAATAGAAACGTCGCCGGTAATGACATGCCCGATAGTATTGCATTTGAAAGGAGATGAAGCACATGAACATGTGACAGTGTTCTGTAGAAGATGGTTGATGTCTAGGCACTGCAAAACCTGTTTGTAATTGAATAGCTTGGATGCGATGCTAGGTGTATAGCTGTATGAAATGCAAGGCGTGGTCTTCAGTTTAAAATATGGTGGAATACAGGACTGAACTTTTTTGTGATTTAGAACATTGCCGATGTTTAAAGCGTCTATGCCTTTATTTGTAAATTTAAGTTTAAGGAAAAGACGTTTCTATTCAGAACAGTCATCGTTTGTAACGCGTGCAGGCTTAAACAGTCTGTGATAAGCGATGTCCATTATAATGGAGTTCAGTATGTATTCTGGGGTTGAAGAATCCGTGTAGGGGTTCATTCTTGCTTCATGAATAAGTTTATTGAGATTTGTAAAAGGAACAGAATAAAGTTTGCTGCGAATGTGATGAAGACCCAATTTTTTGTTAACGTAAGGTAAAAGAGATGAAAAAGTGTCATACAACATGTAAAAATACGTCAAAAGCACATCAAATATATATTTTCCGATTTCGCCATTAATTAAGTTTAATTGATACTTGTTTCCTATAAAGTTTCATCAAAATTCCTTCAGCGGTTTTGGAGAAGAAGTCGCAAAAATGAAACCCCACTCCCCTTTATTTTTGCAGCAAAATTATTGCAGGAAAGAAATTTATCTACCAAATCACAGGTAAAACACATAAAATGAATGCATCATAATGAATGAGGGGAGAAAATCAATTATGAATGAAAATTACAAAGTATAAAAAGACGTCAAAAACGCGTAAAAAATTATTTTCCGATTTCAATGAAATTAACAAACTTGAATCATACATCTATGTAGATCACTCAGTTACAATTAGTTTTTCAATTCATGCAGCCGTTCTGGAGGAAAAATTAAATAGGGATAGCACTGAGACCTCTTTTGTCCCATCCTGAATCCACCCCTGGGCAGGTCTGGCCGAAATGAACAAACTAGGTAGACGATCTTGAGTACTTGCTTCCGATAAAGTTTCATAAAAATCCATTCAGCGTTTTGTAGATCAAATTCATTAAGTAATGTTTACAGTTTCTTGTTATTTTCACTTAGATCTAGTTTGATTCACATTTCGTATGTAGTTTGAGTTTAGATTTTTAGTTTCCCTTTTTTTCAATTATCATTTATTTATTACGTTATCATACAATACTATACTCTCCGAATGAGTGAGTGGTTGTTTGTGGGACTGTGTATGTGTACATTTTTTCATGTTATTTGAATCGTTTTGTCGTGATGAAGGGATAGATTGTCTCGATAATTTGACTTTCAATTTGTCCGTGTCGGTAGTCATTTTAGTGCTTTATATATATATATAAATATTTATTTATTTAAGGATTGTTTTCATATTTTGGAAAGCATTGAGTATAAATGCAATGGATTATGTTTCAAAAACATGCCCCGGCTTTACCTTTCAATAGATTATGTGACAAGCTACATATCAAACTAAGGGATGTATCATATTAAAGAGTATTTCAAAAAAATGTTGTAGGTAAATAACTTTTAATGCATACACATTAAACATTATTTATATGAGTCACAATTTTAACTGTTTTGGAAAGTTGCATTTAAACGTCGTTTTTCATTACAAACTCCAAATATTTCCTTTATCACTAACTGTAACCTGTCCAAAAAGTTTCGGATCACATTTTCACGTGTGTCCAATGGAATCTTTCCGATTTTATTGTCTGTTTTAAGTCATCAAGATCATCTGGGCATGTTGAATATACTCAAAATAAAATTTAAAAATATCGAATTGAAGGTTCCTCTTCAATTTCTTGCATCCATTTTGATAGTAAAATCAGATAATACTATTTTATGATTACGTCATTGATGACGTCGTAAAAATAAGTTCTGACCTCAAAGATTTTGGATTTATTAATCATAAATTTGGAATTAAATTCTCTCTGAAATGTTCTTTCAATTTTTAATCATGATGTGTCTGCGCAAAGTTATGGGCATTTGAAGTGGAGACATGTTTTCGAAACACCCTACATTTTAAAATTGATAGGAAGTTCATGTAAAATCGGCTCCATCCCATATTTCATCTCCATCCCTCACTAATTCTGTGGCCCATCTCGTTTTCTCACAACCTACAATGTCAATGCCGAGGATAAGTAGGTTTCTCAGTAATGAAGTTATTAAAGGGATACTATATATAATTTTCGTGTTCGTGTTATATAATATATGAGTAGCTGATCAATTAAATACTAAATTGACCTAAAAAACACATGGATCTATTATAGGCTTATACGGGTTTTCCGTAACTAAGGTGTCAATAGTTAACTTTTAGACAGGTCAATAAAAGTTATTTCATAACATAATTTGCAATTGCCATATTTCAATTGATTTGAAGGATTTGCTAGTATAGTATATACTGAAATAATTACGAAACAGTCTTCGCGACATTTCTTAGTGGACTGGTAGAAAACGTTAAATAAAATGACTACTGTCAGTTGTCATGAACGAATATTAGCCGTTTCCCTTCTCTCTTACACTCAAACTTTCTGTGATATATTCCATTGACAAAATATCAGAATTCAAACGGAAATTCCTTGTAAACCAGCATTGCATGGGCAATTCTTTTCTGAAACATATAATACTCCTCCGCCGAATAGTCGAATATTAATAACCACAGACCAAATCTGAGAATAAGTTTTCCAGATTTTTCATATCACTAGTTTCTTTCAAAATGATATGAACAAAGAAAATAAACATTAATCTCATTTATTATTTCCTAACTTAAAAGAGAATTACTTCTCATGCCAAGCTGTTTCAAGTCAATTACATGATTTGACGCAAAGTTAATTATATGGAATTAATTTACTATCAAGCGAACTACGGTTTCACAGAAAATTGGTAATACAGTGGAACCTGTATATAGGGGCCACCCAAGGGATCAGAAGATATTGACATGTGCAGGTGACCCCTATACACAGTTTCAATTTAGTTGAAGTATGCATTTAAGGGACTTTAAAAATTGGCCTGTATAAACAGGTAATCCTTATATAGAGGTGACCGCTATAGCAGGTTTTACATGTATATATAGATATAAGGATTGTTTTTCATTTTCTGAAAAAAAATATCATTGGATTGTTTTTCATTTTCTGAAAAAAAATCATTGGATATAAAAGCAATTAAAAACATTTTTTTTTTCGGGATTTAAACACATAATCACTTATAACTAACGAAAGAAAATGGATAGTTACATCCGCATATTTCAACACCCTCAGCAATTTTGCCTTGTTATTTCAATGGTTAGTGAAACTGTATAGATGATGATGATGATGATGATGATGATGATGATAATGATGATGATGAGAAGGAGGAGGGCGATTAACATATGAAAGAAAATGATATAGTTTATAATAATGTATTTTTAACTTAAATGGAAAAACGAATGTATATTAAAATACTATTCAAAGTTCAATTTTAAACTTCTCAAAACCCAAGATATTCATTTTTACAGTAGGTGTTTCTTAGGAGGATTTGGTTTCACATTTAGATTTATTATTTGGCCTTGTACAATACCACTTTTTCTGTCGGATATTCATTTATATAGAATACGAGCTGATTAAGTCTTCTTGGCAGAAACGTTAATCTTGAACATTTGTTTGGCCTCTAATCTAAATCTATAACTTTGATATTTGAAAAAATGATTATGATTACATTGGTAATATTTAATATCATTGTCATTTCTATTATGATTTTTACTGCAAATTCTTGAAAAAAAAATATATATAATGGTACATTTTTTACCAGAACTTATTAATTATTAAATATCACCATGAGAATTCTCTTTCGTAATTTCATTACATATATTACTTTTGTCATAATACTTATTAGTTCAACAAGACAGCTGTCTTTAAAATATTTTGATCTTTCTCCGGATCCGATTCGGAAGAACTAAACAATTATGTACAGTAACAAAACTTTATGTTTGAATTCTGGGGCCCAAGTCACCAATTTTACTCAATACTCAAGTTCAACTTTTATCTAGTTATTTTGACTATATAGTTGTCTGTAATGTTTTTAGGTTAAACTCTTAGTGATTAAGAAACATACGTTTTATTTTTCATCATTCACGTATAAATGATTGCGTCACACTTATAATGTTCGGGTAAAAAATTGATAGGTTGATAACGATACTCAAACATTTTTTTAAAACATTTCTTTTATTGATATTTGAAGTTTTCTTCGTAGTAGCAATATTTTTGTCATTATTTAAAATTGTAAGCCGTCAATATACAACATGTCCAGTTATAAAACAGATATTGTGTGTTTTACCTTAAAATAATGAAAATAAAGTTGAGTTTGAGTACTGAATAAATGGCGACTTTCTAGGCCTGATATCTATACTTGAGAAACATATTTGCATGTTGGCTGAAGACAGTAAAATTAAAGCTATTATATCAGGGGTTCTTCCTTGTTTTTGTGTTGAAAATGCAAAAAGACATTCTTGCATTCCTTTTATTTGCATTCTCACGTGTTGCAAAATATGTACTTTGTGCAAACATGGTCCGTCTTTAAGACATAGAGAACACCGTTCAATTAGAACATTCGAACCTTCCATTAAAATGTTACGGACTGTTACGTTGTCAGGATCAGTTAATTCAATTGATTTCATTTCAACCATTTCTGAATTTATACATTAATATAATTTATTGATGGGCTTAATGCGTGAATTATCAATATATTACCATATCTTTGACGACAATTGAGGAAGAATGATTTTAAAGATGGGTGAAATCAATATCTAAGTATATGGAATGCATGATCCTTGACAAAAACCTTTTGATTTTAGAATTCAGAATCATAGCACCACCTTTGGGATTCGCAATTGTTCTTAAAGTAAGAAGTTTGATAATTGTTATATGTAATTTGTCGTAGTCTAATGGGTTCGGAGGTTCGATTTATGGTACTTCTTCGTTATATCATTATAAAGTAAACGGGGAATGGCCAATTTAGATTAAATCATTTATCATGTTAAAGTAATCAGGACCCGAGGTCACCAAATTTACTCAGTAATCAAGATAAACTATTTTATCACGATTTTAAGGTGAAAACACGCAAATTTTATTTTGTAAATGGACATGATTGTATATTGATGGCATATAATTTTAAATAATGATAAAAGTTATTGTTCATTGGAAAATATTGGAAAATTGTTTGAGTACGTACTCAAATGAGTATCGTACTCGATTTATTTATTCATGTTTACGGGAAAATCATAAGTGTGACACAAAACTTTATATGTGAATGATTTAAATTCATGATGTTTCCTAATCACGAAAACGTTTTACATTTTAAAGTCAAAATAATAAAATAAAAGTTGAGATTGAGTATTGAGTAAAGGAGAAGTGTCATTAAAATGCCTTCCAGGCCCAATTTTAGGTAAAATACAAATCTGGTTATTTTTACAGTTAATACAAAAATTCAACAGACACAAGCCCTATCACGATTTAGACAACTTTTTAAAATCTAATAGGTCAATTAGCTAGAGTTATCTCTCTTTGAAATCAGCCCAGGGTGACGGATTTCGGCCATTTTCGGGCCAAAGAGTAAATCACGCTGTCCTAGGACAGTGACATGTCAGAAAATTATAAAAACAAAATTTTAACAAATTGTGGTACACAAAATTCTATTTACCTATTCCTATTATCAAAGCGTTATATAGATTGTATAAGATAATCTGAATTATTTTTCTCAGAACAATTTAAAATTCCAATATGGTAATTTATGAATAAAGACTGGGAAAGTGACTTTGTTTTGTGGAATCCATGGTATTGGAAGCACCGGGAAACGCTAGGATCCTAATTGCTTTAAGGATATATTACTTATTATTTCTACCAGTAGTTTTGACAATTTATTTAACAGATATGTTCATATCAGTTGTCAATTACTTTGAATCATATCTACAGTTCTTGTAATTTACAATATGTATGACAAATATTGGTGTCGAATAATGGTAATCTACAGCAAACATGATATAGTACTTTCAATGTAAAAAATCTAACATACCAAAGTATAAATCATTAGGATGTCCCAGGGTATAGGAACAAATCTGGTAAAAATGGACAAACACGGATCTCGTGAAACCGAGAGTTGGGATCAGGTGCCATGAAGGAGTAAACATCCCCTGTCGACCGGTAATACCCGCCGTGAGTCCACAGTCAAATTAAAGAGAAATACACGAGGAACAAATCCTCGTCATAATTGGTACAGACGTCTCAACAACCGCCATCGAACAGGTAACTCAACATTTAAGAGAGTAATCGCAAACATGACTATTATACCGACCGTAATTGGGGTTTATTGGCGGAATGTTTTCATCATAATACCAAAGTTATAATGCTCAAGGCGATCGTTTCTGTCAATTAGACTACATCAGTTGAGCTACAATTTTAAACAGTTTTTCTAAAGAGAAAGTGGTATCAGACAAGGCCAAATAATATATCTAAACGTATAGCCAAAATACGTCTAAGAGTAACCACTGTAAAAAGATGGCTATGTTAGCTTTAGAAGACTAGCTTTGCAATATTGAGGTCTATGAAATATAAGGTATAGTCCGTTTGCTCTCCATTGAAATTGGGCTTGTCAAATAATATATCTAAAAGTATTTTTTGGCGTAAAAAAAAAAACTTAGCACATAATTTATATATTTTAAAATGCTCATACCGTACTGTTGTATACCCCTCGGGGACTTTTAAAGGTTATATTTATATAACTTTAAATGAATTTTAATTGCATCAAGCATGTGTTTTTTAAAGATAAAGGGTGAAAGTTTCAAATACTTATCATGTATCTTAGATTTCTTTCGAATTTAAATTGTCAGGCCAAAACTTATACGTGGTGTAAATACCAATACAGTTCGACTCATTGTGAAGCGGAAAGTTTCAAAAAAAATTTCTTTGAAATTTCAATGCTTGTCACGGGTGAATAAACCATCCAATCAGTTCATTGTGAATAAATTATCTCACCCAGTTTCATAGTGCTTTACCCACGAGGTTTTTTTATCTCTGCTTTCCCCTGGGTTTGATCATTGATGCAGCAATCATTTTATAAGTACTTAATTTTTTTCTTACGTAAGTTGTTTTTTGAAAGCGTTTTGTATGATAATAATATGGAAAGATAACATTGAATATTGTAATAGAATATTAATGTCATGAAAGGGTGTAATAAACTCTAGCGTCCAGTTACTCTGGCGGGCTTATTTGTTAGTTGATAAGAAATGGTTTGAAAAGGTTTAGTGAATACCTGTAAATACAAACAGTTTTCAAACCACATGGTTACCTAAAAATAGTCAATGTGCCTGCTACTTATATGCAATACACCTCATCTATGAAAATATATAAATCCCTTGATTCAATATCATTTTGTATTAATATCCAAATGATGCATTTACATGTGTGATAATTGACAAACAAATATTTTAAACATGAAGGACATGAAATTTACAACTTTTTTACAGGAAAATACAGACTGGTCAATAAGGTATCATCTAACAATTGCAAGTCAACATGAGTTTCAAGTTAACATTTTTTGTTTGTTTTATATTGCTTTACATCCATCACCCGAAGAATACTACTAAGAAGAGGAACTTATTTCAGTAACATAGTTTTGTGCATTATATTAAAAATGATGCAGATTTATAATTCCAATTCTTTTAAAAAATAATTATGAATTTATAATACAACCCCATGCCAATCTACTGTCATATTACACTGAGTTTCTAATTTGCATACGACCTACTTATGAATCAGAAAGAATTATGGGTATTGTCTTATCAACTCTGCATTTACCCGCACAAACTTGCAGTAAATGGGTAAAACTTTTATGTATGTATTGTAAAATTAAAAACATTGCTGTAAAATTTAAATTTGATGATTAAGTGAAATTTGAGAATTTTAACAAAACCCCAGTTTCAATGGAGAGTAAACGGACTATACTAATTGATATGATGAGATTGATGGATTAAACAAATCTATATCAGTTATCATCTGCTGGACCGTTTGAGTCCTCGAGGGTATACATAAACCAAGTACCTGGTATATTGGCACAAGCTGATAATCTTATACTAAAGATAGTGCGCTCGACTCTTGATCGTGAGATCGTGAGTTCGAGTCAAGTCGGCGGCAGGTTGGTTTCCTGTCCTTTGGATGAGACAGTAAAACTCGAAGTCCTGTGTCGCAGTAGGTGTCGGCACGTTAAAGAACGTTAACCCTCACTGCTCAATGGCCGTAAGTGTCGAGCATAGGCCAAAATTTGAAACCCTTCACCTGTATTTGGTGACGTCTCCATATAAGTGAAAGATTCTTGAATGGGACGTTAAACAACAATAAACAAACATAAAAACATTGGAAAATTCTAAATTATTCAAAACCTAAGATAAGACATCTTTTACAGTGGTTACTCTTAAACGGATGTTGGCTATCCGTATAGATTTAGTATTTGGACTTGTCTGATACCACTTTCTCTTTAGAAAATCTGTTTAAAATTGGACCTCAACTGATGAAGTTTAACTGACAGAACCGATCGTCTTGAGCATTATAACTTTGGTATTATGTTTATAATATTTATAACCACTAGGTAGTTGCAACTGCTGGTGGACCATTTAAGTTCCCCGGGGATATACATAAACCTAGTACCTGGTATTTTGGTAACAGGTGATAATCTTACACTAAAGTAACATTTTGTATTGATAATACCATTTAGATATTTAAATTCTTCAAAACTTAAGATATATCATCTTTTTACAGTGGTTACTTTTAGAATTTGCTATACGTTAACTTTCATTATTTGGTCTTGTATGATACCACTTTCTCTTTAGAAAGTATGCATTTTTTAGAAATTGGAGCTTAACTGATGAAGTCTTATTGACAGAAACGATCGTCTTCAGCATCATAATTTTGGTATTATGTTTATAATATTTATAATCACTTGGTCGTTGCCACTACTGGTGGACCAACGTCCCAGGGGGTATATCAACTAGGTAGCTGGTAATTCGGTACTAGCTGATAATCTTATACTAAAGTAATATTTCGCACTGATAACACAATCTAAGAGTCGGTGTCCTCTGCTGGCATGCAACACCCGTCGCAAATGCTCCATGGAATTTTTTCCAGTTCAATGAACGGGTCAGAATTCGATTAAAAGGTTGGTAAAAAAAAAAAAGGTCAAGTTCAGTGAAAAGCACGATTGGCGAAAGGGGGTAACTGTCAGTGGTCGTGCTCCAGAATACTATCTACATAAATATTCCTCAGAGGGGACTTCATAATGTTTACCAATATCCCCGTATTAACCATAAAACTTCTTGACCGACGATTTCAAGCGTTCAACAACGTAACCTTTTGTAAGTAGTTTATTGGCGAGGCGTTTCATTCTCAGAATAAAACATTCATAAGAAGAGCATTCCCTGGCATAACGTTTATGCTGTGAAATGAAAACACCATAGGGAAAGATGGAATATTAAGTACAAAACGTATCTTTTACAGTGTTTACTCTTAGATGGATTTTGCACGACATTTATATTTATTACGTGACCTTGTATGATTCCACTTTTTCTTAGAAAAATTGCATCTTTTATAAACTGGAGCTCACCTGATGAAGTCTAATTAATAGAAACGATCGTCATCAGAATTATAACTTTGTTATTATGTTTATAATGTTTGTAATCATTAGTGATATGTTTAATATATTTGTAAATAAAACAACCTTGGATTTATTTGATATTAATCTCAGATACCAAAGTATAAATCTTCAGGATGCCCAGGATACATATACAATATAAAAATCTCAGATACCAAAGTATAAATCTTCAGGATGTCTTGGATACATACACAAATCTGGTGAATATTGGATAAACACGGATTCCTGGAAATCCAGAGGTGGGATCAGGTGTCATGGAGGAATAAGCATCCCCTGTTGACTGATCACCCCGCCGTAAATCCACAATCAAATTCAAATGAAATAAGTGAGCCGCTATCAAACAGTTATATATAATAATAATAATAAAGAATGAATCTTTTTTTAATGATATAGTGGCTGTGATAGTAAATGTATTAATAATTTTACAATTATTTATTATTATTATTATTATTATTATAATTATTATTATTATTCGTAACGTTTTTGTAGATGATAATAAAAAAATAAACAAAACCAGCATTTGTCAACAAAACTAATTAACTATTAAAAATTTAACAAGCAAAGGTGTTTCAAATTTAATTGCATTTCATCAATATAATTGACAGCACCTATTTTTTCCACTGAACCTTTTCATGATAAAAGAGTTTTGCACTTATTTCATTATCCGCAGTGTGGAAACGGCTATGTGTGTACCAGAATTTTTATTTCTTGTATAACCGAGCAACACGATTTAAGAAAATTTAATCAATATCAATCATATCTGTTTATCAAAGTGCGACACATTTATTTTCTTATTTTATTTGTCCGAATTGGTTTTGGCACGCATTTTACATTAATCGAATTTAATTTCGGTAAGCGGAACGTCTCTTGTCTTTCGGTCACTTCAGCTGGTATATAAAGAGGTGTCGCTGTGCGACATGTGTCAGTTCACCTGGAAATTTTCTACCCTCCCTCCCTCCCCTTACCTTATTTATATTGATATTATTTGAAATTGTTTTGAATTTGTTATTGCTGTTAGCTTTATATATTTTCAGATTATCACCGGTTATACAAGGGTGGTCACGGCTGTACATTGCTTAGATGCTCAGAGTGGTTGAGATTGGGCTAGATGTCACACCCTTTTGATTCATTCAATTCTGTGATGTGGCAATTTCGCGCCTCAGTTTCGCTGAGTGTTTCATTTTCTTAGCAGACGCTATTTATATTTATTTGATTATGTTCGACCGATCTCGGAGATCAGACTTAAACATTTTCACATTTGCATATATATATATATATATATATATATATATATATATAATATATATATATAATATATATATATATATATATATATATATATATATATATATATATATCTTTGGGGATGTCCATAGGACTCACCTTGGATACTGACTCCACATTAATCTGAGTACAACCGTGGCCACATATCGCTACATATCGCAACATATCTCAAATTTACATTGCTTTTTGTTTATTGTCATACTCGCTTCACTTCGAAAAAGAAGTGTAGTCAGTATATGATAGCAGGCATGGTCTGCTGATTTAAAAATCAATGGTGTGGTATTAGTGTATACCTGGTATCTCTTATCAAATAATTTATTCAGGTAGATGATCGGATTGTCTTAGGTTTCAAAATGGTGTGGCGCCATCTTTGATAATAGAGATTTACAATAAAACTGTAAGGTTGGTATTTGAGGCTGCACAAACTTCAGCAACTCTAAAGGATAAGCTGGTTTGGAAGGTTGCTGTTTACGTGATTAAAATGCAAAATGACTACGTAAACTTTCTTGCTTTAATTTTATTTGCGTTAACGTTGAATAAAAAATGCATCTTTTGTGCAGACTTTATCCGTCTTTCAGTGCTAGATAACACACTTCCATCAGAACTTTCGCTGTCTGATTTTCAAACTTCTTTTGTTATGTGCATTCGTGTTTGTGATAGCAACATACACTGTCGTGCTTTCTTCTACAACACAGTTTCTACACGCTGTCGACACTACAAGAAGTTCGATTATAAACAACTGGTAAAAGAGGAAAATTCGGCATGTTACGCACTATGTAAGTATCATAAATATTATGGATTTAATTTCAACCATTTCTGAATTAAAACGTTTGAATATAATGTATTTATATCATGAGTTTGATACGATTACGTTTAATATAACGTTAAATATTTTGAATACAATGCAAAAATATGTTTTGAAAGATGGAAGGAAACAATTTTAAAAGTTGATGAAATGTTCGACCTTGATCCTTGATTTATCCAAAATGATGCAACCAAAATGATCCTGATGTTGATCTGAGACTTTGCTCAGGATAATGTGTTGTCTGAAAAACCGGGGCTTCCGTGGTCGATTTGAAGTATCTCTTCTGGTCAACGCAGGTTCGAACCCCGCATGAACCTAAGCTGATTTTTTGTTGGAAAGTTTGCCAGTATACTTGCGGAAGGCCGATGGATAACTGGAATCTCTCCTCCACCATTTAAAACTGACCGCAACCATTTAACCGAAAAATTGTTGAGTGTGCCGTAAAACACTTCTCAAAATAAAAAAATTCTAAAAAATTCTCAATAACCAATCTGGGCTAGAAAAGGTAATGACAGAAAAGGTCATACAATCCAGAAAACAAATCTCGCAAAATGAGTTATAAAACATATTAATTTCAATTTATTTATTGTTTTTAAAAGCATTGTGTAACTTTTATGTAAATTGTTAGAACAATTTGGAATTGTAAAAATCCCCTCGAGTATGAGACGAAATTGAATAACAGGGGAAAGTTGCTTTGTTCTGTAGAATTAAGGTACTGTAACACTAAAAATACTGTATATTAGACAATTTCGCCTTGAAAAAATTTCGTTGTTTTAGAAATTAAATCATTTCATTGACATTATATTTCGTTGAATTAAAAATACTCAACTATTTTTCAGTTATTGCTTCATTGTTCTTTTACATCCTGTCAAGAGTTTTTCGCTTTTATTATGTCACCAGATTAAGGTGAATTTCTATAAATTTTGGCCTATGCTATGGAATTCCGGTAATGTAGTGAGGGTTTTACGAACTATGCCTTCCGCGACACGGGACCTCGGT
The DNA here is from genome assembly GCA_030159075.1 of Atrina japonica. Taxonomy (NCBI): domain Eukaryota; kingdom Metazoa; phylum Mollusca; class Bivalvia; order Pterioida; family Pinnidae; genus Atrina; species Atrina japonica. The sequence continues at coordinate 277,904 of BROG01000077.1, forward strand.
TTTCGTATGGAAGACTCGAGACTTTCACTTCGTATGCCGAGCACTTGGCGACGAAAAGTCAGTAGCATTTTAAAGAAGTTAGTATAACCCGGTTAGGGAATTGAACCCGCAACCTTCCGCTTGCGAATCAAGCGCTTTACCACTAGACCACCACAAGTGGGTTTTTTGTTGTTGTTGTTGTTGTTGTTATATGGTGGCAAAAAATATTACTGTTTGGTACTGTTGAAAATTCATGTTCTGCGTCAATTCTATTTTACAAATTAAAAACACTATTAATATACTGTGAAACGAACACCTATTTTATATTCGATTTCCACGATGATGAATTCTTTATGACAGACAAGATCGTTTTGACCATTTGTTTTGGCCTCTTTTTTGCAAAACTCTAGTTTTGGTATTTATTGATAGTATTGACATTATATAACAAAATTATTTTCACTTATAAAATATTTATTCGTACCTTACTTTTGTCTTTATATTTGAAAAGTATTTCAAAACCAATTTTGATTATTGTTCCAACTTATAAATTTTCTTTCCATACAAAGACGTTGAGTTCTTGTCAGCAATTTTATTTTCAATTTATTGCAAATAAGTCTTCATCAGATTCCAGAACCAAAAGCTGTTTCGGTGACGACACTTCAAAAGACTGTATTATCCACACACAACGAGTGCGCGCATAAATAAATAGATAAATACATCTTATATATAAATACATCTAATATGATATTAATTGTTTTGATAAATAGATGTGGCAAATATTGCACAAGGGAAACCAACTCAACAGTCATCAACGTACGGCGTTAACCAAGACTGGAATTCTAGTTTTGCCGTTGACGGTAGTATGTTTACTTCTTTGAACATTGGATACATAGTTTGCTCTTCTACCGCTAATTATGACTATCTTCCTTGGTGGTTTGTTGATTTGCGGGATGTCTACAGAATCTTGACCGTCAATCTGTTGACAAGAGGAGATGGTGCTGGTAAGATAGAGTTGTAAGCGTTGATGAAAAAAGACATGAATAATTGTTGATAATAAAAGATACTGTCCTTAAGATTAGGTAGTTAAGGTTCATGAAAAAAAGGAATTATTGTATAATTCCAGAAATTCAAAGATACAAAAAACTAACGTATATTAAAAATGTAAAAGTGTGATACATGTATATTTTTTCAAATGATTCAACCTAATTTTAGAAAAAATCATCACAATTCCTTCGTGTATTTGTTTATTACATGTACTAATATTCCGTAAGCATAATTGGTTATTGGGTATTATTGGTATAGTCGGTCATTCTGAGAGCAAAACGACTCGCCAAAAAACTACTTACACAAGATTACGTTGTTGAACGCTTTAAATAATCGTTTAAGAAGTTTTATGGCCGATAAGGGGATCTTGTTAAACATTATGAAGTCCCCCTCTCAGGAATATTACATAGTATTCTTCAGCATGACCACAGACAGTGATTTTCCTTTCACCAATCGTGCTTTTCATCGAACTGGACCTTTTCACCAAACTGATCCTTTAACCGAATTTAACCCGTTCATCGAACTAGAAAGGTTTCCATGGACACGGGTGTCGCATGTCAGCAGAGGACGCTGACTCCTCTCGGACACCTGGTTCTATCCCGTTTTGGGATTCGCAATTGTTCTTCATGTTGAAACCATTTGCACAGTCATCTAATTCGTCGTGTTCTAATGGACTTGAGTTTCGATTATCTATTGGTTCATTTTACTTCATTTTACGAACTGTTCTTAAGCCATTATGATATCGTTTGCACTAGCATGTTTATTTACATATAATACGGCCTCGATCAGTAAGTCTGCTTGAAAAACCTAACTGGCAGAATAAGCGGCACGACTCGGTCACGTGTACGATTAAACTTCCGGTTACACATTTACTCAGTGACATTTTCTGTTACATATATTTTTTTAAAAACATATATCAATTGATTTAACATCACACTACTTTCATTGGGTATACATATGACCGGGACCCGAAGTCACCAAATTTACTTAGTACTCAACCTCAACTAACTTTTGATTTTAACTAACTGGTTTTAAGGTAAAAACATGCAAACTTTATTCTGTAATTGGACATGTTTGCATATTGGTTGCATACAATTGTAAGTAATGATAAAAATTATTGCTCTTTTGAAGAAAACTTCAGAAATATTTAAAATGTATGAGTACGTATTCAAATATTGAGCACCATAATCAACGTATTTATTCATTTTTTTTACAGGAAAATCATAAGTGTGACGCAAAATTTTATATGTAAATATTTAAAAATAATATGTTTCCTAATCATGAAAATCCAAAAGTTTTATAAACAATTTTGTAGTCAAAATAATGAAATAAAAGTTGAGCTCGAGTATTGAGTTAATTTGGTGACTTCGGGCCTGGATAACATAATCCCCTGAGCATGAAAAACAAGCATAAAACTACGCGAAAAAACACAACAGATTGATGCACCTAGTGTTTTAATGAAATTTGCTTTAACGTGCCTTCTGCTTTATGATAAATGTTCAATTAGATACAGTTAATATCACACTCAATATATAATGATTTTATCATAAAATAATCATTATATTAATTATACTAACAACAAATTTGAATTCTAAATCATTTGTACTTTTGAATATCGAGACTTAAATCTTTCACTTTTTTAACAGAGTAGTTGTTTTTCCACTCTGCTCTCAGCAGTAAAGCCCCAGTTACACTGTCACGTATAAGAACTACGTTTTGAAAACGTAATAAAACGTAAGGAATCGAGATGAAACCGTAACAAAATGTTGTTACATGTATTACGGCTGTATACGGTTTTTTAAAACTATTTATACGTAGTAAATACGTATAAAAACCAACTAAAACGTAGGAAAAAAGGTACTTAAGTCTTGATAAACCGTGGTTAAAACGTATTTCACACAAAGGGAAACATACAAGAAACATTTGTAAGTACCAACTACGTTTCAGTAGGTTATTGCTACTTAATGTGAGAAAGCTCTGATATTCACATACGTTTCCAGGACGTTTTACTGTGTATTTGTACGTTTCTGTTTTTCGTAGATTTATCAAGCCTCGTTTTTATATCAAACAAACTTGATGCAAACCAAATAGAACTGATTGATACCAAATGGCACTAAATATCAATTATCTCTACAATAGAGTGCTGTTATACTGTTTTGACAATATAAAAAGATTTAAAAGAAGAATTCATGAACAGCTGTTGGAGGAACTCATAAAGAGGATGTAACTGCATTTTTATGAATTAATCGTTATGTTCCAAGAGGTAGTTGAAAGATTTACTCTTTGGCTGCGAAAGAAAGATGCATGGTTTTCCAAACCTTTGCCTGCCAGACTCAATATAGCCATCACCCTCCAATACTAGGCCAGCGGTGACAAATGCCACTCCTTAATGTATTTCATTAGAAATGTATACAAAACAATTTCAGAAGCGTATGTGAATTGATACTCCAACTACGGAAGAAGCATGTTCAGTTCAGTGAAAAGTGGCAATTTCATCATTTGCTTGGAGCGTTGGACTGAAAACATGTTGACAATATTTGTCCCCATGGAGGAGGATCAATCAACTTTGACTACAAGGGCTATCACTCTTGAATATATTCAAAATGAGAAGGGATGACCTCATATTTACCTCTTCAGGGACATCTTTCGAATGGTCTTTTTATTTTAAATTTCATTGATATGCTTTTTTCCCTCCATTTGTTCTCGCTGTCTTTGGCATCTTTGCGATGAATATAAAAATCTCAGATACCAAAGTATAAATCAATAGGATGTCCAGGACATAGATACAAATCCGGTAAAAAATGGACAAACACGGACCTCTGGAAACCAAGAGGTGGGATCAGGTGCCATGGAGGAGTAAACATCCCCTGTCGACCGGTCACACCCGCCGTGAGAGTGATTCGAGTGTAAAATGTGACAGCTTTTATATATGACACTGCAACACGTAGTTACACGTAGTAAAGCGTAGACAAACCGTACTGAAAACCTAGTGATACGTAGTAATACCAGATACATACCGAACACCGAGGACAAAACCGCATGATACGTAGTAAAACTTACAGATACGTCGTCGAAACGTCGTACAAACTTAGTAAAACGTAAGAGCGTCAAAACGTCGTGAAAACGTAGAAACTTCATACGTAAACGTGTGACTCGGGCTTTAATGCCTGTCAAACTATATCAAAGAAGCTTAAGATTTGTATTTGAAAATGTATAATATAATTTCCATACGCACAAATACTCATTCGAACACCGATTTATGCATATACATACTACATTTAAAGGTTCATTAGCTGTGTTTTTCCAAAAGATATTATTTCCTTTTGTACTACTTGATTTCTATACAATAACAAAAAGAGATATACACAGGTAAAAAAGTTCTTAAATGCCTATATGTGAAAATTTGCTTGAGAAACCAGTTTGAAAAATAATTAATTCGACTTTCCTGTTTGTATATGCATACGGACACAGGACATTACCTTATTATCACAAAATATATAGAAATATATCAAGAAACTGTATGCCTGTTTTTATCTCTTATTTGTTATTCTACATCAATCTAACTAGTAAAAAAGAAATATTTAAAAAAAAAACACAGGTATTGTCCCTTTAACCCATGAGCAATATATAAGTAGTCTTCGGACAGGTATGGACAGCAAAAGTCAAGTATGTAATTAGCATACAACCGGCCTACTCTGTATAAGACTGTTAACTATGTATGCATAGCATACCACCTAGCACGTGGCAAATTGTATATAGTTACATTGCTCCACCGTTCGTCACTCGCCAATCTCAATGACGAATTGCCGAAATGAAATTTTCAGAAAAAATATCGCCACCCATCTTTCTGTTTGACAAACTGACGAGGCATTCTTGTCACATCATTTCGTCAAATGAACTTCACGCGCCTGGCATAATTGCTTGGGATTGATTTTGACCTCTATTTGCTTAATAACCACTTTGTCTTAAATATCTATATTTATGTTTATTAGTTTATATAGGTGTTACATTTATTTTACAGGGTATAGATTGATGGATGTTGATATTGTGGTGGGACTTAATACGTCAAACTTTGGAATGTTTTGTGCAAATTACTATGGACCAGCAACAGATGGAGAGCTTGTTACGTTGCAGTGTACACCGCATGTTTTTGGGAGATACGTAAAGGTGATGAGATCTCGCCCGAACATCTTACAGCCGAATGACTCTGGGGGCTATGTATTGTCGTTGTGCGAGGTTATTATAAGTGTTGTAGAAAATTAAGAATATGTAGTTTAAAGGTCACTTTAAGTCGGGTAGAATTATTTACGACACGCAGATGCAAAAATATTGAAAAAATAACTCAATCAAAATCTTAGAATAAAAAAGTACTGACAGTTTTTGAGTTTGATTTTACAAATTATTTTAATTAAAGAATCTTACAGCTTTTTAAAATTCATTAAAAATTCAACTTGATTGATTTTGGAACATATATGCGGAGTATAAAATTAAATGACAATGTATATTTTATAATATGAACAAATTAAAATATAGTGCATTAGAAACAGTTCATGCAAGTGACTTATTTATACAACCTTAGCCACAATTATCAAATGGAAAACACGTTAAAGAACCCTCACTGCTCATTGGCCGTAAGTGCTTGTTATTTTATAAATACAAATAGATAATACAAATACAATTATAAATATGAAGACTCAGTTTAGAACATAGATCTATTATTAACCATTTCAACCCTACTGGCCATAATAGACTTGTCTACAACAATAGAATGGCATACCAAATTATATTCAGTCGTTACGACCAATCGTGGAAAGATCGGATGGTAATACTATGTTCTATGGCGTTTTCATTTCACAACTTATACGTTATGACAGGGCATGCTCTTCTTATGAATGTTTTATTCTTAGAGCTAAATGACTAGCCAGTAAACTACTTACACAACGTTACATTGTTGAACGTTTGGAGCCGTCGTTCAATAAGTTTTATGGTCGATACGGGTGTCTTGTTATACATTATGAAGTCCGCCTCTCAGAAATATTAGATAGTTTTCTGGAACACGGCCACAGACAGTGACTCCGTTTCACCAATCATGCTTTTCACTGAACTTGACCTCATCACCAAACTTGACCTTTTTACCGAATTTGGCCCGTTCATCGAACTACAAAGGTTTCCATGGAACATTTGCGACGAATGTGTCATGCCAGCATAAAAAGCTGACTATTTCCGGACACCTGGTCTTATCCCATTTGGGATTCGTAATTGTTCTTCATGTTGAGACCATTTGCACATCTAATTCGTCGTGTTATAATGGACTTGATTTTTTATTATTGATTGGCACTTCTTCAGTTTTACTTTGTATATACTTTATTATTATTATCAACTTCCTTTCACAACTATGATTCTCGATAAGCTGTGCAACACAAATCTAATTTATTAAATAATTAAAATCAGTTTTCAATTCTCTGAGCTTGGTTTATTGTATTTTGTTCATGCGAACCTGCTGGTCATGTAAACCGTGTTGAGCAATGTCTATATTTCATTTTAGAGAAGTTCGAAATATTAAAGTTCATTTTCAATATGGCGTCGATTCCCCCAATTTAAGCAGTTTATCGCATATATGACATGGATTATGGATAAGATACATTATAATCTGCTATCAATGACACCTTTGAAAAGCAGCCTACGAAAAATTGATGAAAGGTTTTAAAATAGTATTCCTCTCAGATGAACTTAAACAAAACATCACTGAACCCGGTCAGTGTGTATTACAAAACAGGAGAGCCAGCCTGACTCTTGATCATGAGGTTGTGAGTTTGAGCCCAACCGGCAGCAGGTTGGTTGTCTTTTGGATGAGACCGTAAAAAACAAGGTCCCGTGTCACAGTAGTTGCCGGCACGTTAAAGAACCTTCATTGCTCAATGGCCATAAGTTCCGAGAATAGGCCAAAATTTGATGCACAAGATTAAATCTACATCACTATCTATTATAGGTCATGTTATGATGTTATGACCAGAACCACAGACCACAAAAAGATAGTTAGGCCTAGTGCAACTTTGCCAAGCATCTCTGATAAACAAGTCGATTTGTTTGCCTTCACTGGATATTCCTATAAGAAACAATTCGTCAATCGCATCCTGTGAAATCAGGTCGGGTGAAATAGGCCTACTTACGTAGGTTACGTACCAATCAGCCATCATTGTTCCCAGCTGATTGGTAGAAATATAAAATGGCTACTTTCAGTGGTCATGAATGAATATTAGCTGTCTCACTTCTTGTAAGTCACACTCAAATTTTCTATAGTATATCCCATTAATAATATATCAGAATTCAAACGCAAATTCGTTGTAAATACATTATACAGCATACTCATGTTCATTTGTATTTTCAATTCTCTTCTGACACATTTAACCTTCCGGTTACCAAGCAGACGAATATTTTAAAATAACTTAAAAACAAATCTGACACTTATTCCATATCACTAGTTTCTTTCAAAATGATATGAAAATAAGAAAATAAGTCTTAATTCCATTTAGTATTTCTGGACAGAAATGGGGAACTACTTCTCGTCTCACACAGCTGTTTAGTTGTTACGTGATATGAAAAAAAACTTCTACCGCAAAGCCAATCACATAGAATGCATTTCATAACCAGCTGACTCACAGTTAATATATATAAATATAAGGACTGTTTTTCATTTTTTGGAATGCATCGAGTATAAATGCAATGGATTATGGAAAAAAATTCAATATGCAGCACTTCTTGATTCACCGAATTTTTTTCCATAATCCATTGCATTTATACTCGATGCATTCCAAAAAATGAAAAACAATCCTTAATTCTAGCTAGACAGCGTTGACGTTTGGCTATACAATGAACGTCGAACGTGCCAGCGTTCAGGGATTCCCTTGTGTTATTTTCGGGTACGACCTCGATGTGTTGGATTGTTATATCTACCTGCGAAGTTATTTATGGGTTAATATAACAATTGAGTGAGAACAGTTAGTATGAAACGAGACAACCAGAAACTAGATGATGAGAGAGCCATGTAAAAATGAAATATATTCAAAATTTCTTTAAAATGATGTTAAACCAATAATTTCTACATACGTAAATAAAGTATTTCAAAACTACTGGAATACCCAAGTAAATAATAAATTGCATAACATTAATCACAGTTTTAGCTTGGCATCCTCTACCCGAGTATATAATTGAAAAGTACTTAAATCCATTCAAATCAAAATCGGTCACACTAAAGTAACACAAGAATATCTTTTGTTAGGGAAGATCCATCGGAATGTGTCCCGTGTGGATGCCTTTTAACTGTAAAACACATTTTAATTGACCGCTTTGATTTTAATCATATACGTGAAAATTTTTATTCAGAACTTAATTCAAAATCATTTTTTGAAAATGTCACTGGAAATGTTACTTTAGCTTTTTTAAAAGAAATTAAATCTATACAATAAACTCTGAAAATGCTATTTATTTTACAAACGTTGTTTTAAAAAGTATCAATTTTGGTGTGTGTGTGTGTGTGTTTGTGTTTGTGTGTGTGTGTGTGTGTGTGTGTGTGTGTGTGTGTGTTTAAATATTTATGTATGTATATAATTTACAATAAATATTATGTTTGATATATATCAATGATGTTCTGGCCATAAATAATTCAGAATTTCAGAATTACCTCGGCCAGATGTATTCTGTTGAGCTAGAGATCAATGAGACGACAGAGAGCAACACATCTGCTTCTTACCTAGATTTACTCTTGTCGATTTGAAATGACGATCAACTTCGTAAATCCCTTTTGACAACGCGACGATTTCAATTTCCCTATCACGAACTTCCCGTTTCTAATTTTCCTATCACGAACTTCCCGTTTCTAATTTCCCTATCACGAACTTCCCGTTTCTAAGTTCATATAATAATATTCAATTTTCTCCTGCTCTTCTTATGAATGTTTAATTCTGAGAGCTAAACGACTAGCCAATAAACTACTTACACGAGGTTACGTTGTTGAACGCTTGGAGTCGTTGTTTAAGAAGTTTTATGGTCGATACACGTATCTTGTTAAACATTATGAAGTCCGCCTATCAGAAATACTAGAATGTATTCTGGAGCACGGCCACAGATAGTGACTCCCTTTCACCGAACTTGACCTTATCACTAAGCTTGACCTTTTCACCGAATTTGAAAAGAAAAGTTTCCATGGAACGTTTTCGACGGGTGTGGCATGCCAGCAAAAGACGCTGACTTCTTCCGGACACCTGATCTTATCCCGTTTGGGATTTGCAATTGTTCTTCAAGTTGAAACCATTTACACATCTAATTCGTCGTGTTGTAATGGACTTGAGTTTTGATTCTTCGATTTTACTTGATAAAAATACTATAATCAAAGAGTCAATCACGTCACGATGCAATATCGTTGAAAGTGACGTAAAACAATAACTAACAAACTAAAAACATAGAATCAGATTTATGAATGCCTATCTAAAGTACTTTAAATGTCAGGTACTGATGATTAAATCGAATATACAGCTAAAATATTATTAACAATACCAGTGATATTATTAGAATATAGGCCAAAACAAATGCTCAAGACGATCGTACCTGTCAATTAGACACATAGTTAATCTGAATTGTTAATATAAATGTATATATCCCAAAGAAAAAGTTGTATTATGCAAGACCAAATAATAAATCTAAATCTATTGCCACATCCGTCTAAGAAGTACCCACTGTAAAAATATCACCATTTGCATGACAGATATCCCCACTTCTGTATCTTCCGGAAGTCCATGTTTGTCCAAAATCGGTCAGATTTGTATTCTGTGTCTTGGACATCCTGACAAGTATAAGTCTTCAGGATGTCCAGAATACAACATACAGATCGGGTCAATATTGTACAAAATTGGACCTCTAGAAATCCTGAAGTGGGATCAAGTGTCATAGAGGAGTAATCATCCCATGTTGAAACTTACACCCACTGCAAGTTTACAGTCAAATTCAAATGAAATAAGTAAGGAATAAATCCTCGTCACAATTGGTACAGACGACCCAACAACCGCTAATGAACAAGTAACTCAACATTTCATTTAGTAAAACAGAGTAATTACAAAAAAGGACATTATGCCGACCGTAAAATTTGCGGAATGTTGACATTAAAAGCGATTCTCGATATAGACAATGTGACAATAACTTGCATGTATCAGTAAGAAATTATATTAACTCTGTATATGAAATGTTCATATGTTGAACACACCCTGGCCAATCGGATCATTTATGAAATATAAACACCTAATACAGGTGATTGCGGGATATTACTATTTGAATACGGAGAACTTACGATTTGAAAGCCGAAATCGCCCGACAACATAAAACTTGAGAATTTGATCAAGTATGATATCATTCTCAACTTGGTTTTGTAATGTAAAGATCAAGATGCTAAACAACACACCGCCTCTCGGTTATACACCTATGTGCCAAAGGAAATAAGCTGTGAGTCAATTTCTCATCTGGAAACCAATCTATAGTCATATATATCTATGTTTTGTAACAGCTACAATATTAGTAGGCATTTTGAGTCGATACGCAATCCCACTTTAGATTACCTCATAAGCTAAGATAATATCAAGTTTCATTCAAATATGATACCCCTAAATCAAGTCATTAAGACAGACAAGGACAAACACTACAGTCCACTCCGGTTTAACAGGCAGGGGAATAATAATGCCAAGAATGATAAATCAATAAGAGTTATTGCCCTACACTTTAAAGTGTAGATATATCCAGTTTTTGTGACTTTTATCAGCTTGGCTCAGTCGGTAATGCGCTCGACTCTTGATTATGAGGTTGTAAGTTCGAGTCCAGTCCTTTGGATGAGACAGTTAAAACCGAGGTCCCCTTCACTGGTCAATGGCTGTAAGTGTCGAGCATAGGCCAAACTTTGAAGCCCTTCACCGGCATTGGTGACGTTTCCATATGAGTTAAAGATTCTTGAGTGGGACGTTAAACAACAATAAACAAACAAACTAATTACCTCCCTTTGACGGCGCTGGTGTCGAGTAAATTAGTTCATATAGCAAGATTCGCCAGGTTCCGTTTGAATACATTGATTCTCCAAAGGTCACTGTTCAAAGAATTGTAATGGCTCATTATATTATTCGGGTACTTTCGGAAAGTGTTACCTTATGAAACAGGTGTGATGCAGTGTTACGGTCTCTATTTCCCTCTCTTTTAGAGAAATGAACATGAGGTGAACTTTGGATTTTTCTACCCATATTCATCCTGATTCATTTTGTTGCCATCATTCCCTGTCATCATAATAAAATGTTATTTTGGACACTAGTTGTGTGAATTTTTTTGTATTTTGAGTATGTCGTAATGTTTTATTGATTAACGTATAATTTTACAAAGTTGCGCTTTTTGTTAAAATGCCGTATGCCTGGCTTATCACGGTGCACGAGATACATGAGAAATAGTTTGGGTTAAGTGATATTGTTTCTGTTCATTTTCAGGATTTATTTGTAGGAAGAATGAAATGAATAATTAATTTGGTTTATTTTTGTGGTCGTTTTATTTGGTAAAATGTGTGGCCAAAAAAAAACCGTGCTCAGGATTGTGGCCGGATTTTTCACTCATTGCTTAAGCCTGTGGGTAGGTAATTTAGACCTGTTAAGGTGTCTTTCATTTGTTGCGTTAATTTGTGCTGTCTCTTCGTATTTTTCTTATATATCAAAGTTACAACTACAATCAGCAATAGTGCTGTTCTATTGTATCTACCTTCCTGTCTGTCTATCGGTCTTTCTTTCTATCTACCTATCCACCTAACAATCCATTTATCTATATCCATATAGGCCTATCCATCTACCTATTTACACAATTATATACAAAATCTAGAAAATCTAAAGGAGAAATCAGGTGGCATGGAGGAGTAAGCATCCCCTGTTGACAAGTCCACCGCCATGAGTCCACAGTCAATTTCAAATGAAATATGTTTGGAACAATTCCTCGTTATAATCGGTACAGATGACTCGAACAACCGCTACTGAACAGGTAATTCAAGTTTCATGTAATGAAATAGAGCTATTGCAAACAAGCTTCTTATACCAACCGTACAAATTGTGGGTTGACATCAAGAACGATTCTCTAAAAGAACTGTTGTATTCCATCCATCCTGATTCACCACATACACAAGATGGATGTGGTCATATGGTCCAAATGAGTGCCTTAAGTGACATCAAGAACGATTCTCTAAAAGAACTGTTGTATTCCATCCATCCTGATTCACCACATACACAAGATGGATGTGGTCATATGGTCCAAATGAGTGCTTAAGTCTATACTTCTTTTTGAATGAATAAATGACAACTGCTGGCGATAATGATAAAAGCAAATAAATTTTAAGTCATGTATATGTTTATATACTCTTTAATGATTCAAATGGAAAAAATATCTCAGTTTCAAAACAAAAAGATGAAATAAATATACAACAAATCATAGTAATACATAATATAACTTCATTACATAAGTCGTTTTAGTAATCATATAGAATCAGCCATTATCAAAGTATTAAAGTATGTATTAAAACGATGATAAATGCCGCCTTGATTATGACATTTATGATACAAAAAAACGGTAAAAAATGGGAACATACAGTTAAGTGGAAGAAATTTTCTTTTTTGACCCTGGAGAAAACCACATGTCATTTTTTAATCTACAAATGGAATAAAATGTTCATCATTTAAGTGGAAGAAATTTTCTTTTTTGACCCTGGAGAAAACCACATGTCATTTTTTAATCTACAAATGGAATAAAATGTTCAGCATTTTTCTAAATTTAATCTTTTACCAAATATTTTAAATATGAATACTGAATGCACATTTAAATAGTGTCCAAAACATTGAATGGTGAATACTTGGGAACATGATATAAGTGATTTTTTTTTTTAATTTGTAATAGCAGGGGAAATAAGGAATAAAAACATTACAAATATTATTACCAATACCAAAGTTATAGTTTTACAAAATAGACCAAAATAAATGCTCAAGACTATCGTTTCTTTCAATAAAACTTCATCAGCTGAGATTGAGATTGATCTAAATGGATATTTCTGAAAGAAAAAGTGTTACAACAAAGAGAATAAAATAGTAGGAAATGTTTCATTTCTGTTGATAACATATCATATATATTATTTTTGGCTATATTTAACATACATGAGAATGAACAAATTGAAAACTAGAATATAAATATAGTGTTGTAAGTATAGACTAATCATAAATAGATCTTTAAACATATTTTCGATTAATTCTTTAATGTAAGTATTTTGTGGGGAGAGACAGTCAATGTCCCTTTAAGTCCGAATAATGTTCACCTCATGAGGTAATTACCAAAAAAGATACCCTAACTTTGTGAGAAAATAAAATTTTGAGCCCAATACCTGTACATGGAAACACCTGGAAGATAGCATTGAACTCAAAAACCAGTATAGATTCTATTATAACTAGAATTAAATCGTGAAAAAAAGAAAATCAATTCCTCTGAAACGTAAATAAAATACACATATTGCAGACTTAAATTCTGGACAAGAATATCAAACATTTGTTTACATTATTTGAATTTATATTACATAAATGATTTAATATTCATTGCATCAATATAACTAAGCTAGCCATCTAGATATTGCACATTAACCTTTAGCACCTTTGTCCACCCTACCAAAGACCGACAACGTGGAGATAAAGATAGATAAAAAGGGGAGTGATAAAAAATATGTTTACATAATACCTTTTGACTCGTTGAACAAAATAAAGGATGCATTTTCATTAAATAGACATAACATTTCTGTGCAGGTGGTAGTGTAAAATGTTACCACGAGAAAATAAATTGTTAATGATTTGCAATGCGGGGATGGGGGTGACAATATCAACCACCACCCTCTCAGGAATGTCCTATTTATCATAGTATACCGGTTCACTATGTTTAATATGCCATTCTCTGTATGATTGATAGATATAAACATATGCACTGATATCATTTCAATTTGATCACACACATCTCAGTCCACATTCAAACTTTCGGGTGATCTGAAAAAGGCAGATCAAACTTTAAAAAATAAACCATACATGCATTCATTTCAACACATGTGTTAAGTTGGATTAATATCATCCTGCTAGGTAATATCAAGTCACATCAACATACAAAAAGCCTTTTGACCTAGAATATCGCAAGAAACTATGAAGAGGTATAATATTATCATTTGTTTCACAACTTTTGAAATTTACATCTTGATTTGTTCATCTGAAATAAAAAACCCTGAATTACATATTATAACTTGTTCCAACAAAAGAAACGACTTTAACATTAATCTTCAACAACAAATGCAAATATTTCATTTTACATTTTTATAAATATAATATTCCAGAAAGGGTGGTTATGGAAATTGTCACTTTGAGATAACGTTCTATCAACTGATACAAAGCATTTTTGACACATTACAATATTTTCATGCTATACCACTTTCATATATTTTATCACAATAACAGTAACATACAACTGCTTTATGTTATATCTAAATATATTGAAACATTACAATTGTAATAGGATACATGTATTGTTTATGTGAAAATTTTCACCCTTATATTATTTTGGCACTTTTGTGACTAACTAAACAACATTCAACCCGTCTTAAATTTGCCCTAAATTACCATATAGTCTCATGGACATCGTATATCTCCATGCTCCAGTTACTTAGCTTGACCATTTAGCTTTCATTTTAAATTCATCCTCTCAGAGTTAGGACAAAATGGCAAAAATTAAACAGGTGTGAAAATTCCCTGGTTTACTGTGTATTTTTTATCGGATCTATCATATATTTCTTATATTTTACACCTTACCATGTTCAACGGTAACGGTAAAACTTAAAATCACAGAGCACAACTGTCTTATGCACAGAGAAAATTGTATCCAATCAAACTAGAAGTCACTTTAAGATATGCAAATCTGTTTATGTGAAATATACATGTTTGTACTATAAATACACTAAAACTAAAACATTGCTTATCTAATAGATATGTTTATAACTCAGAGCCTGTGTTACAATGCTGTGTGATCTGTGTGACTTGAGCGTATTCTCAAAAGATGAATATTTGAACAAAAAACACCATATGTTTCCTTACGATAACTGCTTAAAGGGGCATTACCTGTGTTTACCAAAAATCATCCATTTTGTTTCTACTTTTACAACCTGTACTTGATGTGTAATAATATATAACAGCTATACACAGACATAAGAAATCTTATCTTCCTATATGTAATGAATTTAAATCTTATTTAAGCAAACTCTTTTTATTATAATGGTTTGATTATTCTGAAGTAAGCCACTCATTTTTCTTAGGACTATTTACATAATTTAAGTGGTTAATTATTCTTTTATTGAATAATTTAAATTTGCTAATTTCTTTATAGCACTAAACTCATTTATTCTGCAAGTGTAGTTAAATATCATTCCTATATATCCTCTACCCTTTGCAGTTGATTTAAAGGTTAATGGAATCATACATATATATAATATAATATTCGTATATATTTTGTGAAAATAAGGACAGGTCCAGTGTGGCGTAATCACTTGCAATCGAAAAACTGCCTAACCTTAGTTTAGTTATTTTCACAAAATATATAGGAATTTGAGAATTTTTATGCCTGTGTATTTCCCTTTTTATTATTGTATATAAAAAAATTGAAAAAATACAGCTGATATACTTAAAGTTTTTTCTCAATGAATATATCGAACCTTTTGAATCTTTACTTGTAAAGTGATATTTCAACTGACGTTGAGCGAGTATGTTCAGTCACTAACAATAAAGTAATTTTGGATGCTGAGTGAGTCTACAAAGTGATTCCATGTAAAGTAATTACCCCATTTGAAACAGAGTATGGAGAGTTATTAATCTTATTTGTTATTAAGTCAGTTTGCTGCCATTACATTTAAATGTAATTAGAATATTGGATGAGGCAATAATTGTCATATAATTTTGTACTTTGGTGTTAAGTCACTTCTAATTTCTAAATCGTATTAGTTAGTACTGCATAATACCTGTTAAATACTTCAAATGCTTTTATTATACTCATGTGTTCCGAGTTTCTGTCATTTTCACCATATTTTGTTCTGTACTTTTCTCAGCTGATTTTAAGTAACAACCAACCAGCTGGGACACGTTGGTTTCTTCAGCATTCTCCTGTTTCCTCCCACAGTAAGGACCCCATCAAACCACCATCAGAGCCAACAAGATACAATAATATATAAATTCTTACCCCATCAAATCAACATCAGAGCCAAACAAGATACAATAATATATAAATTCTATATTTACTATCTGTGTAGTAATTATGACAATGTTGAGTCTCTTTCCACTGCTATATAGTCAGTAGGTGAGGACTCACTAATAATATCTCGTATCATTGAGTATTGAGTCAGGTATTATTCCCAGCTATTGTCACAGTATTTATCTAAGTTAACATTTAACCTACCGAGTTTTTAGTTACCACTTTTATACAATATTTATCATGTTCATGGAGGTGGGTGTTGAGTATGTCAATAATATTAGAAAGTTACTGTCAGAGAGTTGTTAGTTATGTACATTAGTCTAAGTGAGTTGTCAGTGACTTCTTGTGTTGGAGAGTTTTCAGGGACTTCCTGTGTTGGTGAGCTATCAGTGAGCTTCAGTGAGTTGTTAGTCATTTCCTCTGTCAGTGAATTGTCAGTCATCTCTGTGTAAGTGAGTTGACAGAGACTTTCTGTGTCATTGGTTTGCCAGTGATTCATATGTTGGTGAGCTGTCAGTGAGTTGTTAGTGAATATGTGTATTGTTGGGTTGTCAGTGAGTTGTCAGTCATTTCCTGTGTCTCCAAGTTGTCAGTGACTTCCTGTGTAAGTGATTTGTCAGTGACTTTCTGAGTTGTCAGTCATTTCCTGTCAGAATGGAATTGTCAGCGACTAGTCAGTAATTTCTTGTGTTAGTGAGATGTAAGTTACCTCCTGTGTCAGTATACACATAATACCAAAGTTATAGTTTGGTAAAAAAAAAAAAAGAGGGGGCCAGAACATATATATGCTCACAACGATCGTTTCTGACAATTACACTTCATCAGTTGAACTTGAATTTAAACAGATATAGAGTTCCAAAACAAAACGTGGTATCATACAAGGCCAAAAAATAACCTACCTATATTACTAAATTGTCTAAGAGAAACCACAGTAAAAAATATATGAGTATCTCAGTTTTTGAGTTCAGAATTTAAATGATGCTTTCTATTCAAAATATTACTTAAGATTATCAGCTGGTACCAAAATACCAGGTACTGGGTTTGAGTATTTACAATTAGCTTATCTAACTGTATGTCGTGGTGAACATTGGATGTTATTCTAACTATCATTATGTACTGATACAATTATGGAACTCTCGATGCAAAATGAAATTTACAAATGAATGTTTGGAATCTGAGGACAAAACTACTGTTTACAAATAATGATCACAAAAAAATAAAAACTAAATAAACAAATAAAAAGTTTGTGTACAGACCCTACTGGGTCATCTTAGCTCCAAATGTAAAAAATGAACATGAATTCTCTAGTGATATTTACATACATTCTATTGAGTAACATCTGGTGCCATTTCCTTTCAAAATTATGTCACATCTAAATAGTGACCTATATAGAATAACAAAACTACACAATCTATATTTTAGTAAAAAAAATTTACAATATGCATGTATTATATAATGCAAACCTTATAACTTTATGTACAAGACTAAACGCTATAAAATATGTGAATATATATAATAAAACAATGCCATTTAAAGAAAGACACTTTGAACATGAGTAACTATCACAGATAATGAAACAAATTCTTCTGTATGAATCATCACAAATACAGTAACATGTATTTTCAATAAAATATCAAAATTCACAAATTATCTATGATTTCCTTGGTTACAAAGAGAGAAAATATTCTTATCACTTTGCAATGACCTGAACATTTATCAGCCACGCCCACTGACGTATCAGTCTAAAGATGGCAAATGCCATGAACGATACAATTATTGTGCGTTAGATTTGCTTGTGTGTTCAAGTTATCAAAAAACAAAATAATAATATGAACAGCTGTTATCATATTTAACACCTTGTTCTTGAATTTCTTAATATTTTATTACCAGTTAAAATCTTATTCTGAACTTGACAAATACCTAAAATTTTATTGTGATATTGTCTGATTCACATATGATGGCCGGGTGAAGTAAGCTTTTGATTATCATACAGATGATTCTACTCACTTTTTAGTTATTACAAGCTGTGTGGGAAAAAAAAAACGTTTTATGTATGGTCTCAGACAAGTAGAACAATTACTCTATAAGTTTTATTACCTAAAATTGAAACTCCCCCAGGTCAGGGTTCATAGGCCTCCACCACTCCAGGTTATTTGGATTTTACTACTTTCATTAATTCAACATCTATGTCATTTATGTATGACAGCCCAGGACCCGGTTGCACAACACATTATTAAATTTAACATACAGTTAGCCCATTGGTTTAAGATTGGTTAACTTCACGTTAAATTTAACAACTTGTTGTGCAACTGGGTCTAAGACATTACTAAAGTGCTTTAAGCTAACATGTTCTGTTTACATCAAAATGTATTAACTATTTATAAATACATATCAGATAATAAAAATAATGTGTAAAACTTTTGCTAAAACTAGTTTAACACAGGACAATGATACTGTACATGCTGAAAGACATTCATTTCAAATTTTGCAAGTTTTTAACAAATATCATAGTTTGGCTACAACTCATTAGGTCTGGTATGAAATTACATGTATGTATATAAAACGTTTCAGAAACTTGGACCCAGACACACACTTACATATACATAAACACAGACGGTAGGGTCACACATAGAAGTATAAATGTCACAGCTATACCACTTTATGACACTAAATCTATAGGGACATATGCTGTCATTTTTTTCAATTTTTCCCCCTTTAATTTACTACCTTACTATTTGTATATGAATACCACACTGGACCTGGCCTTATTTTTACAAACTATATACAAATAAAAGATTTGTTATGCCCCTATATACCTCTTATTTATTATTGCACATCAAGTTCAAGGACGGTAGTAAAAGAAGAAAAAAATCGAAAAAAAATTTTTTTTTGGTAAGTACAACAAATCCCCCTTTAAAGGTGCAAGGAGATGACAAAGATCTATACTGGGCAAAGGCACTTTGTGAATTCATTGAAATACATAAAAATAATACACACAAAATGATAGATTAAAGGGTATTTTAAATTAGTTTAAATGTTATCATTTTAAGTTTAATAATTATGTGCAAATGATCAAGTAATGTTCTATCGTAAACTAAACTTTTGACCCAAAGAGATTTATCTCTGAAAGAGCACATGCCATCCTTCGGATTAGACAGTGAAAACCGAGGTCCCATTTCACAATAGGTGTCGCCACATTAAAGAACCTTCACTGCTCTATGGCCGTATGTGCCAAATACAGGCTAAAATTTGAAGCTCTTCACTGGCATTTGGTGACGTCTCCATATGAGTGAAAGATTCTTGAATGGACCATTAAACAACAATAAACAACAACGAAAGACATGTACAGGAACAATAAATTAAGTGAAATAATTCACATATTATTTCACGTCTATAACTAAGAAATATAAATCTACATCTTACATCTATATATTAAGTGTGTGGCTTTTTTTTTATCATATGCCAGAATATACCATTATGCCTTCGGAATCAAGAGGTCACTCTGGCTGAAGAAATCTTGGTGCCATAAAATTGCAGATTACCAGATTTTGTCACCAATTTCTTAAGACTTGGTTTGAAGATATAGTTTAGCCCTGAAGGGGGATGCAAAGTGACTCTGAACCCAAAAAATATTTTTGGCATATGACATACAAAGCCACACTCTATCATTATTATGCTGACAGTATGATCTATTCTTATGATATAAATCAGATTGTTGTCAATTGCGAAGGACACACCCATTTACAGCATATAAGTGTGGCAGATAATATACATCCAAATATTGCAGTTATGGTGAAAATGAAGTTGAAGATATGCAAAAACATAACAAATGCAAATATGTAGAGGTAGGCTATTCTAACAGAAGTTAAAAGTTAACTTTGAGGCCCTAATTAAACTACCCAAAAACTATTCCTCACATATTGTCTGATTCACATAAGGTGGCTGGGTGGAGTAAACTTTTGATTATCATACGGATGACTCTACTCACTTTTCAGCTTTGACAAGCTGGCGTGAAAAACATTGTATTCCTCACTGGATACTCGTATTGATAGTGATAAGTAGGAACGATTACTCTAGTCACTGTAATTTTAATGTTATGCTTTCTTACGTAAAATTTAAATTCCTTCAGGTCAAGAAAGGGTTCACAAGACTCCACCCCGCCAGTTTATATGGATTCTACTATACAACACATCAACTGTGACTAACAATTTCTGTTAACCTCAGGAAATTAGACTAGTTTAGTTACACATTGACTAATCAGGAAAACAAAGACTTTTCAAAGGACATATATTTCATTATTTAAAAACATGTCTCAGTATGAGAAATAAATCTTCGATGTATTTCAAAATATTTCTGGTAATAACAGTGTTACTGGAAATGATAAGAGTGACTTGGACCAAAAAATTAGGGGAATTGTTTGACAATCTATATGTAAAATTTTTTTTAAAACGACTGTTATTTCTTTGGCACATATATGCGTAATATTTTAGGATCTTTAATGTGACTGGTGTAATATACATAGGTGTGTGTGTGTGTGTATGTGCCCACATTGATATGTGTTTTTATGTGTGCCTGACTGTCTGTGTGTGTGTGTGTGTGTATGTTTCTTCATGCATGTATGTGTAAGTATCTGCATGCATGTGTGTGTGTTTCTGTGTGTGCCTGCCTCTCTGTATGTGTGTGTACCTACATGTATGTGTGTATATTTAAGTGTGTGCATGCATACGTCAGTGTGTTAACATATATTCCCATCAATGAAATATAGAATTCAAATTTTGGCATCATTTTACATTTGAGGATTAATGGTCTGAGCACAATAGCACTCGAATTTTTCTTCCGTTATATTAAACTAGTGACAACCATATAACTAAGCTTTGTTCATTAAACTTGTTTGTTTGAAAGTTCTTTTACAATATGGATAACAATGTACCCGGGTAGAGACCACTAACATCCTGAAAAAATCAGCTTAAGTTTCAGCGGAACTCCATCTTACGCTGACTAGAGCGAGGTATGAGACTTCATGGTATAAAGCCAAATGTTCCTGACCACTTGGTCATGTTGGTTAATTAAATAAATGTTAAATAATGATGATAATAATAATAAAAAATGATAAATAATGATAATAATAATAAAATAAAGAAGAAAAATCTGATAGGAGAGTATGAATTACAATACCACCCTTCACTTACACCTTCTAACACTACAAAGCAGAATAGACTGGTCTAAGACCATATAAAAATCCATACCAAACAGATACTTAGGGGTGAGAGAGAGTAAAGCAAGTTATTTCTAGAAATGAAACATTATCAACGCATCATTTTACACTTAAAAGTAAATTCTGGCATACAGGCCCAATATAATGAAAGACCGAAAGTCCTAAGAGATAATTTTCAAAGTCAACTTCTTTCTGATAGATAGAAGGCTTCACATGAAATGTTTCCCTCTTGATCTCATATCATTTTCACTTCAGGATATAACTTGAGTTCAAACTCTTTTGTGAGATAGCAGCGGTTCCTGTTCATTTGAGTCATCATACTGTCCCGAGCCTTGGTCATGTGATATATTTCCATTTCGGATCACAGGATTTGAAGGTGTATCCCTCCCACTTCCTAAGACGCTGCGAAGTTGCTTCACTGGAAAAAAATATTAAAAGCTTTTGAATATATCATACAGTATCTACTGTAACAATTAAAAATTAATTTAGATGAAAATCCTCTGCAAAGTTCAGAAAATTTAATTTACATGTAAACAAAATCCATTAATTTCATAAAGTTACAATTTCTTCAGAACTCCTGCTTTCACAAAACATCGTTTCGGAATTTCCTTTGAAAACTCCAGCCACATGTTTTCAATTGAACACTGATGAATCTTTTTAAAAAACATACATGAATGTGCATGCTGTCTCAAGAAAATTGGTATCAAGAGAGATATTACAATTCTTTTACATCAGAGTACAATTATAAGTTCCAGTCACAAAATTAACTCAATATTCATGCTCTAAGTTATTATATAAGTTAAATTTCATTTTGATAGCTGTTCATAAAACTTCTATTTACACTGAACATTTATGATTTTTCCGTAAAAAAATGAAAAATGCCTTAGGTATTGTAATTAAGATATTAGTACATGTATATTCTATATGTATATACTCAAATTACTTGTTTATATTTCCGAAGTGAGCAATACTTTTCATAATTATTCACATTTGTATGCAGCATAGATTTTGAGTGTTTTCAATCTTAAACTAAACATTTCTTAATGATCACCCAATTCCCAATTTGTGATTCACTAAGGCCTAAAGAAGCTTTTACAAAATTTGAAGATTATTGGCAAATAAGTTTTCAAGAAGAAGTTAAAAATATCTAATATTACAAATGACGCAAGAAGATGGACGAAAACTGAAGACATAAGGTCACCTGAGTGACTCAGATGACCTAAAAAGTTTAATGTGCTAAAGTACATGTAATCATTACAACAGGGTTTCTTGAATGTTCTTTTCAAAGTTTCTGTAGGGCCCTACCATTATATAAATCTATACTAACAAAATATTTACTCTAAAATACAAAATATTTCAGCAAAAAACCTTGAGGAATGCTAATTTTTATATTGAGTAAACACTTTGTGTAAACGAGATCTGCCCACATATAGGCTTACTGTACTGTAGGAATTTCCAGTGACGGACGCAAGTCGTGATTATAACACAGCAAATTTTTAAAAATTAAAACATATATTTTTATCAATGATATTATAGTATTTGTCTATTACCAGTAGAGTTTTAAATATATGATAAAAACGACAAATGGCCCTCAGGCTGATATTGAAGTCTCAGGTTGATATGGCATGCG
This sequence comes from Atrina japonica, assembly GCA_030159075.1. Taxonomy (NCBI): domain Eukaryota; kingdom Metazoa; phylum Mollusca; class Bivalvia; order Pterioida; family Pinnidae; genus Atrina; species Atrina japonica. The sequence goes on from BROG01000077.1 coordinate 301,090, forward strand.
ATATTTTGCCATGTGTTATTATTTATATATTTATATATATATATATATATAGATATATAGATCTATATATCTATCTATCTATATATCTATCTATATATATATATATATATATATATATATACAGTACGGGCCACGCGGATTCCGCAAAAGTCACGTCATCGCGGCGGGGTTAGTTATGAGCAGTCGTCCGCGATGAAATCGCGGCTATTTGACGCGGTCGCCGTCATCGCGGCGGTTGAAATTCCTCGCAAATCGCGGGGATGAATCAAATCATCGCAAATTGCGGCTGTTGAAAATCATCGCAAATCGCGGCTGTTGAAAACCATCGCAAATAGCGGCTGCTGATCTCCGTATACTACTGGAATTGTCGAACGGAATTCTGTTTTGTTTTGGTTTTTTTATGCGAGGTCAATCTATTGATTAAATATAAAAAAATACATTACTATTCGCTTAAATGCGACAATTATCTTCTATAGTACCCGAAATATGTACCTTCAAATTGATCCCAAACCAACACAAAAACCCCCGACTTTCACTTTGTTCAACAGTTCTGTTATAATTGCATCAAACTCCAAAGTTCTTCTACGTCATGTAATGAAATTGATTACCCAAGCCGTCAAATCAAAGTTATCCGTGCGTGAAGTGTAATCACATTTCTGCACAGAGTTGGACACGTGGGACCTTCTACCTTACACGTATATCGCTTTTCAACTATCCGTAACCGTGATATTAGACATCGTATGTCAATTTACACAAATTTTGTGACATCAATTAAAATATCGACAAAAAGAAATAACGGAACTTCGACTAATCCTATCGAGGTTTATTTTCTTTTCGATCCTACCTACTTCGTATTACGTTTAGTTATCTACGTATCTGGTTTATAAAACAGATTTTCAAACAAAAACTGTAAGCCAAATTTGTGACGGCGCTTAAAAATTCGAAGTTCTGAAATCTCTCTCTTTCTCTCTCTTTCTCTCTCTCCCTCTCTCTCTCTCTCTCTCTCTCCACACATGTATTTTTGCTCGGTCAAAAGATGTATTTCTCATTCCCAATATTTTAACGGTACTATGTTTTGTTTCATTGGTTTAATGGTTTAAAACAGTTCTTCGTCTGCTGCATATAATATCAAGGTTCATCATGACTTTAAAATCACAAAAAAGTTTACATCAATAGAATTATCATGTATGCGATACTAGTATAAAGGTATAGAATTTCCTGGTCTCCTGACCATTCCACTTATATGATATACTAAAGCTAATGTAATTGAATTTGAATCTGCCGATACCTTTATCTACCCGACTTTAATATGAACTTCAGTTAAAGTATTGTGCAACTGTGTACACTTTTTTTAAATTAAGATTAAAAGTGGTACGAATAATATACATGTATTAGCAAAAGTTCAAGGAAATCTGTACCCGATTTCGTTATACGAAACATACAATTCATTCACGTGGGTTTTTACCATTCGATACTTTATAAAAGTAAAATTCCCAGGTTTCAAAAACTTATTTTAACACCAACAAATGTGGAGGAATAGCAATCGTTGGGGATATTCTATTCATTCAAAACAAAAATGCATATGTAAAAAACTCTATTATGATATATCTTCAAAATGTACCCGGGGAGAGACCACAGTCCTCCCGCAAGTAAACCTTCGTTTGAAAATCGATTTCAACATCGATCAAACATGTACTGTAACAAGCTATAGCTGATCAAAATTGAACAAGTCGTGTCTGATTTTTCATATGCTAATTAATCTGGAATTATGATTCTGGTCATCGTCAACTACCGCACAGGGGTAAATAGTCTGACTGGTGTTTTTTTTTTTTTAACGCGTATTCCATCTTAAATAAAATATATGCTATCAACACGATTTAAACTTGTAAATATAATACAATTAATAATAAAAATCAGATTGACATTAGTTAATTATTATTTTCATACTACAGTCCACAGAATATGCTCAACCCCTCTACGTTTGAAAATTGTTTAACAAAGAATCACAAGGGAGTCACCATGATTGTTGCAAATCACGCCAATACAGTAAAGGTACATCAGCTGACACGAAATATTAATCAAATGCATGACAGCATAATACTGCTTACACAATCAAATGATTGGGTGGAAGATGGTTTATGAAAGTAATTTTTTTTCGACTACCCTCTGATATATATATCACTGACGTCGATGTAAGCAAAATGAATGTGGAGGGGTTTAACCAACTTAAAAAGTTTCAAGTAAGGACACACCGTTCACAAACCAGATACTATACCCCAAATTTTGGTCAACACCCTATGTCTTGGTCTTGTGCAAAAAAAAAGGGGGGGCAGGCTAAGCCCCCTATTTTCCCGGAAATATGTCCGACGCCGTATTTAAGATAAATCAGCTAAATGGATTACTATTGAATTTATGCAAATATATTATATTGCTTTATTAATTATAAAATAATTTATTGTTACTTTAATATTTAAATTAACTGTCACGCTCTGATTAAATATTGCGAATATGAAAAACCTTTAAAAGTAAATTTACCAAATGAATTTTGTAACCTAGAAACAATTACAAATGACACAGTTTCCCTTTACGATTGTGAGTTCCAATCGAATTTTCACTCCTTTGGGTGAATATTCGTTCGTTTATCGTTTTAATGATCCAAAATATCTTTATACAATTTAATCAAATTGATTTTCGAATCTTAAAATTTTTACAACGTTCCATGAAACAATTACTGCCCATAGGCGTATCAAGCAAATTAGATGAGGTTGGGGAAATAATATCATTTAGGGGCTAAACCAACTTAACACACACACACGCCAGAAATTACGTGGGGGGGGGGGAGGGTAATACGTTGAAAAAGGCGGGACCAACTTAAAACACACACACGCATGTGAGAAGATTAAAAGTTTTTTGTCTGCACCTATGCCAATCTTTGCCAAAAAATCGTGGGGGGGCGCTCTATTTTTCTCAGCTTCAGGGTTTAGCTAGCCCGATGTTTCCGTACGCGTTATTAAAGCATGAGCTCGCGTCATTATTAACAAAGTTATCAAAGTTTATAAAATATTTGTTTGCGATAAATTCTGTTGTATAAACTCTACAGGTCCAAACTGGCGAGACTAACTCAGTAGCGCAAATTTTATCCTAAACGACAACTGTTATTCACATGTTTTTTAGGGTAGTTATTAAAACTTTTGCTCCGTGTAAAATATACATGTTAGCATTGATATCCCCGGGAATGTTTTTTTATAAAAGATTTGATGTACTATCACATTTTTTTTAAGTACGGCAACGCGGATATATATAAAAACTAGATACAGTTCTTCGCGGCTTACGCGTATATATCTGTGTAATCATATCGCAAATGCGAGTTTTATCTCTTGAGGCGATTTGAAAACCATCGCAAATATGACCCCGTCACTATGGAATACCCTGGAATTCACCCAGACTTGATTTTTGCGAGTCCCTGATTATGTAAAAAAATGCATTGATCGCTTAAATGCGGTCTTCAACGAGGAGCAATTATAAACTTGTAACTTTGTTGGCATCAAACTCAAGTAATGTTGACTCCGATTAAAGCCGTCAAGATGATTCTTCGGGGGGTGGGGGGACACGTGGGGGGGGGGCACCTTACACGTATATCGCTTTCAACTATCCGTAAACCGTGATATTAGATTTTTTGTGACATAAAAATATCGACGGAAACTTCGACTAGATTTGGAGGTTATTTTTCCGTACTTTAAAACGTTTAGTCTTAAACGGTTTATAAAACAGATGGCTCACAGAAGCCAAATAGCCTTGTTTATTGCGATAGCCCTTTTCTATAGCTCTGAAATTTACATACAGATATATTTGCTCGTTTAATAATTATTTTCATTCCCAATATTTTAACGATATTTTTTTTCATTGTTTTATTGGTATAGGTTCTACATGGTAATATCAAGGTTCTTGCACACAAAAAAAGTTTACATCAATAAGTGGGCGATACTAATGTCTTAGAGTGAAAAAAACCACGGGCGTAGATCAAAAGCTAATGTAATTGAGTTAATTTGCATACTAATTTACTATGAACGCTTAAACTTTATTTTCATTTTTTTTTCAATTTGTCGAATAATATGTTGAAAAGTACAGGAATCATAAAAATTTCAAACTAAAAAGTCAAACTGATGGAGACGTCATAAAAGTAAAATTCCAGGTTTCTAAACTAAAATTTTGGCCTATGGTTTGGAGGAATAGCACTCGAGGGTTCTTCATTGTGCCGACACCTATTGTGACACGGGGCCAGTCCCGCAAGTCTCCGGCGAAGTTTTCAACATCCATGAAACCTCCACTGTAACAAGCTATGGCGTGTATCTTTTCATATGCCCACAATAAACTCCATCGTCACACAGGGGTAAATAGTCCTGGTGTTTTTTTTTTTTAAAATTCCTTGATTTGTATATTACACCTAATAAGTGTGTCATTAGTTGTTTAAATCCACAAAATGCTCATTTTGCCGGAATCACAAGGGGAAAAATCACGCCAAATACGAGTTCAAGATCATATCAGCAACGAAATATGCAATGATAAGCAACTCAAATGTGAAGTGGGTATCTTTTATATATCACTTAAGCAAATTGTGGAGGGGCTTAACAACTGCGAAGCAAACACAGTTGGATCATGGAGAAAAAAAAGGTGGGAAGCCCCCTACCTCATCGGACGCTCTCAACGGCTAAATATTTTTAATTTACGATTAAATTAGGTCAGAATTCAATCTTTAAATGTTAAAACTGGATGGTTTATAGTTTCATAAATAGAAAAATAAAACTTTCCCTTGATTGAACCGAGTTCCGTCAATCAAAACAATCAGGTTTCGACTTAAAATACAACGTTTGAAATTACGCTACGCGTCGCAAGCAAATTGATACTGCCTAAACCAACTTAATCAAAACGCCAGAAGTGGTTGAAAGAACTTAAAACACACACACGCGAAAAAGAATTGACTATGCCGATGGCGTAAAAAAGGATGGGGGGCCCCTACCTCATTTAATGAACTACCGGTCGAAAATAAAATGAAAATCTGTGTTTTACATGCACCCTAACTCAGTAGCGCATTTTTCCAAACGACAACTGTATAACATGTATTCAAATATACATTAGCATTGATATCCCCAATGTTTTTATAAAAGCTATATCAATCAGTATAATTAGCAATATTATATAACTAGAATCACTTCTGGAGAAATTCTTTTCCCCGCAACTTGTTCAAATTGTGTTTTCCTCTGTTAAACTTGGAAAATAAATTCAAAAAGGAGTTCTTAACAGGTCAGAATCACGGAGATGATTCTTAGATTTTTATTAAAATTACACCAGATTTGGATTAACCGTACTTAAAATTTTTAAACGTAAGATGTCAATATATTTCACAAAATTTACAGATGCTTTAGTTTAATAATTTTTGTTTTGACGTTTTATTGTTTGGTATTCGTGGGGGAAATGTTTGAGTGAAAAAACCACGTAGATCAACCGTAACAGTTACCATAATTACTAAAGAATATTTTCATTTTTTTTTCAGTCATATAGTTGAAATCACATAAAAAGGCAAAAAGTCAAACTGATGGATGCTCACAAAAAGGCACTTACGACCATTGTGCCGACACCTATTGTACAGGGGGGCCAGTCGTCTCCGGCGAAGTTAACACGTGTATGCCGGTATCACCCACAAAAAAACTCCACTGTGAAAATTCTTGATTTGTATGGGTCTGTTAAATGAAATATATATTAAGACAAATGCATAACAACTCTGGAATGGGCTATTTTCTGTCAAACAAGATATCATGGAAAAACGATATATCCTCAACGAAATTTTTTAACGATTTTTCAGTATTTTTTATGATTACCACTGATGAATGTCCGTTTTTTTTCAGGTGACACGAATACGCTACGGCCATTATACTGCACTATCAAAAATGATTGGTTGAAAGATGACTGAAAGAATTGACTGTTATCGTAAAGGATGTACGCCCCCTACCTCAGTACCGGTCGAATATGAAAGGAGTTTTTCATGCATTTTAACGCGTATTCATCACAATATATTGCTATGCTATCAGTATATCTATTTGAATCAGTGATTTCTTTTCTGCAACTTGTAAATAGTCTTGGAAAATAAATTCAAAAAGTTCTTAACAAGTTCACAAGAATTTTAGATTTTTTATTAATTATTTCATTTGTATTAAAATTTTTACGTGTGTAATATATTTTCACACAGATCTACGAATCGTTGTTTAACGTCCCACAAAAGAATTTGTCATATAGAGACGTCACCAAAAATGTTATGTAACTTACGACCATTGAGCAGTAAAGGTTCTTTAACATGCCGACACCTCCGTGACTGACATGATGGGCATTAAGAAAATCGATAACATGGAATCCATATTTGTCATACAAGATATTAAATGCATATCAAATTTTTAGTATTTTTTATGATGTTTTTTTTCGATATTCTGATTTGAAGGCCATACATGCGTCGTGTAAGTCCTTATATATACACTCACATCATCCGGGGATTTATGGGGTCGAGCAATTCAAGTAAGGATACCCCGTTTTCAGAATCGATATTTTGTCCCTGAAAAGTAATAGCTATGTAGAGCTTGATCGAGGAGTCGTGGATCTGTTTAAGATTTGGATCTTCGGGGGATCAATAGAAAAAGAAATATGTCTTTGATCTCGTTCTTTATGATTTAAATATCAGAAAAAAATATACTTGACTTACTCATGTTTTGGAATCTATATCTCTTTTAACAATATTGCCACAGTTTTCAGACTGAGTAGGAAGTATAAAATAATTAATTTATTAAAATGATTTTTTTTAAATTAACTGTCAGCGATCGTTTTCCTGATTAATATATTGCGAATATGAATCGTCAGAAATACTTTAAAAGTTATAATTTTATCAAATATAAATCACAGAACTGCAATTTTGTATCTACCTCCTCCCAGTAAAGTAAAAATTTTACAACATGACAGAACAATCTCAGCCGTTTACGGTTTGGATTGTGGGTATAGTTCCAATCCTTTGAATTTTAATCCCGAGATCATTTTTTGTCCAATTAATGAACTCGACTCCTTTGGGTGAATATTCTACAGTTCGTTTATCATAGTTTTAGCTTTGTTTACGGTGACATATCTTTATTTTTACTCCGAGAATTAATCAAGGTCATTTTGGTTTTTATAATTAGATTACATGGGGATAAAGCAAAATTAATTTTTAAAACGGAAAATTCCATCAAAGGCAAACAATCTCACTCTCCCAGAGTAGCGAATATCAAAACATCAATTAGATGAGGTTGGTATGGAAATATATCATTTAGTTTCAATTGTTTCTCTCTCAACTAACGATATATATATATATGACCCACAGAGCTTCATGAATTGATACGATGATTGACAGACAAACCGCCAAACTAAATTACGTATACAGGTAGGGGCGGGGTAAAATAATCACCTGAGGGTAATACGTTGACGAAAAGGCGGGACTTCATGACTTCAGGTAATGAAAGCCATATCAAATATCATGTGTTAGAAGATTATTTTTTATAATCAAAAATAAGAACTTGTCTGCACGAGGGACCAACAGGTCAAGTATGACAATGACCATCGTATTCCGATATCGGTATTTCTCATTGCTCTATTTTTCTCAGCTTCAGCGATAGTTTAGAAGCGGGTCGATGTTTGTATCTGTAAGCGTTTTTTTTAAAGAATGAGACTCGCGTCACTTATTTGTGAGATAAAGCATTATTTTCAAACGAACAGTTTTATTGATAAATATTTAGAAAAAACTAGGTGCGTAACTAAAATAATTCTTTCTGTTGCTAGTTGGCAAACTCCTTGTTTTTAAATCAGGTTGAAACTGGCGAGACTTTAAGTCGCGTAAGAAAAAGTCAAATTATGATGAATATGCTAATGATTCGAGATACAGTGTTTCAGCATTGTAGTCAAACTTAGGGTAGGTTACAGAAAATAAACGTACTTTTGCTCCGTGATAACACGTTCACATTGCTTATGAGTTGGCAGTTTCAGCGGAATAAATTGTTTTTAAGTCCAGTATAAAACACATTTGATGTTTACTATCCACATTATGTTAACTTATGCTGACAAAACATCGATAATACTTTAGCAGACCACGCTGGACTGGAATTTTCCAAGTAATGTTAACAAATGTAAAGTAATGATAACCTAATTAATCATCGATATAATTTAAATTGTTTCACAGCCGCGAACTGCGGCGATAAATTTTTTTTTCATCGCAAACTGCCGACCCGCGATGATTTTTTTCGCGGCGAATTTTTATTGAGCAAGATTTATATGACCACCGCGCAAAATCCTGCGGCCCCGACCCTGACAAAACGTTGAGCTCAACCAGCCTGATTTTTCCAAGTATTCGCGGCGAATTTGATAATGAATCAAGATTTTAAATATGACCGGCGACATCGCGATTTTTTCCATCGACGCGGCGACCCGCCGTTGACTTTTGCGGAATTTATTGCGTTTATATGCCACCGCGATGACGTGTATTTGCGGAATCCGCGTGGCCCGTACTGTATATATATATATATATATATATATATATATATAATTTAAGAACAAAAATTGATCATGGGACAGTCATGTGAGAGGTACTTTTTCATAATAAATAACTGATTTTCAGTTTATGTAAATGTAAATGCAGGCTGTATATTCTGAATTCAACAACGATAACTGATGTTTACATTAACTTTTGCTATTTTTCTTTTGAGTTAATATTTTCATTATTTTGTTTGACTTTAATATTGAAAGAATTTTTTCTCATATACAATAGCAACTAATTATAATATACAACAGATTGATTTTAGATCCCAATTTCTGAACCGTTCCAGATCTCAGAAACTACGTATTGTTAGACTAGTGAGTGTGCATGTTTCATACTGTTTAGCACTGATGCACAAACAGTATAATTACAGATAGAGTAAACATTTACCTCAAAATAATAAAAAAAGACTTTGACTTGAGTTTTAACACAATTTGGTGGTACCAAAAAAATATTTCTAAAAGCAATATTTATGGTATTATGTAAAGCCAGCGGTTCACTTCATTGGAATTTGCATTCTAGCTTGGACCCTGAGTATTCACCGAACCTGATGGTGCTAAAGGAAGCAAGTTGCAAGCAAGCAAGATGGCATAATCTAAAAGCTAGGCGTTCACTTTATCAGGAGTTACATTATCAATAATGTCCCTGAACTTGAGTTTTTTTCTAATTTTGGTGACACCAGTCACAGAAATCTCTAAAAGTGGGTTTAACAGCATAATCTAATGCAAGCCATTCATTCTAATTAGGGTTGCATCATTCTTACTGTTGCAATAGGTAATGTTGCCACATTTATATGTTAGTAAGTGGTGTATTAACACAGGGTGTTGTATCTGACGTGACTAACTATAATACCCACCAACCATCTTGCCAATACCTACTTCATCTGGATTGATACTTACAGTATCTTTTAATTTCTAAGCATAAAACATTGAAAATTAAAAATACAGGTTAACACATTAATTGATCAACTACTTCAAAACATTTCGAGACCTCCGTGGCCGAGAGGTTAGAGGATTCTGCTTTCAACCATGAAGTCTCTAACCTCTAGACAATCCGGGTTCTAGCCCAGCTGGAACCTATAGCGATTTTGTGAGAAAGTTTGGCAGATAATTTGTGGAAGGCCAGTGGCCTCTTACGGGATACATTGTAACTGGGTTCTCTCCTTCACCAGTAAAACCGGCCATTAAAATTTAACTAAAAAATTGGTGAGTGTAGCCTAAAAGACCATTTAAACAATAAATTAAAACACGAAGAGACAAGAGGCTTAAATAAAAAGTCCAAGCTCAATAACATCATATATCTATATCAATATTTCCTTTTTTTAATTTAAACACAGTGCAAATCTTACAGACATCTATGGTGACTTACATTTCGATTCTCTGACACCTATCTTTTTTGGCAACAGGGTGAGTAATGCCAGTAATGCCAAAACGACTGCTGCCCCCGGTACATAAACCAGCACATTTTTATAGTATGCTACACACATTGGACAGCATTTTCTGTAATGAATATGATTAAAATTATATCACATGAAAAAACACCAATTAACAGTACTCCTTATAAGCTGCATACATACAGTTAAATATCTATAAATGAACTCTAATTTAGCAGCCAAGTTAATAGAAGAAGAATAAAGATGTATTTTCAGCATTTTCAATAAAAGTTTAAATAATGAAATAATTTAATAGACATGTAAATTTAATTTAACACAGTCTAATGAAATTCAGATTTTGGCAACAGATTTAGAAAATAAACACACTTGATGGAAACTGGATGGGTAAAAAGACCCACTACATTTGGAAAGTGGTTGGTATTGTAAAATAAAACTGTTTATAAACATTAATATTTAAGTTTATACACATAATATTTATTATGTGTTTTTTTAAGGAAATTATTAGTAATTATATTTGTAAATTTGTGTTTAATAAGCTAAATCAATCATTCAACTAAACCTCCAGGAGCACACAGTAAGACACACATGGACATGTGGTGACAACTATTAACAATCTGTCTATTAGCGTCTTTTGCTAATGTCAGTATAATGTAATAATGCTGAAAGTTTCTAAAAGCATGCTTAGGAAACTTTACATATGCTATCACAATATCCAAATTTATAAATACTGGCTTTATCACCTGGACTTACGTCTGTTGTTTAAAATGGAAGTGCCAAGCAAAACCTTACCATAAAGTACAACAAATGTTGAATTAGATCCGAAACTAAGATATGTTTATTTGAGTTTTTCATTTGATACCACTATAAACCATTCCTTTCTTATCCTGTGTTATCTATTTCCATAAAATATTAAACTTTGGGTCAATATATTTCGGTTTTGTTGATCTTTCAGCACTGACACGAGGCATCGGGTAGTAATATTGTCAACTGTGATAAGGCAAGGATGGAAGATGATGCAGAAGGAATAGTGAGACTGTAAAATATATTCAATTGTTACGACCAATCGTGTAAAGATCAAATGATGTCATTATGTTTTTTATTTACTTTTTGTGTCCTTTTAACCGGACTGCATAATAATTAATGCCATGTCTTTTAGACCCTATGCGTAACCAGGACTTACATTTGTAAACATCGCCAAGTGTAAAAAATGATGGATGTTTTGAAAGACCAGAGTTAGAAATTTTTGGATTTTCATTCAATACAACCACTTAAACAAAATTCAGAATTCTAATATATGTAGCTGGATAACACACGGATATAATTATCACATTAAGCTGTGCAATGCACCCCACAAAATGATATTAATATCTAATTTATTACGTAATTAAAATCATTTTTTAATTTCTCTGACCTTGGTAAATTGTCTTTTGTTCTTGAGGACCTGCAGGTCACGTAAACCCTGTTCAACAATGTCTGTATTGCATATTAGGGGAGCTCTAAATATTGCAGTTCATTTTCAAGATGGCGTCGATGCTCCCCCTAATCCCTTCACTATGCCAAGGTGCCCCGACAGGTATGAAAAGTGAAGGTGGAAGTCCTGAACCTGTCTTTTGTGGTTTGATTGACAAGTGAGTTGCAGTGTTATTTTGGGCTAAATAAACACTTTAAATATTGTTTCGAAGATGACCATGCTAACAGTAGTAAGCAGGTTTTGTAATATGAAGAGACTTATTAAACTAATGGAAATGTCTTATCATGACTACAATGGCGGTTTGTTTGGTTGCCATAACAACAAGTGGCAATACATCACAGTTTTACTTCACTATTGTCACACTGGAGATTATGAAATGTAAAGGTCAAACAAATGTAAAAATAAATGGATCTTACTCGCATGGATGGAAATGCTGAATGAGCACCACAGCGATACCATTTGACATTTTATCTGTGAAACTCATGGCCCCGTAAACAAATGCTCCGCTTTCCTGTAACAATAGCAAAAAGAATTTAGTCTAAGCAGATGTCATGACAAACCAAAATTCTAAAGGAATAAATACCTGATAAAGGCTAAGAATAAGTCTACAGGTAATTTATGCAGATATATGCTACTAATTGAACGATCATCACAAAATGTTGAGATGTTCTGAAAATATTTAAAAAATTCTCTTTGGCAATTTAAGACCTGTCAAATTTTTTTTCTGCATCTATGGAAGAACAATAAACATTTCTTGTATGTCATGTAATCATTTATTAATCCTCAAAATATATCAATCATTTTCTTGATCTTTCTTTCATATATTAGGATCTGATGGTTACAGTTTTCTAAAAGCTGGGCAGTTTTGTTGTTGTCAACATTCATTATCTTTAATCTTGATGTTTTAAAGGTATCATTTCACATATCTGTAAGACTTACCACATTGGAACCTATCAGATCAGCTGTCATGGCAAGGGAGGTAATTAACATCGTAGATCCTCCAATACCCAAAAGAACACTTGCACCATAAGCCTGTTTGGCTGACTCATGGTCTAGGAAGTATATCCATATACAGGCTCCTAGACCCATAACTTGTCCAAAAAAATAAGACGCCTAAAAATAAAAAACCTAAACTATCAAACTCGTAGATGTTTTAAAAGTCAAATTTCTGGTCACATTCTGCAAGCACAAAGACTTTGAGTACTTACTTTCTATAAAGTTTTATCAAAATCCCTTCAGTGGTTTTGGAGAAGTCGAAATGTGGAAAATTAACCCCCCCTACCCCCCTACTTCATTTTTGCAGTCTTAAACAATTCATAAAAAAATCAAAAAATAAAATTTCAGCAAAATTCTTTCAGGAAAGCATTTAACTACCAAACCACAGATAAAACACATAAAATAAATGCATCATAATGAATAATTGGGGAGAAAATCAAAGAAATCATACAGAAATGAATGAAAATTACAAGGTCTAAAAAGACATCAAAAACGCTTTAAAATTTATTTTCTGATTTCAATGAAATTACTAAATTTGAATCATACATCTATTTACATTACTCAGATACAGTTAGTTTTTCAATTCATGAAGCAGTTCTGGAGGAGAAGATTTTTAAAGAGAAGTACCCACTGGGGTCTATTTTGCCCCACCCTGGATCCAACAGCCAATCTGGCCGAAATGAACCAATTTGGTAGAGAACCTTGAGTATTTACATTTTGTACTTCCTATATAGTTCCATCAAAATCCCTTCTGCGATTTTGGAGAAGTCAAAAATGTGGAAAATTACACTCAGATGGTATATCACTCAGATTTCAATTCATGCAGCGGTTCTGGAGGAAAACCCCCTGGGGCTTCTTTTGCCCCACCCTGGATCCACCCCTGGGATACTGGCCAAAATGAACAAACTTGGTAGAGGACCTTGAATATTTGCTTCCTATAAAGTTTCATCAAAATCTCTTCAGCAGTTTTGGAGAAGAAGTCAAAAATGTGAAAAGTCTAAGGACAGACGGACGGACGGACAGACAGACGACGGACTAAAGGTGATCAGAAAAGCTCACCTGGTTCAAGTGAGCTAAAAACTGCCATGAGACACCACCCTTGAAATGTGGTCTCTCAGGAGAAGTTATATTTACCGAGAAAGTTAACTGAATGTTTTTTGAAACATGGTCTTAATATACAGGTGGTCTTTCAAGAAAAGGTCTCTCAAGACAGCTTCCACTGTAGTCCATTAAAAAATAAAAAGAACTGTAAATTTACTAGTACTTAATTACAACTGTGCCATGCAAAGAAAAAAACGTAGTACATTTACGGTATAAAAACATGATGCTTTTGTGAAACACCTCAGGAGTTACAGGTAAGACATTCATGATGATCCAAAGTCCCATAACTCTGGTAAATATTGTCAAAATGTTGGCCAAATTTGAATTGATCTTAGATTTAAATTAATACAAGACATTATTAAAATTTGAGGAGAGCAAACCCAAATTATTTGACTGACACTAAAATGTTGCACACAAACAAATAGACCAATACAATATCCCTCAGGTCATTAATCATAAGGGCCATTTACCTTTCTGCCCAATTTTTTATCTATTGGCCTCATGGCAAGAGATGTGAAGAATATATGCCGTACACAAGGGGGCCATTTTACGAAAGGTCCTAAGCCCCAAATCCTAAGTCTTAGTCCTAATTGTCATAGGACTGACCAATCAGCAATGCACTGTCATGATAGTAAGGACTAAAAGTTAGAATTTAGGACTTACCGTTAGGACCTTTCGTAAAACGGGCCACTGGACATTTTCATTCCCGCTAAATTTTTGCCATTTTCGCTCTTAGACGAAAAGGAAAACGAAATCTTAATTTTCAAGCTAAACAAATGCCATCCATGAGACATTCCCGAGTTAGGGCAAATTCAAGATGGGATGAATATGTTTCCTCTCATAAAAGGGCGTAAAATTTGCAGGGGCATAAATTTCCACGTATATGGTAATCGTCCTTACCTTTCTGCCCAATTTTTTATTTATCGGCCTCATGGCAAGAGATGTGAAGAATCCGCTAGAGTACACAACTAACGGGAATATTGCCACAGAATCCTGGAATAAGATTAATTTGTTTAAGTTTTATATGATATATTTTAGTTCAGAAGAAAAACATCTGATAAGACATACACAAGGCTTGTACACTAATTTGTAACATTCTATGCTATACATGCAGGCAATTCACACTGAGGAATCAAAATTACATTAAATCTCTATTTTACATTTATCATCTATGCATTAAGGCAAAACACATTGGAAGGCAAGGTTTGTATAAATTTACCTGCAAAGAACAGTCTGATCTGCAAGGGCCAAATTATTATGACCCTGTTAATGTCTAATCCACATAACTTCGTGGGGCATTATTATCATTTATTATCATACAGATGATTCTGTTTACTTTTCGGATATAACAGGCTTCACAAGAAATGTGTTTTATGATCAACTCGATAACCATGCGTATAATGACAATTCAGAATGATTACTTTTGCCAGTGTGATTTTAATGTATTATCTAAAATTTAAAGCCATCCGGGTCAAGGTTCATCAGACTCCAGCCGCCAGTTTATTGGTATATGGATTTTGATATTCTACTTATTGTTGTGTCAAAATGTAATTACAGTACAGTAAATCCATAGATTAAACAAAATAAAAAAAACTTACTTTTGGAAGTTTCAAAGTCTCTGTGACATACAAAGGGAGATAAATCTGTGAGACATTCACAAATAATCTTGTACTGAGGTATATGATAGCAATCTACAAAGGAAAATATAAAGATAGATAAAATAACAATGTTACAAAAGCATGAAACGAGAGAATGACTTATTATTATAACAAACAGTAGTATCAAGATCAGATCTTTATAAGTTAATATTCTTAATCATGAGGTCGTGAGTTCAAGTCCATCCAGCAGCCTGTTGGGTTTCCTGTCCTTCAGACTGAGACAGTAAAAACCAAGGTCCCATGTCAAAGTAGGTGTCGGCACATTAAAGAACCCTCACTGCTGATTGGCAGCAATTCCAAGCATAGGCCAAAATTTGAAGCCCTTCACCGGCAATTGGTGACGTCTCCATATGAGTGAAAGATTCTTGAGTGGGACATTAAAGTCAACAACAAACTAACAAACAAATATAAGTTAATATTTTTTATTTCTGGCAGCAGTCTCCCATAGACTCAGTGTTAAACTAGACGGCGTTCATATCGGCTATAATTAAAGTTCTTCATATAACGTCACACAACGATGAAGCAAGATATATTTCATCCAAAACTCTATAAACATTTCATCCAAAACTCTATATTTTATTGTTCAAGATATATTTCATTCCAAAACTCTATACTTTACTGTTCTACCTTGACTTTACTGTTCTACCTTTATATTTCAAAATCTCTATGATATATTTCATTCCAAAACTTTTACTGTTCTACCTTGATATATTTCATTCCAAATCTCTATATACTGTTTCATTCCAAATCTCTATATTTTACTGTTCTACCTTGATATATTTCATTCCAAAACTCTATACTTCTCTGTTATACCTTAATATGTCATTCCAAAACTCAATATTTTACTGTTCTACCTTGATATATTTCATTCCAAATCTCTATATTTTACTGTTCTACCTTGATATATTTCATTCCAAAACTCTATATTTTACTGTTCTACCTGTCCAAAACTCTATACTTTACTGTTCTTGATATATTTCATTCCAAATCTCTATAACTGTTCTCTTGATATATTTCATTCCAAAACTCTATACTTTTGTTCTACCTTGTTCATTACCTATATTTTTACTGACCTTGATATTTCATTCCAAATCTCTATATTTTACTGTTCTATCTTGATATATTTATTTCTATATTTTACTGTTCACCTTGATATATTTCATTCCAAAACTCTATATTTTACTGTTCTACCTTGACTCTATATTTCATTCCAAAACTCTATTTACTTTTACTGTTCATTACTCTATATTTTTGTTTCTACGTACGTTCTACCTGATATATTTCATTCCACTCTATATTTTACTGACCTTGATATATTTCATTCCAAAACTCTATACTTTACTGTTCTACCTTGAACGTCGCTGTTCCATTATAATGAGACCAATCACGAATAACATGTAAGGCAGGATATTCAGTTTCATTATTTATTTTTTCAATTTGAAAACTATGATATGTAAATATAATGAATGAACACTTGTCAGAGTGCATTTAGTGTCAATATGGATGCCGTTAGGGTGACAGATGCATTTTGCAGGCACCATTCTATTTATCTGTCACCCAAACAGCATCCATATTGACAATAAATGCACCCTGACAAGCTTACATTTGTTAAATGGATTGACTGAAAACATATAAGAGTCCAAATTTTATATTTATTTTCAATCAAATGAACTTTCCTTGTAACACAGCCACTGGGTGCTCTTTGACAAACTGGCATGTGAAAGGTCAAAATTTTATTTGTTCGTAATCCTTTTTTTTCAGTAACTACACAGACTGGGAACAACCCATTGAAGCCCATTTTCAGACACCCTTCTCAAGACAGACCACCTGTCTTGTGAAACCACATCCTGTGAACTATTCAGTATATTCTTCCCTCTTTCAGAGACCATACATTTGAGTTGCAGACTGTGTATTATCTCAAGACAGGTTCCAATATATATATATATACAACTAGTATGTCCTCAAAAAACACTTGTCAGCATGAGTATACACAGTGGAACCCCGCTTTTCAGACCACAAAGTTGACTGACTCAAATGTGGTCTGACTACTGAGGTGGTCTTTTAAGAGAGGCTCAGGACTCGTTTAATATATATTTAGAAAATATCAAGCAAATGTTACTTGCGGTCTTAAATTTGAAGCCCTTCACCGGCAATTGGTGACGTCTCCATATGAGTGAAAGATTCTTGAGTGGGACATTAAAGTCCACAACAAACTAACAAACAAATATAAGTTAATATTTTTTATTTCTGGCAGTACTCAGTGTTAAATGTTCATATGCTATAATTAAAGTTCTTTAAACGTCACACAACGATGAAGCTTCATTCATAACAACCACATCAAGTATTTATCCAAAACTCTAGACCACCTGGATATATTTCATTCCACTCTATATTTTATTGACCATTTCATTCCAAATCTCTATATTTTACTGTTCTACCTTGATATATTTCATTCCAAAACTCTATACTTTTACTGTACTTGATATATTTCATTCCAAAACCTATATTTTGTATATATTTTCATTCAAATCTCTATACTTCTCTGTTATACCTTAATATGTCATTCCAAAACTCAATATTTTACTGTTCTACCTTGATATATTTCATTCCCTCTATATTTTATGGTTCTACCTTGATATATTTCAGTCCAAATCTTAATATACTGTTCTAAGATATATTTCATTCCAAAACTTCACTGTTCTACCTTGATATATTTTTCCAAAGTATATTTTAGTTCTACCTTGATATATTTCAACAAATCTCTAATTTTACTGTTCTACCTTGATATATTTCATTCCAAAAACTCATATACCACTGTTCCCTTGATATATTTCAAAACTAATGGGACTGTTCATCTTGTTCCAAATCTCAATTTTGGTTCTATCTTGATATTTCATTCCAAAACTCTATATTTTACTGTTCTCCAAATATTTCACACTCTATATACTGTTGAATTGATATTTCATTCCAAAAATGCTCTGTTTAAACCTTAATATTTCATTCCCAAAATCAATAACTGTTCTACCTGATATATTTCATTCCAAAACTCTATTTTTACTGTTATATGATATTTCATTCCAAAACTCTATATTTTACTGCAACTTGATATATTTCATTCCAAAACTCTAAATTTTTGGCTACCTTGATATATTTCATTCCAAAACTCATAATACCAACGTCGCTGTTCCATTTACCAATCGTTTTAACATGTAAGGCATGATATTCACTTTCATTATTTATTCTTTTCAATTTGTACTATGATAAAATATAATGAATGAACACTTACAGAGTGCATTTAGTGTCAATATGGATGCCGTTAGGGTGAAAGGCAGGCACCATTCTATTTATCTGATGCATCATATTTTGCACCCTGACAATTGATTTGTTAAATGGATTGACTGAAAACATATAAGAGTAAATCAAATGAACTTTTTGTAAACAGCCACTGGTGCTCTTTACTGGCATGTGAAACAAAATATTTGTTCGTATTTTTCAGTAACTCACAGACTGGGAACCCATAGCCCATTTTCAGACACCCATCTCAAGACAACCACTGTCTTGTGAAACCACATCCTTGTCAGTATATTCTTCTTTATACATTGGTTGTGGAATGTATATATATATATTATATATATATATTTTCATGAATATATAGCATATATATATTGTAAGCATGTCCTCAAAAAAACATGTCAGTGTGAGTATTGGAAACCCCGCTTTTCAGACCACCAAGTTGACGCCATGTTTGACTACTTCTTTTAAGAGAGGTTCGTTTAATATATATTTAGAAAATATCAAGCAAATGTTACTTGCGGTCTTAAATTTGAGGTAATCCCCAAAGTGAGGTGATATTTAGTCGAGGTATTAACACAGTGTACATGTATGTTCATGATGTCATTTATAAAGCATGCTTTAGCGACCATCTATGTATAAAAACCACCTGGTCATAAAGACCATTTTTGCTGTCCCAATAGTATCATTTGTGTACAAATTAACCTCTGTATATAGATCAATATAGACTTTTGTAAAAAAAAAGGTTTCACTGTGAATTGTTTTTCAGACATAGACATGATAGAACAAATAATAATCTAGATTTTAACTCATCAACCCCCTGCAAAACAATGGACTCATCTGTTAATCAATGGCAGACCAGTCCAAATGTGTCAGTATATGTGAATGACTTAATAAATGCTTAGAAACCTTTAAAAATTATACTTTAGAAATGACGTCTAGCAACTTAGTTGTCAAATACAAGTCTAATTTAGGATGATGGTGCTGTTGGTACAAAAGTAACCTGTCCCATGCCAAAAGGGAGTCAATCGATGTCATTTTCAGTTTGATTTATATGGTAAATCAACTTTTTAAAAATTATTGGCATGACATATATACTCCACGAAATATTGTAAACTTTTGCCATAGACAGTTTCTATTGGTTTGGGTATCAATTTTTTTCATGAATCAGCAAGTATGTAACAAATGAATTTTTCCTTCTTTGTTCAGGCGTCAACTAATATACTATGATTATGTTGCTTCTCAGAAATAAAGCACCAAAGGAGTCTAAAACTGACATCAGATGAAGATGAATAGAACTTTTTAAAAAAAAAATTGTGAATTGTGACAAGAATTGATGCAGGCATTACTTTGTGGCAGGTATTTCCTCCTTATGTAATATGGGGCAAAAATCACTTTTGGGTATGGTGCTGTACCATGTGAGGAAGAAGAACAATGCAAATAGTACTGTACACCCTTACTTTTTCTAGACAGTCCCAAATTTTGACAGAACCAATGTGCCACTAAATGTACCTATATATGAGTAACTTTGTATCCTAAAAATTTGTTTTCAATGTTCACCATTTTTACTCCTTATGTAATTGGGGCAAAAATTTGACCCCATTCCCAATGCAAAACTGACACTTTCTTCCCAAATTTAAAATAAATGTACCAGTAAATAGAATTGTTAAAAAAATGTGAAAATCTGTTTTTTATACTAAATATAATACAAGAGCGCAATATGGTCCATGTGAAACATAGATCTTTAAAAAACCATCAACATATTTTGATAATAACGTCTTATAATTCCATTACCAATATCATATGCCTGGCTGGGAAAATTGTGAAAACTGTTAAGTGAAGACCTGATGAGTCATCAAATTTTCACAATTCAAGGTAGATGGCAATTACCCATATACCCAGGAAAAACCTGAATTGTCTGTAAAGTCTGAATACAGGGAGTTTCAAAAAACATGTCCCTAATACCAACTTCAAATGTCTATAACTTAGCACAGACACATGATAATAAAAAAATTTGAATGTCAATTTGAAAAAAAATTTATTTAAATATTTGTGATTAAATGAACCAAAAACATAAGAGATCAGAATTTGTTTTATGACTTCAATGATGACATCACAAACAGCATTATTGGTTTACTACCAAAATGGATGACAAGAACTGCCTTCACGTCAATATTGTTCAATTTTATTTCATGTATGATATTAATTATTTAATATAGACAATACCTGATAAAACTGTTTCTCTCTCAGCCAACATCTCCAGCTCATCTTTGATTTGGGCAACAAAGGTTGTTCTATGGAGGATATCGTTGAATAAGTACTTCTATCGAGTGCATCTTCCCCAGATAAATGATCAGTTTTCCTGGTTTCTTTCACCACGACGTGAAAGATGAAACTAAACACTACACCAATGGCAACTATGATGAATACAAGATTCTGTAAAATATAACGTGTTAACACGAGTAATAGATACATACATAAATGATACACAGTGGCAACTGCCCTATCTGCCACGGTGAATTTTGAATTTGTTTTATGTCACACTCAACAAATTTTCAGTCATTGGTGGTGGCAAGATTTTAGTGGTGACCCTAGTAATACCTTTTCCTCGGGATATTAATGGATTTCCCAGATCCACAGTTGGGCAGTGCAGTATTGGAACCTGCCTTGAGAGACCACCCCATCTGCCAGTGAAATGTGGTCTTACAAGACAGGTGGTCTCTCAACAGGGCAAGGCATCTCACTTCTGGTTCAAATCCTGCTAGGGTCGTTTCGAATTATTGTGGGAAGTTTGCCAGTTTACTTGCGGAAGGCCGATGGTCTTTACCCGGGTAACCAGGGTTTCTCCTCCACTAATAAAAACTGGACGACATCATATGACTGAAAGATTGTTTAGTATGGCGTAAAAAAAAAATAATAATAAATGAGTTAACTAAAGTTAAGACAAACAAATTATTGGATACTGAAATGAATTATTCTTAATGATGAAGAATAACCAATTAAGTTTGGAATACTTACTCTAAACTTTGGAGCATCTATCGCAGTCAACATCTCACTGTCTGTGTGATCTTTATGTAATTCAAAAAGTAACCAAAAAATGCCAAAAACTACTATGTTTGACAACACTGTGAAGGCATACCTGAAATAGGAATTGTAATAGTTATATGATAGCATTGTTCTACAAAGAGGAACAAACAAAAATAGCCTTGTCAAACTGAATTTATCAAAAGAATTTAAAATTTT
The DNA here is from genome assembly GCA_030159075.1 of Atrina japonica. Taxonomy (NCBI): domain Eukaryota; kingdom Metazoa; phylum Mollusca; class Bivalvia; order Pterioida; family Pinnidae; genus Atrina; species Atrina japonica. Next base: position 322,845 of record BROG01000077.1, read on the forward strand.
AAAATGGCATGAAACCTTTCAGCGAGTGTCATATTAATTTATTTAACAAGTTTAATAAATTCAATATGACCTGGTTACCATAAAAATTGTAAATCCAGATTTATTCGAGAGAATTTTATTTACGTATAATTTTGTGAGAAGTATGATAATAGAAATATGATGAAATGGGCATTCGAAATTGCAAAAACATCATCTCACGAATAAATTTAGAACTTGTGTATCGCGAAGATAAATTCCCTTGAAAATTTGAAATAGATAGAACAACTCTAGATAATAAAATAACTCTAAAGTTTGTCAAATAGCATTTAAATAATTTAAATTAATCAGGTGTCTACATATAGATAATTAACAAAGCACTAAGATCATAGCTACCGTAAATTAGACTATTTTGGCATTGCTAAATTTTGGCCATTTGGTCATAAATGATGGGTTATTTTTTGGTCAGTTAAATTTTGGCCATTTATGTTTATATCATGTTTAAATTTGGCCTACTATCAGATCTCAGACTTGTAATGTCGAATATTCCAAGTGTTTGAAATATCAGAATGTTAAAAAGTGTCAGTAGAATAATAAGAATTGATGCGTCACATGGTACTTAATTAAGACTGAACATCCACACAGTGTTATTTTAAGAAAAAATCTCTATTTGATAATCTATAAAACACAATATTTTTAAAAAGTACCATTAGAAACATTGTGTACATATTTTGGACAGTTTAATTTTGATCATTTTTAAAGGGTAGCCAAATTGGCCAAAATTAAACAGTGGCCAAAATATCCCGATTTATGGTATTGTGTTTGTTTAAAAACATTGCTTTATGCCACATTCATTAATTTTTTATTTATGTGGTGGTGACCAGTATTTACTGGTGGGAAGAAAACTGGTTACAATGTACATGTAATCAGAAAGGGACTGTGGCCTTCTGCAAGTAAACTTGCAAACTTTCAAATGAAATCAGCTTGAGTTCAGGGCTTGAACCTGCATTGACTAGAGGCAAGGCCACATGGTCTCAATTTTCGCTCCTGGTTATTTTGTCCTTTATAACAGAAAACATCCCGTCTTAAATTCTCCCAAAATCACCAGTCTAATGGATGGCATTTATGTCCATGCCTAATTTATTCAGTTTAAAAAAAATTTGTTTTCATATTAAATCTGTCCACTGGTCTAAGGGCAGAAAATAAACAGGAGCTAAAGTTTCCAGGTACATGTTTACAGCAGAATATTGAAATGGAAAAAGTTAACCCTTTTAGAAATTTGACCTTTCACTGGCATAAAAAAAAGAGAGAATCGATAGGCCTACATGTTTATATATGAACTGTACTTACCTTAAGCCATTCAGTTCCACTCTCTCATTTTCATCCTCTGTGAGATCTGGTATTAATGATAAATGAGAAATCTGAGTCGAAGCCCAGCCGAACTGGAAAATGACCACAAATGGGGCATAATATATGAATTGTGCCCAGTCTGGTGAATCTGAACATTGAATGCAATTCTGAAACAAAAATGTGAAGGTGCCTGCCACACAAATCGTACCTGGAAGTAAAAAGATAAACATATCAAAAATATTTGAAAACTATCACACCCATCCCTGAAAATAATGAACTCAACTTAGAATAAATGACATACATGAACATGTAGGCTAGTCCATGTGTGCACTTAGGGGTAAATGAGTTATACAATGATGTAGGCTAGTCCATGTGTGCACTTAGGGGTACATGAGGTAATGCAATGGCATACATGAGCATGTACATGTAGGTTATTTCATGTGTGAATTATTTTGGCCTCAAATACAATGTACATGTACATCATATTACATGTATATACACGTACATCAGTGTTCCAACAAGAGAGTTTAAGCAGGGAATTCACAAGCCACCTATCCCTTATTTTTGCCTGTTCTGCACATATTTAGCCCCACACTGTCCTTTGTATGCTTCCCCTACCTTCTCCGTCCCACATTTGTGTATCATCAGAAAAATCATACTGCATCTGCCATCTTTCTGCACTGTCATCATGTCCATTTCTATTCATTCAATTGGATCAATGCATTTTAGTGATGCAAAGTAGGGGCTATAAAACATATCATTGTAATTTAGGGATCATATGGGAAGACGAGTTTCTACATTTTAATTTGAACAGTGTTTTACGCCACACTCAGTAATTTTACAGGTATATGGTGCCACTGGTGGTGGCAAGTTTTTAATGCTGGAAGAAACCACCCGGTTACAATGTACCCGTGATGATACCGCTGGCCCTCTGCAAGTAAACTGGCAAACTTCCACACAAATATCAGCTTAGGTTCCGGTCAGTCTGAAAACTGCACTGACCTGGATTGAGAGATAGACTTCCTGCTTCAAAGCCCGATGCTCAAACCACTCGACCATAGATTTGGAGGCCCAAGCTGAAACATTTTCCATGTATCTTATGTATATCACATGTAAGTTTATGTCTGCTTTATATGCTTAGGATTTTGTTTACAAAACAAGATATATAATTTGTAACATGGTCAGACGAGTCGTCTTTAATCAATTGATTAATCAACCTTATCAATCAAACATCACAAGGAGGGGCCTAATTATATATCTGTACAGGTAAAAAATATCACACCTACATGTATGTCTGAAAAATATTTGCTGTTTTGATATTTGATCATTGATGTGATAGACAGTATGGATCATGTGGATGAAATCATGTTACCACAAGATAATCATGTTTCAAATACAGGTAAACAAACAAACACATCAGCATGCATGTTTATATGTACATGTACATACACATCATTTACATTCCCTGCATACATGTACACATGACCTTCTGCTTAGTATAGTGCATTTGAGTACATATAGGACAGAGAAAAATAAAAAATTTGCAGAAAATAAAAACCATGTGTGCTAATAACATAGATCAAAGTACTTCTAAATATACTACATAACACATACTCAGTTTTCAAAATTTTTGGTCCACAGATGTGAAAGCTATCTATAAAATCTAATATAAAATACGGGTAGAAATTTACCTCTATTCCGACATGTTTAGTTACTAAATTGAACAGCAGTGATGAATTGTGAACTGTATAGGGGCCGTTTCAGAAAGCCAAAATTATAAAATTATTTAGATAGTTAAATGAACCTCTGTCTTTGTGGAAAACTAGTTAATGTACAAAACCATTAATATCCAGCATGGTCGCGCCTTTCATGGCATTTACGGTCTCGCAGGATTTAATGTAGGCATAGAAAAGAGAAGCACGGGAGCATTTGCCATAAAAAAACACGGTATATTCTGTTCAAAGGTTGAATTTGACGCAAAAGATAATTATAATTTGTTTAGGTACCGACGTTTTTGTAGATGCTGTTTCTAATTAAGCTGATAATGTGGCTTCTTTGGAACATCATCTATGAACATAAATCAATAATATATGTATTGTAACATTTATTTGTTTTCCCGGCCCCCATGGGCCTTCTAAAGATGTTGCAGCGTTAATAAGTCTGCAAATGAAACCGAAATGGTGAGGTCACCAATCAATCAAATAACAGTTTGATGCCCAGCAAAATTGACCTATACAATATCTCATTTTAGAACCGTTTATATACATGTAGTTTGATTTTAAACCTTTAAACAATATATAAAAAGCGGTTATATGGAACATAAATTGCCACCTAGATCTGTTTCGCTAATTTTTCATTGTGGAACACAAATTTTGATAAAAATGACATGTTCAACACCACAAATCTCTGAAAATAGACTTTTCTCAGATATAAAGCATATATTCAGACCTAAATTGCATTGACGTTTAAAACTCGAATTCTGTTGAATAGTTTCACTATTCCAAAGATGCTACAATGCGCTACTTAAACGGCTCTTGACCCTGTTAGCCTTCCTCTCCGAAAGAATGAAACATTTCCGCTCAATTCAATATTAATCTTTGATACAATCCCTTCAAATTTTATTTTATGTCAAATCTATTTAACCACGTGAAAAAGGTTCTATATATTAAATTTGCATATGGTAAACATGTTAACATTCAGTTGATTGGTCACTTGTGTTCACATGATAAACAAGAGGCCCAAAGGGCCTTAACGGTCACCTGAGTAAAAGAGCAACAATCGCTTAAATTAAGGATTGACATGTTAAGGCCAACTTTAAGAAAGGGAATCATGCAAGACTCTTTAGGGACTGCAAAATTGTGTTTGAATAATGTCTAACAACATAAATTTATTTGTACTGACACATGTATGTGGTATTGCGTGGTTTACCTGATTGTGCAATAAAATTCACTCAAAGCAAGCAGCAATTCATTTTATATTTTTATTATACCTACTAAACAAATCTCAGAGTATTAGACAAATTACACTATAAACAACTTAATTAAGATAGGTCTGGTTATGCACCGGGCTACCAATGCCTTCCAGCATTTCTCCGTCACGTATGTTGTCCATCTCTACTTGTGCCGAAACCTTTGTGCCTGTCCAGCATTGGCCATGAGGCTTATAGCAGTGTTTATACAAAATTTGCACCATTGACAATGCAATTTTAGGCTACCGGTGGCATTTAATAATTCTCCTATCTCTGTTTCGTTAATAACGAAAAGGCCAGAGAAGTTACTAGTCGGGCGACTGGTGTATTGGCGAATAATGCCCTACTCAGATGGTGTGAATGCAATTTCTTGTACACTATAAAAACAACCGCAGATTATCGGAGAAAATTTTTCATCAATCAAAGGCGCGGTGTTTGTTTAAACAAAAATCGGAGTTTCTCAGAGAAATTGGCGTCTCTGATCAGTCCCTACAACTTTCAAATGCATATGCCTATGATACTCCTGTAATTCTAACTTGAACTTTGACCCCTAAAACCTTTTTTTCTATACAAACTTTGATTGCCTTCACTATTGGGAATGCTTTCTACCCAATTTTTGGTTGAAATCAGACATTTTGAATTTGTGGCTGATTTTAGCGCTCCCCCCCCCCCCCCCCCCCCCCCCAAATGGGGTCATTTTTCATCAAATAATTTATTCATTTCCAAACTCTGTAATCCTCCTCCTAGAAATGCTAAATATCAAATATGAAGTCATTCCCATTGTTGGTTCTTAAGAAGAAGATTTTTATACATTTTCTTAATTTTATCCCTTTAAGGCCCCTTTTAAGGATCTAAGGTGACATAACTCCACAATTTTAACAAACTTGAAGGGTCTTCACATGGGGAAGCTTCCTGCCTGGTTAGGTTGAAATTGACCAACAAATTTTTGAGAAGAATGCAATTAAAGATTTCCATATGTGGCCCGCTTTTACCCCCTTATGGGGCCCAAAGAGTCACAATCATATTTTTTTAATACAAACTTTGATTGCCTTTACTGGGGGATGCTTTCTACTAAATATGGTTGAAATCTGACAACTTTGAATTTTTGGCTGATTTCAGTGCCCCCTGGTGGGACCGTTTTTAATCAAATAAATTTTTTTTCACAAACTTTGTAATCCTCCCCCAAAGATGCTAAATATCAAATATGAAGTCATTCCCATTGTTGGTTCTTGAGAAGAAGATTTTTAAACATTTTCCTTATTTTACCCCTTTTAGGCTGCTTTGGAGGATCTAAGGGGACATAACTCCACAATTTTCACAAAACATGAAGCGTCTTCACATGAAGATGCTTCCTGCCAACTTAGGTTGAAATTGGCCTTGTGATTCTTGAGAAGAAGTCCATTAAAGAAGATTTCAATATTTGGCCCTTTTTACCCCCTTATTGGCCCCCAAAATATCAGAACCTTTTATTTCTACACAAACTTTGATTGCCTTTCCTGGGGATGCTTCTACCAAATTTGGTTGAAATCTGACAACTGTGAATTTTTGCCCAATTTCAGCGCCCCCTAATGGGGCCGTTTTTCATCAGATAATTTTTTATTTCACAAACTTTGTAAACATCCCCCTAAAGATGCTAAATATCAAATATGAAGTCATTCCCATTGTTAGTTCTTGAGAAGAAGATTTTTAAAGATTTTCCTAATTTTACCCCTTTTGACCCCTTATGGGGCCCTTTAGGAGTCTGACCCTTTATATTCACAAACTTGAAGGAGCTTCCCATGGGGATACTTCCTACCAAGTTTTGATGAAATTGGCCCACTGGTTTTTGAATAGAAGATGAAAATGTTCAAAAGTTAACGCACGACGCACGACGGACGATGACAGACGAAGAGTGATCGCTATAGGTCACCAAGACCTTTCGGTCAGGTGACCTAAAAAAGTAGGTAATACAGGCTGTTCTGTTGATTGTTTTAAACCATCGTCATGAAATGACAGAAATTTTAAAGATTTTCTAAGAGTACAGGGCTCAATCTTCTGGATGGATTTATGTAGTAAATTCTGTGCAGTTAAGTATTGTACAAGTGAATTCATTTTAGGTAAGATAATGGATCCAGATATAAATGCCTTTGAGAAAATTGAAAAAAACCTTGTCCCATAGGGCCTATGTACCCAAACGCACTATACATTGTATACAATATAAACCAAAGAATCACTTAATCAGCAATACGCACTGTTAAAACAGGACATATTGTTCAGTAATCAGCGATACATGTAGTTATACCAGGACATATACATGTATAATATATGGAATCAGCAATACACATCCTGACATGTGTATATATATGAATGGTATGTATATTGTAGGTAAATGTAGACTACAAGTAACAAGGTGACAATCTACTTGTCCTCACTGAGTATTAGAGCTCTTACAGCTACATCTACTAAATGTATGAAATCTGAGCAAGGCAATATGTTGTATCTTTATACCCTATTTTTTTTTTTTAAAAGGTGGGGTTTTTTTTTAAGTTTCTGACAGAACCTGGATGTGTACAGTCACTGTATCTTAATGGTCATATACAGTAAAACCATTCAGTTAAAAATTCTGTTATGTTAAACCTCTTGTTACAGACCACCTGTCTTGTAAAACCACACAATGAAAATCATTAACTTTAAAATAAGAGCCTTTAATATACAAAACTCTTATTAAAGTCCACGAGTCTTCAGAATTCTCATTACAATGAGAGGAGGGGGATCTCTTGAGACAGGTTTGATCGTAGTGGCAGTGATCCATTAGTAGAGATTTACCTTAAAGACTAAAAGTTTGAAGTTCAAATTTTTTTAAAGATTAATGCCTGTTCCTTTGATTTGCCTGAGAATACTGTATTAGGAACCCAGGGTACAACAAAAATCAGGAAAAGGGGGTGGGAGCTTAATGGAATCAATCAATAGTCAAAATGACATAAAACAGTTAACTCTTATAAGGCACAGCTGTACATGTAAAGTTGTTGTTGTTATTACTGAGGACACATCAATAAGATTCAGGTCCACATCTCCTTTTCAATCAGCTAGAAAAAGTTTCTTGATCATATGTAAAAAAGAGGGAGGGGCACTTATAGGGACATGGGTGTTGATGGGTGGAATAAGATATAAGAACTCTTCATCAGTATCCATCTGGGATAGGGAATTCTCACCCAAGTCGTTAAATGTTTCAGTCAGAAACAAGGCTTGCCAAATCCCCAACTGAAATATTTAACCCCCAGAGTGAGAATTCCATGTCCCACATGGATTGACTCAAGATGGTTCATTTTTCTCCCATTACAAGGTAAACGTTTTCTTTACAGCTAACTTTTACTTATTTCACAATCCTTGAAATTTTCAGTAGTAAAAAATTTACTGTTTAAAGTAGTGTTTTTTTGTTTGGTTTTTTTTTTTTCATACAGATCGTAATTTGAAAGTACAGGTACATAAAAGAAGTAGGTCTTGTTCGATTGACATGACTTGGTGGGGCAAAGTAACCTTTTGATTATCATACTGATGATTCTACTCACCTTCACTTATGACAGGCTTCACAAGAAAAGCATTTACAATATTCTGTACTGGATGCTCAGAGGTTTGATTAAGAAGGAACGGCTACTCTAGATCTAACCATTGTACAAAATGTAATTATAATGTATTGCCTAAACTTTAAACTTGTTCAGGTAAAAAAAAAGTGTTCACGAGATCTAGCCCGCTAGGTTATATGGATTTTACTATACGACAAAAATTGATGAAAGATTAATGATAAATGTTATGCAACAACTCAAATAAGTTGTTTGAGCTTTATTCAGTCCAAAGAATCAAACTAAAACTTAGTAATTATCAGTTCTCCAATTTCCAAAGTAAGTCATGTGAACAGCAGTTATAAAGTACATTGTACCTGTAAAACGCCATCAATTTTCTTAAAGTAAACAGACAATTTTTTTTCACAAAATCAGCTGTGGATCATGTGAAGCTCAGACATTTATGCTGACATTGCATGTATGATAATAAATCTAAAATGTAACTTACCTACGAAATGCCATGATTTTCTTCGTCCAAAATTGAAGATTCCTTTTGTTCGATCTGATTCTATGCCGACGAACGGTGTAAACAATCCATCACTGATCTGTCCAATCAACACTAAGTAACCAGCTAAAGAGTTATCGAAATTTTGCACTTGATGAAAGAAAATTATCAAGTAACTGAACCACATTGAGGCTGTGAGGTCATTTAAAACATGTCCAATACTATACCCAAGTCTTTGATGAAATGGTAATTTTACAAATGTGGACGACATATTGAGATGCAGTGCTGAATGTATTACAATTGAGTAGAAGTTCAATGTCTTTGGAAATGAGCGAAGTTTTTAAATTTATATGTAAACGTTATCTGTTCACTGTATCAGGGAATGCAAAACTCAGACATATATGATTTTATCATATATATCCTTATCCATCATTTACATGCACTTGATGGCCTTTCACTGTCTACATAAAATGATGTTGTACTTATTTATGATCCGTTCTGCCTCTTTAAGATAACGAACGATAGAGAATGCCCTTATGTCACATATAAATGTTCTCTTTTTAATCATTTAAACAAATCTTCATATTAATCCACTTTTTTCCAATATTTTTATATGTGTCAGAGACCTGTATAAAAATTTAAACATCAATGTCTTCATATGAACTCCAAATCTGAAATAATAAAATAACAAAACTCAATGATGTATATGATGATATTTTTTAAATATATATGTAGGCTTATATGCATGTGAATAATTCATACATATACATGCAGTATGTTTGACAGAAGAAATCGACAAGATCATTTGCATATTACGTAACTATACACATACGCAGGCTGTCGATTAAGTCATCTTCTTGCTAATGTGAGACAGAAGTTTCAAAGAATGAGTGAAATTGTTGAAGACATTTAATTAATTCAATAAAGATTATTCTTGATTAAACACAAAATAATATCTTTGATTGTTACACTTGATTTTGGGATAAGTAATGTTTGTATACGGACAATGTGTTGACTCCTGGAGACATTAAAAGCTTTAGGTAAAATGTCACAAATTTTGACATGTGCTATGGACTGATACCAAGGTAAATGACCTATCACCAAATGTCTGACACATAGTTCTCCATGTGCTTTTTTTACCTCATTTGATTGTGACATCATAATCAAACAAAAGCGTGACATTCCATTTAATTATGATGTCATAATGGAAAAGTTTGCCAAAAGATGCCATGTTGGGCAGATAGGTCAATAAGGATTCTTTTACATGCAACAACTGTCATGACATAGGATCTCAGTTTTAAGTCTCATCAGAAAGACCTATCATCACTTTCAATTCTTATGTCAAATGCTTGATGAAGGAACACTAACTATGGTACTTTATATTTTAAAAAGTCTTAGTTTAGATCCCTTCAGTCCTTTCTGAGAAGATACAGTAACAAACTTCCTTTGGTCAAAATCCAGAATGGCCACCTGTCAACCATGTTGGATTCCAATCTCAATGAAAATCTAATATGCACAACTAGATTTCAAGGGGAACCTTCATATCAAATTTTAAGGAGATCCCTTCATTCCTTTATCAGAAGTATCAGTAACAAACTTCCTTCAGTCAAAATCCAAGTTGTTCCCTTGTTGGCCATATTAGATTCTGATCTCTCTGAAAATGCAATATGCACAACTAGAATCTTAATGTCAAAGTTCAAGGAGATCCTTTCAGTACTTTCTGAAAAATAGTGGTCACAAGAATTCTTCACGACGGACAGACAGACCATGGACGCAAGGCAATTTAAATAGCTCACCATCTGTTGATGGTGGGCTAAACAGATGGTGGAATAAAAAGTGTTTGCTGATCATTCGTTCTATATTTACCCATTGCAACCATGTTTGATCCTAGCCCCTTTTCATTTGCAAACTTTATGTGGTTTTACATGGTTATACTTCCTGTCATCTTTGGTTCAAAATTGGTCCAATGGGTCAAGAGAAGTAGTCAAAAATGTCAAAAATTTTACCTAAAAACTTATATTTTCCATTTACTTAGAAGCCTATGACCTTGACCTTTGACCCCATGGCCTTGAAATTTTGTCCAAATGATCCTTAGATAATTTCTAACAACTTTCTAATGTATCTTTGTCTACAAAAAGCTGATCAGTGTTTAGTTATTGAACAATTTGTAATACAAATGTGCCCTGCACTACTGAAGCACCCCTTAGTGGCTCAATTATGGACAGATTTCATTTTCGTTCATAAACTTTGTAGATACTGACTTTGCAATTATGAATACAAAATTTAAAACTCATCTGATTATTGGTTCATGAGAAAAAGATTTTTGATGATATACAAAGTTTTGGTCCTTTTTGGGACCCCTATGAGTTATAGCCTCTTTTCTTTCCTAAACTTTATGTGGCTTCATATGGCCATGCTATATGCCAAGTCTGGTTAAAATTGGCCCACTGGTTCTTGAGAAGACAACAATGGATGACAGACATTTGGCCATAGCAATAGCTCACTTCGCCCTTTGGGCCAGGTGAGCTAATTAAGATACAAATTTTGTGATTCATTTATATCTTTATAAAACTGACAACATGCATTTCATCTGAAGATGTGAAGGTATTAATTTAGCAGTTTTGGAGGGCTTTTTTGTCTATATATCAAAAGTTAGGTACATGGTGAACATAATTGGGAAATTTTTGCTCAAAACTATGGGAAAATATAGATGATTTTGCATTGGGAACGGGTCCTTTAACCGGACCAACATGTTGATATCAATCCCTGTACCATAATTTGCAGTGAGTGTGTCATACAAGGGTACCTGTCTTGAAGGACCATCCCTTCTGCCACTGAAATATGGACTAATAAGAAAGGTGGTCCCTCACATGAGGTTTTATCAAAAGAATTATTTAACTAGGTTTTTTCAGAATGTGGTCTTAAAAGACAGGTGGTCATGGGCGGAACCAGGAAATTTCAAAGAGGGGGTATAACCTTTTTTTAGGGTGTTGTGACAAGACACCATACTCATGAAAATGGTGCATTCTTTTATACAGTGGCGTAGATAGCATATCAAAAGTGAGGCACTGTTCCTGTGATGCATACCCCATCAAAAGGAGATTGTAGATATAAAGTTGGAGTGGTGCAGAATGGAAATGAATTGATTATCCTTCTCACATGAATGTTCGATCTGCAAAAAATTATACTTAAAACTGGGACAGAATTTTGGCCTAAGTATCCTCTAGACATTGAATTATGACCTCAAAATTGCTAAAAATATTGTTGATGGATTAATTCAGAAGACCGATGAAGTATTCTATAGCTTCCAGACAAATCACCATTTCCCCATGGTCCAGAGTATGATACCCAGAAATGGTCAATTATTAGAGCCTAGAAAGTTAATCACATTTCGACTCATTTTTATTCTCTGTAAATATTGCATTAAATTGAAATAAGCATCATTTACCTAAAATAGAGTTTCAGCAAATACAAATACATGAGCATGATGACAGAGTTCAGAAAATATTTGATTTTTAAGATCTGGGAAGTCTTTTTCTGGGTTCCTAACATGTTGAATTGATAATGTATAAAAAATTAGTGCATGCATGTGAAAAAAGTAGGGGGAGAGGGATCTCCCCCCTCCCTGGCCCCAGGTTCCTATGCCTATATATATTTAATGTGTTAAGAATTAGCAAGTTATAACTTCCGTTTTGATACAGTGCAAATTTTGCCAATTCATATTCATATATGTACATGCTGAAAAAACAAAAATGAAAATTTTCAATTTAAAGTTAGTTAAGGACAGATGTGTAGGGCAGACGCTTTAGAGAAAAATTAAAACAAAACAAAGCAGTGTCATAAGCCATTAAATTTAAAATGTACAGAAAACCCAGGGTGGATCCAGTATTTCAAGCTAGAGGGAAAGAAGAGTATATTAATGGTTTTGCCAAGCGAAGCAAAGTGCGAAAATATTGGTAATTTATTTTTATATGCGAAGCAAGGTGCGAAAATATTGGTAATTTATTTTTATATAACTTTTTATGAAAAATATATAGGTTTTAAACAAATTTGTTAACTTCTGGGCTTCTGAGTTGAATTTTACTGTAATATTGAACAACTATAAGCTACTTTGGTGTCCATAGAGGGGGCCCCTTAATTCCCTCTGCCCCCTTGAATCCCCCTCTGGTGGTCTCTTGATAAGACAGGTAGTCTGTCAAAACAGGTTCCTCTGAACTGCGTTTTCAAATTAAAACAGTGATTTTCTCAAATTCAAAATTTATATTCGCTCATTTTCAGTATCGTTTTGCATCCTTTTATATAATTTCTGTGGAAACACTGAGTAAAATCGGAGGGTTTTATATGTATCTGACTTTACCAAGCATTTGTACAGAAATTACCTTTTATTAAGTCTTAAAATGCACCTTTATACAGTAAACCTTGTACATATTGTGGATTTATCTACTTAATAGCATACTGTTATTCAAAACCAATCTAAAACAAAAGTAGTGAGAGCGGACCAAGCTCACTCAGTAGCGCGCTCAACTCTTGATCGTGAGGTCGCGAGTTCGAGTTCAGCCGACGGCAGGTTGGTTTCCTGCCCTTCGGATGAGACAGTAAAAATCAAGGTCCCGTGTTACAGTAGGTGTCGGCACGTTAAAGAACGTTAACCCTCACTGCTCAATGGCCGCAAGTGCCGAGCATAGGCCAAAATTTGAAGCTCTTCATCAGCATTTTGTGACATCTCCATATGAGTGAAAGAATCTTGAGTGGGACGGTAAACAACAATAAACAAGCAAATAAAACAAAACTTTTGACTTGAGAGAGAGAGAGAGAGTCCATACATGATCATCTTTTCATTAGCTGATTGTAATTGTATTATAATATGCCTTTATTTGTAGGATTCATTGCCTAAGGCCTCAAACCACATTACAAACACGAACGTCAACTATAGAATGGATTCAAAGATAGAATACGCCTACCGTTACATGTCCGTTCAAAACCTTCTGTGACATGCGGCTGCAAGACCGTTTCCACTTCGTTATAACATGCTGTACCCATATCCACTCCCGACCTCATATCTTAGGTTCATATGGAATCTAAATTACGTAGACTCGAGCACGTGTGTGATTTTGTCATATGATAGCCTACCTGTGTTGATGACAGTACGTCAGTAGGGTAATCGCTTACGACGCAAGCTGTCATTTTTAAGTAATGTGACTTTATTCGAGTCATGTGATAGGCCTAGATAAACATACTGTTAATGTTTATTTCAATAAAGTAACCTACATCAGCGATATATAAAGCTAATATTGGCTTCATATATATAAAGCTAATATTGGCTTCATATATCGCTGCCTACATGTAACCGTAATAAATTTCAGTGACTTCTAGGAAAATAGTAAAGATTAAAATGATATACCCATAGAGAATCAAGAGTTGGTGGCAATCGTAAGCTTTAATGAGGTATAATCAGCGATATATAAAGCTAATATATATCGCTGGTATAATACACTCAGTATACTAAAACTTTTTAATTCGGTAAAATCGCGGCAGACACGTGAGTACTGATGGCTTATTTATTATGCAACAAACTACATAGATCAGCGATATGATTACAAAATATTGCGCTTATAAACTTAATTTCATCGATATTACAGCCGGCCTGGCTCAGTCGGTAGCGTAGCGCGCTCGACTCTTGATCGAGAGGTCGCGAGTTCGAGTCCAGCCGGCGATAGGTTGATTTCTTGTCCTTCGGATGAGACAGTAAAAACCGAGGTCCCGTGTCACAGTAGGTGTCGGCACGTTAAAGAACCCCCACTGCACGATGGTCGTAAGAGCTGAGCATAGGCCCAACATTTGAAGCCTTTCACCGGCATTTGGTGACGTCTCCAAATGAGTGAAATATTCTTTAAGGGACGTTAAACAGCAATAAACAAACAAAAATAAACATCGATATTGAGTTTACTTCCCATCAATAGTCTTAAATCTCTCGGAAAAATTAATTCCATGTCCAACTTCACAGACAGATCTTGCCAATACACAGTAAGGGAAACTTAACCAAAACTCATTTGCATATTAATCGTGCGCAAGAATTGTTAACAGTCCAGTCTATCGCCTTTAATGTCAATTCTGTCACAAGAGTATAATGGTAAAAAAGACTTGAAAAATAATATTCTAAAGCAAATTTATAATATCTTAAAATTCATAAAGGACACCGCATATATTTCAACAAGTCTATTTTTCAGAGAATTGTTACTATATTTTCGTCATTTTAAAAAGCAAATATATACGAATTAAAGTGTGCTTTGGAAATTTCAATATCGAAGTTGAGTTCATGTTGCTGAAATGCACATACATGTGTAATTTACCATCAATATAATGTGTTATTAACCCCATATGCAAAATGTCCTTTGACTTGTTCCCAACAAACAACTTGGCATAACATAACTGCGTTGATGTTCCATCAACTCGTAAAAATCAACTCTTGCCAAAAAAATATCAAAAAGTTAGATAAAAGAACTTTCTGCTCCAATTTTAAGCGATTTGGGGGGGGGGGGGTAAAAATCGCTTAAAATCGGGACAAAAAGTTACGCCAAGGTCAAAGCGAATTTATGAAAGGATACGTTGACATTGTTTGTTAGTTTTGTTACCAGAAGTCAAGTGACATGTTTTGATCTGTTCTATGGACTGACACCGATGTAGGAAAAATGTCACTTACGTAATTGTACATTTGTTTTCACGACTGTAGCACTGCATGAAAAAATAGTGCAAGTGTTCACATACATTCCTAAAGTTGACCCTTTTTAAATAAGTTTCAAATGTTTCTAAATAAATCATGAAAGTGGTAAAAATCCATTACATTTATGTGTTGCCCTGTTGGTTTATTCTCATATAAGTACAGTCTCGAGCCTAAAGTATTTCCGCACAACGGCCGACGTTAAATGCAAGCCTTAATTTGCGCTTGGCGAATTCTTCTATCTAGCTAACAAAATATTGATAATAAATACCAAAAATTACCTTTATATATCGTAATAGCACCATTTCCCCGTAAAACCCAAGAAAAATGTTATTTCCCTTTCCTCGGGTGTCGGAAGTCAACGAACTTACTCAATACTAAAGTTCGACTTTTATTTTATCATTTTGTGTGTTATCCTATCATTTTATGTGTCGCTTTTACGATGTTTATATATCCCAGATGATCCAATATGCCAGACTTTTCCAGCATAAGTTCATTTTATATACATATTCTAGATACAAACTGATGAGTTGGTGTCGCAAACATATAAGGAATAGCGTTTCAAGTCAACGTTTCGCGAATCTTACGGTCGCTATAATGATCTTGTTTGCAATATTGCTAGTATGTTTCACTGGCTGAAATGTTGAGTCACCTGTAACGTATCAAATCACCGAAAGAATCGTCTATATTGATTGCGATGATAGTTTATTTCTCATTTACATTGTATATTTATATTTGACTGTTGACTCACGCCAGATTTGAGTGCTAACTCTTCCATAACACCTAATCCTACCTCCAGATTCTCCGTGTCTTTCCCATGTTCATTTATGTATTCTGTCTCCTGAGCCTCATTACGGTTAGTATTGTAGTAATCATGTGCTCACATTTAAAGTTATCAAATGACTGTACCGTGGTATCTGTGATATTTTTATATGGAGCTACTTTTCGGACAAAAGAAATTCACATTGAATTTGCTGGCCTAATTGGGACGTATAATTTCATTTTTATCACACTGCTAGTATATAATTGTTGTGTAAAACAATTTATTGCTTACTTAAAGTAAAGCGTGGACAATTTTATTAATATCTTACGCAATGCTATATCTTATGTACATCTTAAAGTCTAAAAATAACAAATGTATAGTATTAAACGTAACTCGATGTAACTGTTAGTGTGAATTAACTTCCTTTTTCGGCTCAAGTGAGATATTGACGTCTTGTGATCACTCCCCGTCCGTCGTCCGGCGTCCGTCTCTAAACTTTTCATATTTTCGACTTCTTCTCTGAAATCACTGAAGGGATTTTGACGAAACTTTACAGGAAGCAAGTGCTCAAGTCTTTTACCAAGTATGTAGTTAGATTGTCCCAGTGGTGGATCCAGGGCGGGCCAGAATAAGTCCCAAACGGTACCTTTTTTCAAAATCTTATTCTCTAGAATCACTGCATGAATTGAAAAACGGATTGTTTCTGAGTGAGCTACAAGGATGTATGATTCAAGTTTGTATTTTTTATAGAAATCGGAATACATTAATATTTGACGCGTTTTTTGAGGTCTTTTCAGACTTTGTCATTTTCATTAATTTTTGCATTATTTCCTCAATTATCTCCCCTTGCATTTATTTCGATGCATTCATTTAATATGTTTTAGTTGTAATTAGGTGAAGAAATGTATTTGTGGAAAAATTTTGCCGGAGTTTAATTTCTCGAATTTTTATAATTTTTTTAAGACCAGAAAAAAGAGGAGATGTGCATTTTTCACACTATCAGCTTTTGTTTCAAAATATCAGAAGAAATATTGCGAAACATTACAGGAAGCAAGTGCTCAAGGTTTGATTTAAACATATTTTATTGTTTCAAACAATAGGATGAGACACAAGTTATCACAACTTAGATTGTCTTCTCCTTAATCAATATACATATATGGCAAAAATGTAGAGCTCACAATGAATGTATACATGTAAATAGGAACATAACAACAGAAAAGAATACAGGTAAATAAATGGGTGATTGGGTAACAAACGTATATACATATACACGGAAAGTACTACATACACTGGTGAGTTGACCATGATATAATTTTAACTATTGAAAATATATTGATATTACATTATAACAGTAAGTAGGCATCTAATAAAAACTAGCTACACACACGATGGCCTTTTATTCTATCTAATGTCTTTAAAAACAACATCCCTTGAATCTGCCTCAGCTTCTCAACATTTCCTTCCAGGTAGCACACTCCAAAGTACTTACACATTGGATGCCTCCATTATGCAATAGTTTGATTTTAACAAAAACTACGAACTATCGTTCATGTTTGTAAAATTATAAAGCAAAGTACACTCCGTGAGAGATACGGACAAAGAAAAAGGGGATTTGACAGACTTCAGATAATTCGCGATTTGTTGCTGTGGAGGTTTCACGTAAAAAAAAATAATAAAATAAACTCGATGATCGTGCTTTCATTAGTCACCATATATGCACACCCCATGTCCCTTCTAAAACGAAAATTAATTCCCAGTTAAAAATTAAAAACGATTTGTCGTTTCAATAAATTTTTGGATAGATTTTGCTAACAGTACTGTTCTCGTCTAATGTCAGATTATTGTCACCATACAGAAAGTTATTAAGATTTTTGTGGTTATACCAAGACAGGTCGGAAAAGAGTATGTATCTTTGGTTTATATATTGGGTACACTCAAAGAAATAATGTTGTGCATTTTCACATGCGCTACCACATTCGCAGGAAGGGTCGGTAATGATATTAGCATAGAATAAGTCATATTTTAGGGAACTGGCTCTATTTCTCAGTCTGTAATGGAGTATGTTTAATTTCCTTTTACCCTGGTAACAGTTAGCTTGATATAGTATAGGGGATATTTCCTCTTTCCTGATAGTTTTCTTAAATATAGGTAAGGAATTTAACTCTTTTAATTAATTTGGGAGATTGTTCCAGTTTTTACAAGTATCTGGTATATAAAAAAAGATTCAGTTAGATTTAGCCTATATCGGGGTAGTTGGAAGTTGTTATTATTCCGAAGTCTATATGACGATACATCAGAGACAAAGGGAGGTAATATGCTGGTACTTCATAATTTTTTATTTTATACAGGAGGGTCAATTTTCTATATTCTCGTCTTTGTTTAAGTGTTGTCCATCCTAACTCTTTGTAAATGAAGTCTTTTTTAGGAAAAATAGGGAGGCCGGTTATAATTCTTGCTGCTTCAAGCTGGATGCTTTCTAATTTATCTGAAGTAGAAATATTACAATTATGCCAAAGTTCACAGGCGTATTCGAGCAATGGACGAATAAAGACAAGATACATTTTTTCTAAATTTTTCCGACTTAGTGTATATTTAAGTTTTCTTAAGGTAGATATATATTTTGAACTAGATTTAATGATATTGTCAATATGAAAATTCCATTTAGCGTCATTACTGAAATAAACACCCAAGTGCTTGTAATGGTCTGTTAGAGGAATAGTTTTGTTATCAAAAATAAATTGAGGTTTTGGTTCTGTAGCTAGTTTTGAAATTAACATTATTTCTGTTTTTTTGGGGGATTGAAATTCATAAGCCACTTTTCTGACCAAATTTTAAGTTTTTCCAGGTCTTCATTTTTAGTTATTTCAATTTCGTTCAAATCTGGGGTTGAGAATGCAAGTGATGTGTCGTCAGCATAAAGCCTGGCTAAAGATACTAGTGATTCTGATATATCATTTATATATAGAAGTAAGAAAAGCGGACCTAATACCGAGCCTTGGGGGACACCTGCTCTTACAGGTTGTTTTGGTGAAGAGTGATTTTGGATTACCACTGATTGTTTCCTATCAATAAGATAATTAAAAGTTTTCCTTGAATTCCGTATTTTTCAAGTTTCAAAAGAAGGCTTGTATGCCAAACACGGTCAAAAGCTTTAGAAAAGTCGCAAAATACAAGGATAGTATGCTTGTGATTTTCCATTGCTAAGAGGACCGAGTGGTAAATTTCAATTAATTGGTGGGTTGTTGAATGATTTGGAATAAAACCTGATTGTAAATTATATAATAGTTTATTAGATATAAGATGATTATAGATATTTTTGAAAACAATGCGTTCGAAAACTTTACCTACACAGCTAAGGAGGGAAATTGGTCTGTATTTTTCTGGTAGGGAGGGGTTTTCTTTTTTGAAAATTGGAGAAACGTTTGCTTCTTTCCAAACTGATGGGAACACAGAGTTATTTATAGAGCAGTTGGAAATATAAGACAAAGGTTTTGCAATTTCGTTTGTGACTAATTTAAGCATTTTGTGACTGATCTCGTCGGGACCCGACGCTTTGTTTGGTTCCAAAATGTTTATAATATCAATTATTTCAGTTTCATTAATAACTATATTACTCAGAATAGATTCCGTTCTCTTTTCGAAATTTGGGATTGTTGTCAGTGGGTTTTCTATTTGTGAGATTGATACAAAGTAGTTGTTTAATATTTCACATTTTTCAGTTTCATCATCTATGATACACGATCTATTACTGTCGAATAATGGGGGAATATTGGCATTGGTTTTTCCTTTCATAAGAAGACGTAGAATTTTCCAGTAAGTTTTTGGTTTGTCCGAATTTCCATCAATTAGAGTGTCAATATTGTCAAAGAATTGTTCACGTGCATATTTTTTCATATTATTTATTTTGTTACGTAATTTTTTGTATTTATCACGAATATGTGCTGAATTTGTCTTGCTAAAGGTCCTTTACCAAGTTTGTAGTTTTCAGCCAGATTTGCTATGGGGTGGATCCAGGGTGGGCAAAAAGGTCCCAAAAGATACCCTCTTTGAAAACCTTCTTCTCCAGAACCGCAACATTAATTGAAAAACGGATTGTTTCTGAGTGATCTACATGCATGTATGATTAAAGTTTGTATTTTTTATAGAAATCGGGATATTAATTTTTGACGCGTCATTTTCGTAAATTTTTGCATGATTTCCTCAATTATCTCCCCTTGTACTCACAATGATGCATTATAGTGTTTTACTTGTATATAGTCGAAGAAATGTTTTTAAGCAAGAATTTTGCCGAACTTTGATTACTAGAATTTTTTATGAATTTCTTCACAATATTTATGTACATATTCTTCTTGGTCTTCTTTCCATATTTGTTTATTGTTGTCAGGTGAGCAATTGAGGCCCTTTTGGGCTTCTTGTTTTATTTTTTTTGTCAAAAACGCACGTGCGATTCGAAGACGGAATCGGAAGTAAGTACTTATACTTATTTCATATTCATACAAATCAGAATTATTTTATGTGATTAATAACGGATGATTCAGTTTCATTAGATAATTGAACATACATGGTAAAGGTCCCCCGCTTGTTTGACCCAGAGGTCACTTGCATATTACCATTACGTCAAAGAATTACTGTATTGCAGGACAGTATTGATTTTGTCGTATGATAGCCCACCTGTGTTGATGACAGTAGGCTAATCGCTTACGACGCAAACTGTCATTTTTAAATAATGTGATTTTATTCGTGTCATGTGATAGGCCTAGATAAACATACTGTTAATGTTTATTTCAGTAAAGTACGGCTACTCTTGACCTACATGTAACCGTAATAAAATTCAGTGACTTCAAAGAAAACAGTAGACGTTAAGATTATAGACCCATAAAGAATCAAAGTACTGATACGAGTTGATGGCAACCGTAAGTTTTAATGAGGTGTAACACACTCATTATACTGTCGTAAAATTAGGTTTTACAAAAAGTAAAGTTTTAAATATCGGATCAGACATTTGACCTAACGAGAGCTCTGATGGCTTATTTATTATGCAGCAAACTACACAGATCAGCGATATGATTATAAAATCTTGTGCTTATAAACATCGTTTCATCGATATTAATTTTTTATGCGACAGGGCAGTATTATACCCTTACGCTATACGTCATATCAGTAGCCTTAAATCGTGTACATGTAAAACATTTTCCCCAACTTCAAAGAGATCGCACAAATGAGGAATGACGCAACTTCTATGTTCAACTTCACAGACATATCTTGCCAATGCATAGTAAGGGAAACTTGACCAAAACGCATTTGCATATTACTCGTGCTCAAGAATTGTTAACAGCCCAGTCTATCGCTTTTAAGTTGACTTTATCACAAGAGTTTAATGGTAAAAATAATTGAAAAGTAACATTCAAAAGCAAATTTATAATATCTTAAAATTCATAAAGGATGCCGAACTGCCCTTTAATAGCATATATTTCGACAATATAATGGGTTATTAACCACATACTGCACAGAGGCGTCGGAACCGGCGGGGTGGGGGGGTAGGGGAGGGTTTTTTTCAAAAATAGACATAGGTGTTGAAAATTGGGGCGTGTGTGTGTTAAAACACACACACTTTCAATTTGCTTCCATCGCCTATGCTGCAAAATGTGCTTTGACTTGCTCCCAGTAAACATAACTGCTTGATGTTCCATCAACTCATAAAAACTATGTTTACTGTTTAAATCACAAAAGATGTAGGTAAGATCGTGTTAAGTGATATTTTTAATTGTTTTAGAATTAAAAATATCACTGAACACGATATTATTATTGGATAATTTCAAATAAATGTCGTCGATGATAACTCATATTATTTAAAGTTTAAATATACATGTATATATCAACACATTAACAATTGTAATATATTTGCACAATATACTTTATTATTCTGTATTTCCACAAACAATATATTTGTACAAGTTTTACAGGCAAAATAAAACGGATACACCTCTCTCGTATAATCATTCATTTGACATTTTCTTTCTCTCCTGCTTTTACAATGTATAAAGAGTTATCAATATATCATAAAATCTACCTGAAAAACAATAGTAATATCAAAATATTTGCCCGTCCACATTATCAAGGTTTTCTTTGACCAAGAAAATTTGTTCAAGAGTGTTAAGTTATAGAAAACTTTGATGGAATGAGACAGATGCAAGTGGTCAAATGGCGGGAAAAGATGTAAGCACGGTGGCTTCAAGTGAAGCAAGTGAATGAATACTATTATGGAGAAATGGAATGATAAAATATTTAATAGAATTGGTTGAAATCAGAGAAGCAATATGGAATGTAAAATTAAAAAAAAATGTAGTGATAAATGATTAATTTGCAAATAATGCGTTTTTCACCTTTTCTCCCATTTTCACGTAACCTGAATAATCCAGTCGTTATATTTCGCTCACTTCGATCCCTGCACTAACTGAAGAGTTTCGATCAAGGGCGTTAATCATTCACGTTAATCTTCACGGAGTAATCCTTATAACTAGTGTAAAATGACCAGCATGTCAGCCACGTAGGGGTGGATGACAAGCTACACGTTAGTTATGACGTCACAATACAATTTTCGACGTAGAACGCCCGTGGCTTTCAGAATGCAGTACACGTTTTATGTCAGACATGACTCGGATACGCGTAAATCTATATAGACATGTAGATCATGCGTAAATCTACATATACATATATCTAAGAAATGGAAGAAAAATATTCAACCCCACCTTGAGGGTATGACAAAGGAATCTCAATCCTCGGGATAAGATGCTTGAATGACAAAGTAAGGGAAGATTCTATTATTTATATCATTCTTTCTATTTTTATTTGTTTCGAGGTAGACCTAGTGTATGGCTTTTAAGATTAAATATATAAGAAATAAACATGTGATATTCTATTCTTATTATATTTAAAGTAAAGCGGTTAATACTCGCTGCACGCGACTGCAATTACAGAATATACAATACATAGGCTCTATATACTTGCAATGAAGGGAAATTCCAGTCGTATGTAAATATTTTATAGTACTTAAATGTTAGTCTTTCAGTATACTCCTTTCTACAATGAAAATAAAAATTGTTTTGTCACGTCAATATTACATTGATCCACTAAAAGATATTTTGGTAACTGTCATCTTTTAAAATATATATTAAATGAAACAAATTCATGAATTTAAAAAACACGATATTTCCGATTTGGGAATAAAAGCTTCATTTCAGTCACTTGACGGCTATTTATTCTAATTCTGTGTAACATCTTTGTCATCTTGGATTTCTTTTATAAAAGATTTCACAAGTTCAAAGTCAACTTTTTTGATAACGCAAATAAATGTATTTTTTTTGCTGTTTATTTTTGTTTTTTTTTGTTTTTTGCTAGTTTTTTTTTTGTTGTTTTTTTTCTGTTTGTTTTTTGTTTTGCATTCTGTTTTTTTTTTGGGTTGTGTTTTTTTGGTTTTTTTTTTTTTTTTGTGGACGCTTGTTTTTCTATTTCTTCTTTTTTGGTTTTTTTTTGTTTTTTGGCCTTCTTGTAGTTGTTCTTGTTTTTTTTTGTTGTTTTTTTTGTTTTTTGGTCTTTTGGTGTTTTTTTTTTTTTTGCTTTGTTGGTTTTTTATTTTTTTTTTTTTTGTTAGTTTCTTTTGTTTTGTGTTGTTTTTTTTTTTTTGTTATTTTTTTATTGTTTTTTTTGTTTTTGTTTCTTTTGTTTGTTGTTTTGTTGTTTTTTTTGGTTCTTTGTATTTTTTTGTGTTTGACTTTTTTTGCTTGTTTTTTTTTTTCTTTTAGTGTTGTATTTTGTTTTTTGTTTTGTGTTGTTTGTTTTTGGTTTTTTTGTTTTTTTGGTTTCTTTGTCTCTTTTTCTTGCTTCTTTTTTTTGTTTTTGTGTCTTTTGTTATTTGTGGTTCTTGTTTTTTTGTGATTCCTTTTTTGTTTTTTGGGCTTCTGCTTTTTGTTCTTGGATTTTGTGTTTTTTTTTGTATTTTTTTTTTTTGGGTTTTGTTTGTATTTTCTTGCTTGGGATTTTGTGTTTTGTTTTTTGTGGGATGTTTTCGTGTTTCTCTTTTTGTCGGATTTTTGTGTTTGTATTGTTCTTTTATTTTTTTTTTTTCTGGAGTGGATTTGGGTTTTTTTTATTTTGATTTTTTTTTGTTGTGTGCTTTTTTGGGTTTGTTGTTTTTTTTTGTTGTTTTTTTTTTTTGATTTTTTTTTTTTGGTTGTGTTGTTTTTTTGCGTTGGTTTGTTTTTTTTGCTGTTTTTTTGTGTTGTTGGTTTGTATGTTTTTGGTTTTTTTTTGGTGGTTGGTGTTTTTGTTCTTTGTTTTTTTTTTGTGTTTTTTGTGTGTTTGTGGATTTTGGGTTTTTCTTTTCTTGTCTTCCATTTTTTTTTTTTTTTTTTTGTTTTTGTTTGGCTTTGATGATTGTGTTGTTGATTTTTTTTTTTTTTTTTTTTGTTGTTGTTTTGTATTTTTTTTGTTTTTTTCTTGTTTCTTCTTTTTTTGCTCGTTTTGTTTTTTTTTGTTTTTTTTGTTTTTTGATGTTTTTGTTGTTTTTTTTTTTTGGTTCTGGCTGTTTTGTTTTATTGCTTTTTTTTGGATTTGTTTTTTTTTTTTTGTTTTTTGTTTTTTGTTTGTTTTTGTGTGTTTGGTTGGTTTTGTGTTTTATGGTGTTTTTTTATTTGTGTTTTGTGTTGTTTTTTGTTTTTTATTTTTTTTGTTTTTTTTTGGTTGTTTATTTGTTTTTTTTTTGATCTTTTTGTTTTATTTTTTTGTTTTTGTTTTTTGCGTTTGTTGTGTTTATTTTTTGTTTGTTTATGTTTTTTTTT
>BROG01000077.1:350000-515000 GCA_030159075.1 Atrina japonica
TTGGTGTTTTGTTGGTGGATGCTTTCTTTTTGTTATTTTTTTTTGGTGCTGTGTTTTATTTGTGTTTTTTTTCTTTTTTTTTTTTTTTTTTTTTCTTTTGTTTGTTTGGAATGTTTCTATTTTTGTTTGGTTTTATTTTTTGTTTTAGTTTTGTTTTTTTTATTTTTGTTTTGTTGTTGTTTTGGTTTTTTTCTTTTGTTTTTTTTTGTTTTTTTTTTTGTTTTATTTTTAGTTCTTTGGATTTTTGTGTTTTTTGTGTTTTTTGTTTTTTTTTGTTTTTGTTTTTTTGTGTGTTTTTTTTTGGTTTTTGTTTTTTTTTGTGTTGGATTTGGTTTTATTGTTGTTTTTTTTTTTGATTTTTTTTGTTCTTTTTTTTTTTTGTTTTTTCTTTTGTTTTTTTTTGTTGTGTATTTGTATTTTTTTGTCTGTTTGTGTGTGCTGTTTCGTTTTGTTTTTTTTGTGATTTCTTTTTTTTTTTATTTTTTGTTGTTTGTTATTGTTGGATTTTGTGGTTTGTTGTTTTTTTTTCTTTTTTTGTTTTTTTGGGTTTTTTTTTTCTTATGTTTTTTTTGTTTTCCTTTTCTTTTTTTTGTTTTGTGTTATTTGTCGTTTTTTTTTGTCGGACTTTTTTGTTTTGTGGTTTTTGTTTTGGTTTTGTTGTTTTGTTGTGTTCTGTTTTGTGTGGTTTGTTTTTGGTTTAGGTTTAGCCGTTGTGGTGTTTGGTTTGTGTGGGTGTTCTTGGGTTGTTGGGGATGTGGGGGAATGGTTGGGGGGGTGTGGTTGTTTTTTTTGTTGTTGGGGGTTTTGTTGGTTTGGTTGTTTTGTGTGTTTGGTGGTTTTTTATTTGATTTTTTTTTTTGTTTTTTTTTTTTTTTTTTTTGGCTTTTTTTTTTTTTGCTGGTTGTTTTGTTTTTTTTATTTTGGGATTTTTTTGGTTGTTTTATTTGTTTTTTGTGGTTTTTTTATTGTGGATTTTGTTCTTTTTGGTGTTTCTTTATATGATTCTTGTTTTACTGGTTGTTATTGAATTTTTTTTTTTTTTATTCCTTTTTTGTTTGTTTGCTTGTTTTTGTTTTGTGCTTGGATGTTTCTTTTTTGTTTTTTTTTTTTTTTGTGTTTTGGTTTTTTTTTTGTTTGTTTTGGTTTGTTTTTTTTAGGATTTTGTTGTGTTTTTGCTGTATTTGTTTTTTTTTTTTTTTCTGGGTTTTTGTTTTTTTTGGTCTTTTTTTTGAGTTGTGTTATTTGTTGTGTTGTTTTGGGGTTTCTTGTTTTTTTATTTTTTTTTTTTTTTTTTTTTTTTTTGTTTTTTTTTTTTTTTTGTATCATGTTTTTGTGTTTTTTGGTTGTGTTGATTTTTTTGATTTTTTTTGATTTATGTGTTTTTTTTTTTTTTTTTTTTTGTTTTTGTTTTTTTTTTGTTTTTTTTTTTGTTTTTTTGTTTTTTTTGCTTTTTTGTTTTTGATTGTAGTTTTTTATTGGGTTTGGATTTTTTTTTTTTCTTTTTTTTTTCTTCTGGTTTTTTATTTTTGTTTTGTTGTTTTTTTTTTTGTGTTTTTTTATTTCTTTTTTTATGGATTTTTGTTGTGGTTTTTTTGTTTTGTTTTTGGAATTGTTTGGTGTTTTTTTTGTTGTTTTTCTTTGTTTTTTGTTGTTTTTTGGGGTTGCTGTGTTTTTTTTGTTTTTTTGCTGTTTTTTGTTTGTTTTTTTTATTTGTTTTTTTTTTTTTTTTGTTTTTTGGATGGGTTTTGTTTGTTGTTTGGTGTTTTTGCTGTTTTTGTCGTTTGTTTTTTGTTTGTTTGGTTTTTTGTTGTGTGTTTGGTTTTGGTTTTGCTTAGTTTTTTTGTTTTTTTTTTTTTTGTTGGTTGGGTTTTTTTTATGGTGGAATTTTTTTTGTTTTGTTGTTATTTTTTTTTTTTTTTTTGTTGTTTTGTTGTATTTTTCTGGTCTTCTCTTTTTGCTTTTTTTTTTTGGTTTTTTTTTGTTTCTTTTTTTTCTTTTGTTTTGTTTTTTTGTTGTTTGTCTTTGTTTTTGTTTTGATTTGTTTCTTTGTTATTTTTTTTTTGTTTGTGATTTTTTTTTTTTTTTTGGTTTTTTTTTGCTTTCTATTTTGTTTTTGTTTGTTTTTGTTTTTGTTTTTTTGGGTTTTGTATTTTTATTTTTTTTATGTGTTTTGTTGTTTGTCTTGTTTTTGTTTTTTGTGTGGTTGGACTGTTTGTTTTTTTTGGTGCTTTTTGGTCTTTTTTTTTTTTGTTTTGTTTTGGACTTTTTTTGTGTGTTGTTGGGTTTTTTTGTGTTGGTTTTGTTTGTGTTGTTGTGTCTTTTTTTTATGGGATTTATTTGTTTTTTTTTTTCTTGTTATTTTTTCTTTTTTTTTTGATTTTGTTTTATTTTTTTTTTTTTTTTTGTTTGTTATTTCTCTTTCATTTTTATTTTGTTTTTTTTTTGTGTTTGTTTGTTTTTTTTTTGATTTTTTTTTGTTTTTTTTGTTTTTCTTTTTTTTTTTTTTTTTGTTTGTTTATTTTTTTTTTGTTTTTGTTTGGTTTGGTTGTTTGGTTTTTTTGGTTGTCATTTGTGTTTGTGTTGTTTTTTGTTTTTTGTTTTGTTTTTGTTTATTTTTTTTGTTTTTTTTTTGGATTTTTTTTTTTTTGTTTGTTTTTTTTTTTTTGGGTTTTTCTTTTTTTTTGTCTTGTTTTGTGTTATTTTTTTTTTTTTGTTTTTTAGTTTTGTGGTCTTTGTTGTTTTGTTTTTTTGGTTTTTTTGTGTGTTTGTGTTGTTTTGTTGATTTTTTGTGTTTGTTTTGTTTTTTGTCTTTTTCTTGTTTTTTTTTTGTGTTTGTGGCTTGTTTGTATTTTTTTATTGTTTTGATTTTTTTTTTTTTGGTTGTTTGTGTTTTTTTGTTTTGTGTTTTGTTTTTGTTTTGTCTTTTTGTTTCTTTTTTTTGATTTTTTTTTTTTTGTTTTGGATTCTTGTTCTTGGCTTTTGTTTTTTTTTGGTTCGTTTTTTTTTTTTGGTTTTGGACTTTGTTTGTCTTTTTTTTTTGTCTTTTTGTTGTGTTGTTTTTTTTGCTTGATTGGTCTTTTTTGTTTTTTTTTTTTTGTTTTTGGTTTGGTTTTATTTGGTGTCTTTTTTTTTGTTGTTTTTTTTTTTTTTTTTTTTTTTTGTTTGTTTTTTGGTTTTTTTGTTAGTTTTTTTTTTTTTTTGCTTTTTTTTGTTGTTTTTTTTATTTTTTGTTTTGCGTGGCTTTTTTTTTTTTTTTTTTTTTTGTTTTTGGATGTTTTTTTATTTTTTTTTGTTTTGTTTCGTTTTTTGCTGTTTGTGTGTATTTTTTTTTTGTGGGATGTAGTGTTTTCGCTGTTTTTTTATTGATTTTTTTTTTTATTTTGTTTTGATTCTTTGTGTGTTCTTGTTTTTTGGACTTTGTTATTTGTGTTGTTTTCTTTTTTTGTTTTTTTTTTTTTTGTTTGTTTTTTTGTTGTTTTTTTTGCTTTTTATTTTGGTGTTTTGGTTGTTATTTGTTCTTCCTTGTTGTATGTTTTGTTTTTTTTTCTTGTTGTGTTTTTTTTTTTTTGGATTGTTTTTGGATTTTTTTGTGGTTTTTTTTTTTGTTTTATTTTGTTTTGTTTTTGTATTGTGATGGATTTTTTATTTTTATTTTTTTTTTTGTTTTTTTGGTGGGATTTTTTTGTTGTTTTTGGCTTTTTTTTTGTCTTGGATTGTTGTTTCTTTGTTTTGTTTTGCTTTTGTTTTTGTTGTTTTTGTTTGTTTTGTTTTGTTTTTTTTTTTTGTTTGTTATTGTGTCTGTGTTTTTTTGGTTTCTTTTTTGTTGTTTTTTGTGCGAATTTGGTTTTTTTGGTTTGTTTTTTTTCTTGGTCTTTCTTTTTTTTTTTGTTGGTTTTTGTTTTTTTTTTTTTATTGTTTTTTTGAGTGTTTTGTTTTTGTTGTTTTTTTTTGTTTGTTTTTTTTTTTTTGTTTGCTTGTTTTGTTGTTTCTTCTTTTTTGTGTTGTGTTTTTGGTTTGTTGGATTTTTTTTTTTTCTTTTTGTTTGTGTTTGGTATTTTGCAATTTGTTTGTTTTTGTATTTTTTGTGGTGTTTTTGTCCTTTTGTTGTGTGTGTGTTGTGTTTTTTTTTTTCTTTGTTTTGTTGTTCTTGTTTGGTTTGTGTTGTGGGTTTTTTTTTTTTTTGTTTTTTTTGTTGGTGTTTTTTTTTTTTTTTTTTGTGTGTGTTTTTATTTGTTGTTTGTTTTTCTGTGTTATTTTTTTTTTTTTTTGTTGCTTCTTTTTTTGTTTTTCTTTGTTGTTTCTGTTTTTGATGGTTTTGGATTTTTGATTGTTGTTTTTTTTTGTGCTTTTGTGTGTTTTTTTTTTGTTTTTTTGTTTATTGTTTTTTTTTTTTTTTTTTTTTTGTTGTTTTTGTTTTGTTTCTTTTTTTGGTTTAATTTGGAATTGTTTTTTGTTTTTTTTGTGTATTTTTTTTTTTTTTTTTTGTCTTTGTCTATTGGCTTGTTATTGTTTTTTATTTTATGTCTTGTGTTTTGTTTATGTTTTTGGCTGGTGCTTTTTTTTGTTTTTTTTGTTTTTTTTTTTTTTTTTTTTTTTTGTTTTGTGTTTTTATTTGGGTTTCTTTCTCTGTATTTTTGTTGTTTGTTTTTTTGGTTTTGTGTTTTTTTGTTTGTTGTCTTTTTTTTTCTTGGTGTTGTGGGTCTATCATTTTTGTTTTGTGTTTTTTTTTTTGGTTTTTGTTTGTTTTTTTGGTTCTGTTTTTTTGTGTTTTTTTTTTGCATTTTTTGTTTTGTCTGGTTTTTCTTTGGTATTTGTGTTTTGTGTTTTCTTTTTTTCTTTTGTTGTTTTTTTCTTTTTTGTATTTTTTTGTGTGTTGTGTGTTTTTTTTGTTATTTTTTCGTTATTGATTGGTTTTTTTTTTATTTTTTGTTTTTTTATTGTTGTTTGTGTTTTTTTGTTTTTTTGTTTGTTTTTTTTTCTTCTATTTTTTTTTTTTTTTTTTTGCTGCTTTGGTTTTTGTGTTTTTGTTTGGTTTGGATTGTTTTTTTGTTTTTTGTTTTGTGTGGTGCTCTGTTTTTGGGTTTTTGTTATTGTTTTGTTTTTTTTCTGTTTTTGGTGTTGGATTTTGTTGTTTTTTGTTTTTTGATTTTTCATTTTTTTGGTTGTTGGTTTTTTGATATTTTTGTTTTTGGTTTTTTGTTGTTTTTTTTTTTTTTTTGGCTTTCTTTGTTTTGGCATTTTTTTTTTTATTGTTTTATTGTTTTTTTTTTTGATGTTTTGTTTTTTGTTATTTTTTTTTGCTTGTTTTTTTTTGTTATTTGTGTTTATGTTTTTTTTGTTTTTGTTTGGTGTGGATCTTGTTTTTTTTGGTCTTTGTTTTTTTTGGATTAGTTTGTTTTTTTTTTATTTTTTTTTTTTGTTTTCTTTTGTTTTTGTCTTTTTGTTTTTGTTTCTTTTGCGTTTTATTGGTTGTGTGTTTGGTTTTTGTTTTTTGTGTTTTTTTTTTTTTGTTTTTTTTTGTTTTATTGTTGTTTTTTTTCCCCCTGTGGATTTTCTTTTGTGTGTTTTTTGGTTGTTTTTGGTTGTATTTTTTTTTTTTTGGATTTTGGTACTTGATTTGTCTTTTTGTTCTTTGTTTTTTGGATGATGTTTTGGACTGGGTTTTTTTTTTGTGTTATTTTGTTTGTATTTCTGTCTTTTGTTTTTTTGTTTTGTTTTGTTTTTTTTTGGATTGGTGTTTTTTTGTTTTTTTTTTTGTTTTTTTTGGTTTTTTTTTGTTTTTTGTTTGTGTTTGTTTGGCTTGTGTGGCTGTGGTTGTCTCTTTTTTGTGTTTTTTTTTTGTTTAGTGGTATTCTTTTGTATTTTTGTTTTTTTTTTGTGTTATGTTTTTGTTTTTTTGTGGTTTTTTTTTTTTTTTTGTTGCTTTTGTTGTTCTTTTCTTTTGGATTTGTTTATTGTGTTTGTTTTTTGTTTTTCTGTGTTTTTGTTTTTTTTTGTGTTTTTTGTTTTTATTGTTTTGTTTTTTTGGTTTTTGAGATTAAATATATAAGAAATAAACATGTGATATTCTATTCATTATTGTTTCGTTATCTTACGCTGAAAAGTAAAGCGGTTAATACTCGCTGCACGCGACTGCAATTACAGAATATACAATACATAGGCTCTATATACTTGCAATGAAGGGAATTCCAGTCGGTATGTAAATATTTTATAGTACTTAAATCTGTTAGTCTTTCGTATACTCCTTTCTACATGAAATAAAAAATGATTTGTACGTCAATATTACATTGATCACTAAAAGATATTTTGGTAAATGTCATCTTTTAAATCTATATTAAATGAAACAAATTATGCTTAAAACACGATATTTCCGATTTGGGATAAAAGTTCATTTCAGTCACTTGACGGCAATTTATTCTAATTCTGTGTAACATCTTTGTCATCTTGGATTTCTTTTATAAAAGATTTCACAAGTTCAAAGTCAACTTTATGATAACGCAATAAAAATTTGGAATCAAAGTTAACGAGTTCGTAGTTGCTAATATCCTCTTTTCCTTCTAACTGACGCTCCCATCGAGATGCAACCATATCTATTACACTTTCCTCTAGGTATTTCGTCGGCATTTGTTGGTCTCCGAAATGTTGTGGATGATGAGGTTCGTTGTCATAGTGATGCTGTAGCGCTTTTTCCCAGGCATCGTTATTAATATTGTGGACCCAACGGCAAGTGTAGCCCACAGCCTGGGCAAAGCTAAACTTGGTCAAGTCGTGCTTCTCGACATCTTCCATTTTCACCTTTTTACAATATTTTTCCAGTCTATGAAAAGCTTTTTTGATAAAATAACGATGAGAACGCACTTGGCAAAAATGAGTATTCACTTTAAACTCTTCTACAAAAACTTTATAATAGTTACTGCTTGTTTCATTTGCTGTCACTGCTTGTTCAATATTTTTCTTTTCCTCGTCGCTAAAAACATTGTACCACAGGTAAGCGACAGATTCTATAAAACCTTTCTCTGCGTACACATCTTTGACCTCTTGCACCTTTATGTCCCCCAAGTCGCTCGATATTATTGACAGAATACTTTCCAGAGACATTTTTCGAATTAAACAGACGTTTCTAACAACACCTAGAACAAGGCTGTGATCCAGTGTTGATTTTACTTTCTATTTATCATAATATTGAAAATTTCCACAAACGTAACTGGGAATTACCAGACAAGAAGTTCAATGTATGATAAATCCCCAGTTAACATGGTCTATATTTAACACACCGGAAGTTAATATCTGGGGTTTCCCAAGGGTTGATAAATAGATTTTTAAACAACTCATTTACCCACGTAGTAAATATATGTATGTAAAATCAAACTCGATTGTTTTAAAAATTTTCACTGCAGAATTGTGAAAAGTCCTAGTAAGTATATTTGTGTTTCCGACCTAGTTAACAAGATTGCCTAAATAGTTGACTCGCAGTTAAGGAAATCCTTCGCTCGTTTTCCGTTTTGTAAGTTATCTATTTCTGACGACTATAGGCCTACAACTTTTTTTTTATTACCCACTTCAATGTTATGTACACTAATATTGCAAATTGTATTATGTCTAACCTGCAAATCATCTTAAATATAGTGACTCATATAGTAAACAGACACGACAAAATGAACTATAAAGCTTACAATACTTTGCTGTTTAAAAACTTACAATAATATATAAAAACATGATCATGATATGAAAAGGTTTAGATGATGATGATGATGATTTAAATAAATAATGATAATTTTTATTATTAATTTTTAAAAATGATCATTACCATTATTATTATCATCATTATCATTATCATCATTATATAATAATAATAATAATACAAACTATTATCGGAATACATGTATTTGCTTGATTTTCATTTCGATTTAAGTATGAATTCAACCTTTGCTTATTGTCAAATTTTTAGTACTGCATTCCAAGAGGAAAGAGAAAGTAAAAGTTACGTTTTTAGTTATTTCAATTTTCATTTTTAAGTCTATTTTATGTAATTCAAAATTGAAATTAGTTAGATCATTAAAGCGAATGTATATTAGCCGACACGTGCCACATGCAGTAATAAAAATATGTCGTTATAACGACATATATTTTGTTAAAACGATTTAATATGTCGTTATAACGAGATATTAATTATCTTGTCATAACAAGATATTATGTTGTTTTAACAAAATATCAAGTTTTAATAGCAATATTTTATGTTATTACAACGAGATATGAATTATCTTGTTATAACAAGATATCATATTGTAATTACAAGATATTATGTCGTAATAACAAGATATTATGTTGTCATAACAAGATATTATGTTGCAATAACAAGATATTATCTTGTTATAGCAAGATATTATGTCGTAATTACAAGATATTGTGTTGTTATAACAAAATATTTTGTTGTTGTGACGAGAAATGAATTATCTTGTTATAACAAGATACCATGTCGTAATAACGAGATATGTCGTAATAACAATATATTATGTTGTTACAACAAGATATGCCGTAATAACAAGATATTATTTTGTAATAAAAAGATATGAATTATATTGTAATAACAAGATATTGTGTCGTAATAACAAGATATTATATCGTAATAAGACGATAATATGTTGTTATCACAAGATATGAATAATCTTGTTATAACAAGATATTATGTCGTAAGATATGTCGTAATAACAAGATATTATATCGTAAATACAGAAGCGTATTTGAGCCATGATTTGTCTAATAATTGTTAGTTATTATTTTTTTATTTGTATTATTTTTTACATCGCTGTTCTTAATAAGGCATACCATCGCACTAGTTTCTGATAATAATTGTTTTACAAGTCACTAATCATGTTATTCTATCATTTTTTATTCAATATTATTATTAACGCAACCTTAAGTAAAGCGTTTTATTAAATCAAATTAAGTATGTTATTTAAAGAAGCTTTATTTTATGAAAAATAAACCACTTTTAACTTTTCACGGCATAGTTATTTTTAATACATTGTCTTAAGATAATTGCTGCAAATTGTTGTGTAATATAATCACAACCTTACGAAAGTATAGAAGGGACAGGCGCATTTTTTTCTATCTCGCACGCAACGTTTTCCTCAAAAGTTTTGTCAAATTGACTTAATTAGTCAATTATTACGACATGTTAGCTTGTTATTACAATAAAATATTTTGTTATAACAAGATAATTCCTATCTCGTTATAACAACATAACATCTTGTTATTACGACGTGATACATTGTTATTACGAAATAATATCTTGTTATAACAAGAAAGTTATCTTGTTATTACAACATATTTTGTTATTACGACATAATATCTTGTTATAACAAAATAATTCTTATTTCGTTATAACGACATATTTTTTTTTTTACAAAATAACTTCTTATAATAACAAGATAATATGTCGTTATAACGACATAATAAGTCGTTATAACAACAACGACATATTTTTATTTCTACATGTGGCACGTGTCGGCTTCCGTATATTATAAACCAAATGAAATTGATCTAGCTGTATGAATGCTGCAATAATAACACTTTCTGTTCCACCGGGATTTACACAATACTGTAAACAACATACATTCTGCACGTGTAGATCCCTTGGTAAATCCTATATTGTAAACATCATGATACATTTACAGCAGTCAAATATTGAAAGAAATTAACGGTGATAGTTTAACTGGTGTCCTATATTTGATTCACCCCGATTGAGTCTAGCACGTTCCTTGTCCTGATACAAAGTGGATGTGGCGATAAACTTAAAATCCTAAAGCTCCGATGTGATGTGATAAGATTTCACACATCAAAATATATAGGTGAGTAGATTTACTCACGTATGCAAATATTACACATGCATGAGTTGACTCATGTAAGTCAGCATAGGCGTCGGAGCCGGGGGGCTAGGGGGGGGGGGGGCTTAGCCCCCCCCCCCCCACTTTTTTTGCAAAGATAGGCATAGGTGTTGAAAATTGGGGCTTAGCCCCCAAGACGTTTCTGGCGTGTGTGTGTTTTAAGTTGGTTTAGCACCCCACTTCTGGCGTGTGTGTGTTTTAAGTTGGTTTAGCCCCCCACTTTCAATTTGCTTCCGACGCCTATGAAGTGATCTTATACGTGGA
The DNA here is from genome assembly GCA_030159075.1 of Atrina japonica. Classification (NCBI taxonomy): domain Eukaryota; kingdom Metazoa; phylum Mollusca; class Bivalvia; order Pterioida; family Pinnidae; genus Atrina; species Atrina japonica. Next base: position 360,152 of record BROG01000077.1, read on the forward strand.
ACAAATTTGGACTGACTTCGAAAGTATTCCAGAGCAAATTTAACCATGTGCATAATTTTATGTCGATTTAGAAAACATTCAAACATTTCATAAACTTTGTTCAGACTTTGTTACTCGCTTGGTTGAATGAGAAGGACAAGCTGTTTAACCCCGCCTGTCAGCATCTCGTATCCAAATTTTGAGAACAATCTTTGTTAACAACATGAAGCGGAGTATATGGATAGGGTACAGAGTCCAGTCCATCCAATTTCAACAAAGAATCTGCGGAAATTTCACCAAAAGGTACATTAGCTTGTGTTTACCTAAATTATCATTCAGATTTCTTACTACTTTTACTACTTCCACCTGATGAACAATAACAAATTAGTGCTATACACAGGCATACAAATCTTATATTCCTATATTCATTTATATATATATATATATATATATATATATATATATATATATATATATATATATATATATATATATATGTATGCATAGGCGTCGGAACCGGGGGGGGGTAGGGGGGATTAGTCCCCCCCCACACTTTTTTTGCAAAAATAGACATATGTGTTTGAAAATTGGGGCTTAGCTCCCAGACATTTCTGGTGTGTGTGTGTGTGTTTTAAGTTGGTTTAGCCCCCCACTTTCAATTTGCATCCGACGCCAATGGTATGTATGTATGTATGTCATGAAAATAATGTCAGGTCCAGTGTGGTTTGCAGATACAAATAATATGATCGAATCAATCAAGTGCCAAACTGTGTTTCTCAAGCAATTTACACAAATGTATCCTTTACAAACTTTTAATTTCTAAAAATTAAAAATGAGTACAGGACAATATTGATATTGTCCTGTACTCATTTTTAATTTTTAGAATTTAAAAAGTAGTGAAGGACAAATGTATAGGAATTTAAGAATTGTTATGACTGTAAGTAGTTATAGGCAGCTCTCCGGTGCGCCATTTGAATTTTGCCGCCAGGGGGCGCTTTTTAACGGTTTTTGATGACGTCATCAGAATGCTGGCTTCTGATTGGTCAATTCAAATGGCGCACCGGAGAGCCGCCTGTGACGTCACAACCGGAAGTGCGTCATACCGGAAGTGAGGTCATATCGGAAGTACGTCATACCGGAAGTGAGGTCATGTTGTCATGGCAATAAGGAGAAAGAGCCAATCGTTGAGCTTGGAGGCGTGTCTATGACCGGAAGTGGAAGGTAGTGGGGGCGGCCATCTTGGTTAAGGACCCAATGAGAGCCTTCGTTACAAGAGGTTGGGGTCACGAGAGGTCACGAAAGGTCACGTGAGTTCACGAGAAGTCAACGGGAAGAGAGAGAAGATGGGTTTTTCCAGTTTTGAGCTGAGAGTGAATCTATTTTTAGAACCGAAACTTTGGGTGTTTTTCCAGTTTTGAGCTGAGAGTGAATCTATTTTTAGAACCGAAAACTTTGGGGTTTTCCAGGTTTGTGAAACTAGCAGTTGGTGGCGCCACCGTCGGTGAAACTAGTAATTGGTGGCGCCACCGTCGTTGAGAGTTGTGTATCATGCGCATGTGCGAGAAACGGTAGGCCGAGCCCGTCACTGTTAGTCGTCAAGAGTCCCTGTTTCAAGTGCGTAAGCGCGAGAAGCGGTAGGCCGATCTCGACTCAAGCTTGTACTAAGACTTGTAGAGTCTGTACAAAGGGAGATTACTCTGTATAGACTCTATAGGTGGAACAAAGGGAGATTACTCTGTATAGACTCTATAGGTTATACATCACTCTGTATAGCCTGTATAGGTGAAACAAAGGGAGATTACTCTGTATAGACTATAGAGATGGGGCAAAGGGAGATCACTCTGTATAGACTGTATAGATGAAACAAAGGGCGATTACTCTGTATAGACTGTAGGTGTGGAACAAAAGGGGTGATGACTCTATATGGGGCGTAGGCATTAAACCAGAGGGGTGGGTGGGTAGCGCAACAGGAAGGTTAGGAAGGGTAGCCATCTTGGGTATGGAATCATGGGATATCTAGTTTTTCAGGGCTGACTAATCTCACGGCAGGAGTGAGAACTATAGAACATGAAAGTGTGTAACGTACTCAAAGTTTGTCAAAATGATCAAGTGTGTGTGCGTGTTGTTCTCAAAGTTTGTCAAAGTGATCAAGTGTGTACCGTTCTCATGTTTCCAAGTTTGTCAAAGTGATCAAGTGTGTGTGTGTGTGTGTGTGTGTGTGTGTGTCGTTCTCAAAGTTTGCAACGTGTGTACCGTTCTCAAAGTTTGCAACGTGTGCAACGTTCTAGGTTATGAAGTCTCAAAGTGACAAAGTGACACAAGTAGTAAAGTGTAAAGTATGAAGTTTGTTCACTTACGTCGTTTCAACAAGTATCAAAGTTCAGATAGTGAAAATAGTATCTGTATTATTTTATATTATTTCTTGTACTACTGTATATATAATAAAAAATTAACACTCACCCAGAGAGAGTTTTTCTGATGATGTTGACTCTTCGAGCTTCGGCTGCCAAATGAGCTCTCAGCGGTCTAACTGAACCTATACTCTAGTCATGTGACTTTTTTTGAGATAATTCTATTTTTAGTGCATGGAAAATAAAAAAAACCCTATACCGATAGCAGTGGATTTTTCTTATGATGTTAACACCTCGAGGTTCAGATCTCAAATGAGTTTTCACAGGCTGAACTGAACCTCTCTCTAGTCACATGACTTACTATATTTAGATTTTTATCTTATGAAGTGAATACAACAAAAACACAACAATTAACAAATTTAATGTTGAATATACGCGATTAAATAGTGTGTAGTCACTACGAATTAACACAAACACAAACCCTGCATACCTTTAGTGAAGGTTTCTTTTCGAATAAGTTGGGTGGCCCTTAAAAGGGCCGTTGGTTTTCGGGTTAAAAACCCTGTGCTTTACAAGCACCGACAAAACACAATCTTCAGCCTTAGGGCCTCAGCTCAGCTACACGTAGTGACGTACCATCTTAATAATCCAGTCTTCTGTTGATCATAGAACTCACACTCCTGGGACGCAATCTTTAGTTTCTTTAGGGTGTACCAGGGTTTCAGCCTCCAGGAAAGTACTACGTTCATCACATTTGTTAAATTTTTGTGTCTTCTGAAACGAATTGCGGGGGGTGAAAACAGACGCGCACAGCTTTTTATATATGACAGTACAGCGCACGCGACGTTCTCCGTCTCATCAACTTTGACCTCTCTGATGATTGGCTATAGAGAGCTGAGTGAATCTATTTTTAGAACCGAAAGTTTAGGTATTTAGGGTATTCCCCTAAATGGCATGATTCAGCTAAATAGACGTTGTTTGAACTCTTATGTTTTTAATTAGATCTTGAAATTTACTGTCTGTACATGTTTCATAAGGTAAAAACTAGACCTATGTAATAAAAATTCAAACACTCACCCATGCTGGCAGTGGTTTTCTATTAATTCTAATGATGTTGACACCTCGAGCTTCTGATCTCAAATGAGTACTCAGACTAATTGAGACTATTCTAGTTTTTTGTTCTAGTCATATGACTTACTTTTTACTTCTGAAATATTTTATATTTTAATGCAAGCACAATTATCTAGACCCTATCTAATAAAAAATAAAACACTCATTCATACTGCCTACTAGTACTAGTAGTGGTTTTCTTATCATTATGATGTTTACACACCTCGAGGTTCAGATCTCAAATTAGTTTTCACGGACTTAACTGGACCTCTCTCTAGTCACATGACTTACTATACTTAGACTTTAATCAAGTGAATACTTCAGTAATTACAAAAGCACAGATGAAATAAAACGTTCAACGTTGAACGAATATACACTGATACAGTAGCGAGTAGCATCCTAACGATTGTCATTCTATTTCACCTAAGTAAACACACCCGAGTCGTTCGATGTCGAATGACAGTTTATTAAGTACGCTAATCTGTGTATTGGTGCATTGAAAATGCATCAAGAGTACGCGTTTTTATCTGTACAAGATCAAAATCTTACCGTGACTGACATTACAAAATGGCGAGACCTACCATCCTGCAAGACAAGTACAGTCAGGTGACGTCACACTAGTGCCATCAGCTGACATGTCTAAGCGGATTTCAACTCTAAATCGTTTCTGGCTTATGATCTAAATGAAGTTCACACCCTAAGTAGTGTTTAGTCGCTACAATATGTTAAAATAACACAACATACATAAAACATGCATACTTTTAGCTAAGGTTTCTTTTCTAATAAGATGGGTGACCCTTAAAGGGACCGTTGATTGCTCCGAAAAGCTGAATAAGGGAGACTCTAGTATTTTGTTGAATAGTCGTACGTATTGTACAGGTGTTAAAAGTGGAGGCTAAGGTCTAGTTGGTCCTGGTGTTGTGTAGTAGGCGAAGATGGTCTAGTAAGTAATGATGGGGGTCCTACAAGAATCTATTGACCTGTGTCGCCTTACTACAATACGTGTTCTCCATGTAAGAATGATTCTCGTGTTTCTCTCTTCGGGTTGCATATCAATGTCGGATGAGTTATCCATGATGAACTAATACCGAGACTTAGACAGTACTAGTTTTATATAGAGTTTAATGACTTACGCTGTATACTCTGCGTTTTCTTGTGATGTGAGCTCCAGATACCAAACAAGTCACATAATCCCTGAATGGCAACTTTCTACACTCTCTTATCTTTTTTTTTCTCTTCATTTCCCCATTTCTCTCTCTCTCTCTCTCTCTCTCTCTCTCTCTCTCTCTCTCTCTCTCGTTTCCCACATTTCTTCTCTCTCTCTCTCTCTCTCTCTCTCGTTTCCCACATTTCTTCTCTTTCACACTCCTGTTCTGATTCTTTATATTATTTGTCTTTGATTTTACACATAAACAAGAAGAAGAAGAAATAAAGAATGGGTATATATATATATATAATGGTAAGAAATGTGGGAAATCAGATCAACATCGACGAATGGCCCAGTTGTTGAAAATGGAAACAAGAAAGAGACAAAGTCGGTGGACCTAAGACTGATTATAGTAACAGCAGTTCTGTAGTCTCCTTATCAGCATCCTATTAAAAAGACGTATTCCCATTATAATCTCTGTATGCCTTACTTATTCTCTTTGTATGCCTTACTTAATATCTTTGTATATATTCTGCCAGTCTCATAAAGTTGCGTTTATACACTTTTGTTTTATACCTTCTAATAAGTCGTATAATTTTTTATCCTCTTTGTCACCGTATCTGTGTAGATACATACTAGATACTGTATGTTTACACCTTAATAACCAACTTACAATACACAAAACACAAGGTCAGTTTCATCAAGTCTAATACCCCACTAAAGAGAGCTTTTGAAATAGTCTGTAGAGAGTAAGTGTTGCCCTACTGTTACTTTGTATAATACATAAGAATGAAGTAAAACACGTATAACTTTGCACTCATAACTCTGAAATAGTCTAGAGAAACATAAAAAACAGTACGTTTTACTTTACTGATACGTATGAGATTACCTATATGGCATTAGACGCACTCCCTTTGTACCCTTACTTTCTGCATCCTTACTTATTCTCTTTGTATGCCTTACTTATACTCTCTGTATCCCGCCCTTCTCATAGAGTTGAGTTATACACTTCTGTTTTATACCTTTCTTATAAGTCGTATAATTTTATTCCTCTGTGTCACTGTATCTGTGTAGATACATAGTAGATACTCTATATATACACCTTAATAACCAACATGCAATACACAAGCACAAGGTCATTTTTCCTCAAGTCTAATATCCCACTAAAGAGAACGTTTGATATAGTCTGCATTGAATGATGTTTAGCAGGGGATCTCATATAAGGTATCCTAGACTACTGTCACACTGAAAGGAATGACTTCTATAACCTATCGAACCTATTGAACTTTGAAACTTTGTAAGCTAGAACATTGAACATTTCCATACTTCACAACTTTGTCACTTTGTCTCATGTGCCCCTTTGTCATTTGTGTCACTTGTGTCACTTGTGTCACTTTGAGACTTCATAACTTAGAACGTTGCACACGTTGCAATCTTTGAGAACGACACAAACACTTGATCACTTTTGCAAACTCTATAGATGCGGGGGTCTGGAGTCTATACAGAGTGGGGGGGGGGGGGGGGGTTTTAGTGCATAGAAACATCTCCCCTAGGGCCCCCCCCCCCACTTTTTTTGCAAAGATAGGCATAGGTGTACATTGAAAATTGGGGCTTAGCCCCTTACTTCTTGTTTCAAGACGTTTCTATTGCTCTGGCGTGTGTGTGTTTTAAGTTGGTTTAGCACCCCACTTACAGGCTGGCGTGTGTACGTGTTTTAAGTGTGGTTTAGCGTTCCCCCACTTTCAATTTGCTTCCGACGCCTATGAAGTGATGACTTATACGTGGAACAAATTTGGACTGACTTCGAAAGTATTCCAGAGCAAATTTAACCATGTGCAAAAAATTTTAGGGTGTCGATTTAGAAAACATTCAAACAGTTTTCATAAACTTTGTTCAGACTATTTTTGTTACTCGCTTGGTTGAATGAGAAGGTATATAACGCAACAAGCTGATATTTAAGGCAACCCCGCCTGTCAGCATCTCGTATCCAACAAATTCGTTTGATCTGATATACCCAATCTTTGTTAACAACATGAAGCGGAGTATATGGATAGGGTACAGAGTCCAGTCCATCCAATTTCAACAAAGAATCGAGCGGAAATTTCAATAGATTCACCAAAAGGTACATTAGCTTGTGTTTACCTAACGGTCCCTTTTATCATTCAGAACTTCATTTCTTACTACATGTCAGCTTTTACTACTTCTACCTGATGAACAATAACAAATTAGTGCTACGTTTTACACAGGCATACAAATCTTAGGTATTCCTATATTCATTTAGGCAGTATATATATATAGATATATAATTGTGCTTATATATAAAATATATATAATATATAGAATATATTATATATATATATAGGTGTCAACATATATATATGTATGCATAGGCGTCGGAACATAAGGGGGGGGGGGATTCACTCAGCTCTCTATAGCCAATCATCAGAGAGGTCAAAGTTATGGGGGATTAGTCCCCCCCCCACACTTTTTTTGCAAAAATAGAAGACATGGTACGTCACTATGTGTTTGAAAATTGGGGCTTAGCTCCCAGACATTTCTGGTGTGTGTGTGTGTCAGCCTGTTTTAATCTGTTGGTTTCAAAAAAAGTCACATGACCCCCACTTTCAATTTGCTTCCGACAAGAAATAATATAAAAATAATACAGATACCAATGGTATGTATGTATGTATGTATGTATGTCATGAAAATAATGTCAGGTCCAGTGTGGTTTGCAAATACAAATAATATGATCGAATCAATCAATTGCAGTTGAAAAAGTGCCAAACTGTGTTTCTCAAGCAATTTACACAAATGTATCCTTTACAATCGGCCTACCGCTTTTTACTTTCTAAAAATTAAAAATGAGTACAGGACAATATTGATATTGTCCTGTACTCATTTTTAATTTTTAGAATTTAAAAAGTAGTGAAGGACAAATGTATAGGAATTTAAGAATTGTTATGACTGTATATATCTCTTTCTCGTTATTGTAGATCAAAATGAGTAGTATTAAGGTAGTAATTATTTTTTAAAACACAGAGAGAGAGAGAGAGAGAGTTAATGCCCCTTTAATACACCCTTACTACAACATCACACATGCACATTAATTTACTAATGCTAGTCAAGAGAAACCTATCTGTCTGCGTGCCAAGTCATTTCATCATTACCAAAAATAAAGTACCAGTAAACACAAAACGTTGTTGAAATAAAACAGAAACTAAAACCACAAAAAGCACAAAGATAAACGTGCATTGCATTTGCTATGTTGGAACATTTGTACAATAAACATTTCTATCACGTTCTCTCTTTTTGATTAACTAGGAGTTTACCAAAAAGTAAGAAAAATACCATGTTTTGGTAAAATCCATGATGGCAAATAAAAAAGCGAGAAAATTTCGACGCATTGCTGTAGAATGCTGTGAGGCTAGTTTCATAAATATAATTTGTCTTTGAAACTATAATACACTGTTTGTTCCATGTCATAATAATTGTCGATATTCATATTTTAGCAATAGAAAAGTGTAATACACACACACACACACACACACACACACACACACACACACACACACACACATATATATATATATATATATATATATATATATATATATATATATATATATATATATATATATAAATATATATATATATATATTCAATACTTTTCTTGTAAAGAATCTGTTTTCATTTATAGAATATGTTAAAAATGTAGTTTTTGACTATAGCATTTAAGTTCTTTATAAGCCGATCCATCTGGCTGAGAATTATAAACATTATTCGACTAAAAGCCAATCTCACTATATATTAAGTAAGACATTTCATTATATTGTTGACCTAGACTTGTCACGAATGATAAAACGTCTTCATATTGTCCAAATGCTTATTGTTGTATAACTTCATCTTTGGTACTATGTTTTAACTGTGTCATTGCCACTGCTGGTGGACCGTTTATCATTAATCCAGTACCTGGTATTGCGGTACCAGCTGATAATTCTAGATTGTAGAAATATTTCAAAATGTAATGAAAATTAAGAAAAAAGTTTTACAAGATGGTGTCCAATATTTTCGGTTATGTTGAAATACCCCAAATGACCTTAAAGAACCAAAAATATATACACATATCATAATTAAATTGAAATCATGTGCCAAGGAACACACAGATATATATTAATATATATATTAACAGTACCAAAGTTGTTTTACACAAGAGGCCAAAACAAATGCTCAAGACGATCGTGTCAACAAGACTTCATCAATTGTGCTCGAATTTGATATAAATGTATATTTCCGAAAGACAAAGTGATATCATACAAGGCCAAATAATAAATCTAAATGTATTGCCAAATCCACCTACATGATTGATATACCCTGACTCATAATATTTTGTGTTTCTGATGGGTAAATAAAAATTTCAATGTTTAGGCCTACTGAATTTAAAAATCACAAATACCAAAGTATTCGATTTTTTTATCAAGTAATAAGAAGCAATGATACAACATAATTAAAATGAACAGACTCAGCAATTACATATACTCGCTTTAATTCTTATTTCAAGTTTCTTATTATTGCACAATCCTAATTTAGTGATTAATATCATTGATCATTGATATCATCCTGGACATCCTGAAGATTAATACTTTGGTATCAGAGTTTTTACATTAGTATCTTTTATACTCCTTTCCAGTATTTTGACTTAATGTTTTTTTCGCAGTCAAGCACTCAAGCGTTACCCATGCGTTGAAGTAGGCGGAAGTTTTCGTATCGAGTGTTCTTACAAGTACACTCTTTTTTAAATGCGCTTCAAATAATTGTCAATTGCTATTAAACCTTCTCAATTTTCATTTTGGTGAATATAACAAAACCAATAAACATTTGAATACCGTACTGATATTTATTATGTTAAGTAACAATGAATCAAACAAAAGTAAAAAATAATATCAAATCAATTACTTTTATCAAAAGATATTTATATAAACAAGCTGAATTCTTTTTTCAATGCAACACTCATTAAAGCTCCGTTCACACTGTCAAAGTTTTCTTGTACAGTTTTTTGGGTCAAAGATTTTGACGCAAACTTTGATGATATGAATGGTCAAAGAAAATTTGGATCAAAGTCTATCAAAGACCCTTGACGGACTTAGACGGAATAGAAACTCATCCTATTTTTCTTTAAACATTGAAGGAGTTTGATGAAATGTAGCAAATAAAAGCAAATATTCGATATGACGTAATCAATATCAACATGTTACAAGCACATGGTCCCCGCATTTTCTTGTACAAGTCGCTCAAAATACTTAGATAGTGTAAGCAGAGGGCTTTGGCAAAGAGAATAATTTTTATCGTGTGACATGGGCTTAAGGCATACAGGGGCTAAAGACAGCAACAAGGACTGCAACATTCTGAGTCATTCATATCAATCCAATCATACAATAAAATGCAAAATGATATGAGTTTTTATCAGCTAGACTCAGAGTCATAAAATTTACTCAGTTTTCAAGCTCAACAATTTTTTATGATATTAAGGGAAACACGGTTTACGCTTCAACTGGATATACATGTATCTGTATATTATAGTAATGGATATATCTGTATATTACATTAATGTATATATACAATATTAATTGTATATAATTATGTCCATTTGAAGAAAACTTCAGAAATAAATAAAAAAAAATTTTTAAAATAAAATAAACATGATTGTGACCAACAGGTTTTTTTTTTGGTGATTGATAAAGAATGATGTTTTACAAACGACTATATAGTCAAAAGGATCATATAGAAGTTAAGCTTGAGTATGGAGTCAATTTGGTGACTGTTTGTATATTGCTTTAAGTCGTTTTAGGTTTTTTTAAACCATTAATCAATTACCAAAAATAAGGTTCTGCGAAATCCAATGGCTGCATTTTACGAACGAATTACTGAACCACACTCCGTTTGCTTTTATATGTTGTCATTTGAAGTAATACTACAATCTTAAGTTGTTCCAAGTTAAATTCTTCCATATTCTATATTGAAACTTTAGTAATAACAAAAGTTATCTGCTCTTCATTATTTCTGTCCGATTTGCGAGAAGAGTCTGGTGGCGCTGATAAGATATTCAATAAATTCAAATCAGTAGCCGTTAGTAAGTGTATTTGAGTGTAGTAAGTGTTTATAGAACGTATGAACAATTGGGTGAAGAAATGTGTCAGCAGCAAAGCAAGCTCAAACACTTCATCGTCGATTTTTACAAAAAGGTAAAATGTATCGAGTTGCTTAATGGAATTTGACGGTGGATGAATTTTCTTCTTCGGTATTGGTTTGAATGCAAAATGATTTAATTGCCCGGAACGTCAATATTGAAACAAGCAGATACTTATAACTACAATAAATGTTTTGTAAGTAAACTTTTGATCCCACCAAAATGATGCTGAGGTATATCATAGGACGTATTGGCTGATTAATATGTATACCACATGTTTTACCATACATTGAATGAAGAGTGTTTCCCCCTCACATAAACTTATCTTCGTTGACGGTAAGACGGATACATACTTATCATTTCTCTGTCATATAGTTATACTTAAGGCGTATAGTTCAAGTCCAGTGGTGCACGTCAACCACTGCATTTTCCCACATAAACAATCTAATGATGTTAGGATCTGTTCCAACATTAATATTAATCTGACCCGTAATGGTTTATTTTGTATCGTTGTATTTCTACTTCAGTTAGCCATTTTTTACCATTTTATCTAGCATTGAGAAGGTATGTTTTGTCTCCATTCTTTTCAATGTCGATGGAGTCTCCATTTGCAGAGTCCTTTTCTTCCGGTTTGACAATGTCGGTATTTGAATTTTTATTCATGTTAACTTCATTTTTTTCTGTGGTACCATATGATGATTGTTTATCAACACTTATAGTTTCTTCTAGATTGAACAAACCATCTCTAGCCCATGGCTGTAGCTCCCCTGATGCAAATATGACATAGATAATTACGCCAAATAAATGAAGAGATCCACCAATTAAGAATATTCTTTGCCAGGATTCAACATTCTGAAATTAAAAATGAAAATTAAAAATTGATTATCTCTAGAAATTAGTTAGTTGATTGATATTACGCCGGGATACCGGACTAATTCGTTATAGACATATAATTCGTTATACGGAAAATATGTCAAGTGGAAAAGAAATGTCTCCTGCATCTTCGCGATAGTGTACATATTCGTATACTTGGTTATAGACAACACATTACGTGGAATCTGTGAATGGAAATCTATCAACGTGAATCATCATTGATTTTTTGTATATCAATAGGAACTTATAGATAGTGAAGAGCCGTTCTAAAATTATCAGAATACTTTGGGGATTTTTGTTTGCTTTGTTTTTTTGTTTTTTTTTAAATTATATTTATTCATTCCTTTTTATTTACTTTTTTTTGAAAAAAAAAATAATAAAAAAAACAATCAGTAAATCAACACCTCAAATAACATGAACCTTAAAAATACAATTTGTTTGTATTTCAATTGCTATTTTAGTTTTAATAACATATAATTAATGTTAAGGAACTTTGGGTATGCACAGGTATTGATATATTCATGTATAGGTGTACCAAGGTAAAGTGGCACATCCGGGTCAAAACCAAAACGATACCAAAAATAGGTTGTACAGGTAAAACATAATTACCTTGCACGGACTTCATGTATTACTGAATCTCTAATATCTTTGTGACGACAAGTGGCTTGTCACCCCTGTTATGATTTGATTTAGACTCGTTGTGTTTGTAAACATGTGCCAATTTACCTTGGTAGACCTATAGGCTGTTTTCATTATCAATATTGTTGTGCGAGTTAATCCCCTTTAGCAGCTATACTGTTAGGCAAAATAGATATTTTACTTCATAAGTTAAACAAATTCAATGGCGTATTTTGAAAACATTCCTTTTGGTCAAAGTATTTAATTAAAATAAAAATATATTTATATAAAATTGATTTTGATAAAATCTCATTCAATAATTTATCAAATTAAGTTTCTTCAAGCATAATGCTAAGCGAGAGGAACTTCAATATGACTGTCAACAACAACCTATAACGAATCTACTTGCATTTTAAAAGAACAATCATGAGAAAGAACGAAAGATACTCTCGAGCACTGTATATGCGCAGATTACATAAATTTATGCGCAAATTAACATTTTTAAAGAAATAAGCTGTTTAACACTTAACACAGTAATACACACAGAGAGAGAGAGAGAAGAGAGAGAGAGAGAAAGAGAGAGAGATTTAGCACAATACCCTTTGCCTGAGAGTCCCTGCCACAGCAGTGCTTATCGAAGAGCTGAATGTTCCAAGTCTCGTCAACCCAGTAAGTACACTGGCATATTGAGGTGCAAGATCTAGGGGATTGACTTTAAAACCTACGGCAATACAAAAATTTACACAATATATATATTGAAGTGCAAGATCTAGAGGGTTGACTTAAATCTTTCATCAATTCAAAAATAGACAATACATATACATAACAATGTGTATATATATATATATATATACCTTATATATATATATATATATATATATATATATATATATATTCTATATATATATATATATATATATATATATATATATATGAAACATCATCTTGTTTGCTCTTTGTTATAATGGCGTTTATACCATGCCCAATAATTGTCAGTTATATATGGTGACAAACGTTTGACTAATAAATCCCGATGACTAGTTATGTACCCGTGGAAAACCAAGCATAGGTCACATGTTAACAAACACAACGATTTAAATCAAATAATCACAAGTGTGAGAGGCTAGTTTTATGTATAAAACATAAGAGCTGCAGTACTTCATAGAATTAGATCAAGTTTACATCCCTAATTTTTGAAAATGTATGGGATGTTTTTGATTCTTAACAAACACGGAAGTACCACTTTTTCGTCGTGGACTTATTGTGATCCCTACATCAATATAGAGATTCGACATTTGAAGTAAATATTGACAAAAGATTCAGTTACAATATACGATGTTTTCTTCTTTACAGGGGGCCGCCGTGGCCGAGTGGTTAGAGAATTGCGTTTTGAATCATGACGTCTCTCACTTCTGGTCAGAGCATGTTCGAGTCTCGCTGGGACCTTAGCCGATTTTAAGAAAGTTTGCTTTACTTGTGGAAGGCCACTGGTCTCTTTCCGGGTACATATTAACAGGGTTCTCTCCTCTACTGAAATTGGCAGTCACCATATAACTGAAACAGTTGTTGAGTGTGGCGTTAGACACGATTTGAAATTTTTACTCTACATACACAGTTGTGTTCAACTAAGATATCATTATAAGGTATAATTAAGTGTTTTACTAGAAGAAGGAGTTAACAATAGAATTTTGTCTTACCTGAAATGGCTAAACCACTTATTGCCTCACCCACACAAAGCAATGACATGGCAACGGGAAAATGCCTGACGAATCCGAGTAATAGCAGACACGTAGCCTCTGTTCCGAAACCTAGAATCCAATGCAAAATAAACCAGCGTTAGTCCTTTCAAGACCTACAGACAATAATAGAGTGATCAAAACAATAGAAAAGAACATACCATTAATTTCTTGGTAGTTAAAAGGTTCAAATAAAATAAAAATACAGACAAAAAAAATCACAAACCTGATCGAAAGAGACTGCTTATATATATATTATATATATATATATATATATATATATATATATATATATATATATATATATATATATATATATATATATATATATATATATATATGTGTGTGTGTGTGTGTGTGTGTGTGTGTGTGTGTGTGTGTGTGTGTGTGTGTGTGAGGCATGTAAGGAAGAACAACGCAATCGTATTAATTCTAATTGGAAAACTAGAGATACTAAGTAAACAAGGATTACATTAAGTCCATACATTTTTCTTTGCTTTAATTAAGCTCATTTATTTCTAAACAATTGATGAAAAAGTTATGCGACTTATATTTATGTATATTATTAATATTGCAAAAGGTATAATTTTGCTTAATTAAGCAGACAGAAGTATTTGACGTCTGTCCCTTCTTTTCAGTTTCTCCATGACTCCAAGGGACGCTTTTAACCAAGGTGTCTCTTATGTCTAGTCATTGCGGACTCGCGTCCTACTGGAACATTAGCTGCTTGAGAAAGCTTGCCAGTTTACACGCGGAAGGCCATTGATATGTCCCTGTACAGGTCGGGTTAATTCGGAGAATTCTAAAACTTGTTGCTGTGGTACAAACTTTGTAATCTTTGACTACTCTAGTACAGTCTGATGATACGGATAGAAACATTTGTGTATTTTTTTTATCTATAACAAGCCACTTCGTTATTTATAAATCTACACAAATTTAAAGTTCATTCCGCTTTCAAAAGCGTAATCAAATATTTTAGATGACAGAATCCCATTGTCACCGGTCAACAGGGGACGCTCACTCCTCAATGGCACCTGATCCCACCTCTTGATTTCCAGAGGTCCGCGTTTGTCAAGTTTTAACCAGATTTGTATCTGTATTCTGGACATCCTTTATACTTTGGCAGCTGATCTTTTTTATACTAAAAAGTAGTTCCGGTGGAAACTCTGTATCCAACTGCACGGTCGTATTGAACTCTGCATTATATCTGTATGATTACACATGCATGTTATAAAACACAATACAACTTACCAACAGCCTGAGCAATTTTCCTACCATTTGTGACACTAACTATGTTTTCTTTTATAAGTTTGTCAAAAAGAGTTCCTCCACTTATAACAACGACTGTCATCAGAATTTGAGGGAAAGCACCTAAAAATCCTATCTATAAGTAGAAGAATGTCCATTGATTAAATACATCACATTGTTAGTTCTAATATGAATGGTTATCACAATTACAATTGCAATTTATTATTATTATTATTATTATTATTATTATTATTATTATTATTATTATTATTATTATTATTATATCATTGGGCTATATCAATAATTATATTTAAATAAATGTAATAAAAGTAATAAATAAAAAAGAATTGAAATTTTGATAAATGGTTGATTTAAAAAAAAAAACGGCAGTTACCGTAGATATGTTCATTCCGAAAGCATCTGCGAAGTACTGTGGTACTTGTGTGACAATGATTGCAAAGACATAAGATCTAGCGAAGCTGCCAATAAGTATAGCGTACACTGGTAATGAACAAAATATTCTTTTCCATGGAATAGCTTTAGCCTGAAAAAATATCAATCAATAACTGACAAAATATAGTTGATATATCTCAATTCCAAATCAAATTTCTTTTCTTTCTTTTCCTACAGAAATCTCAGAATGAAATATGTTCACATGAAGGAAGAAACAACAGGTCTGCCAATAAAACGTTTCCAGATCACTAATGATTAAGTATTTAAAATTGTTAATGAAAATGTTGATGCATTTTATTTAAAATATTGGCGAAATCGTATTTGTTGATGTCATGAAAACCCCTATGTATCTTCGAATAGCTGTTTGTAATTTTTAGTATTCAAATCTGACCAAGTCTGAGCGGTCCGACATTCCGACGCTCATTTGACAGTGGAGTTAATATAATAAGTAAATACATATATATAAATATTTAATTAGATAATATATATATAGATAATTAATTAGCTAATATATATAAATATTTAATTAGTTAATATATATAAATATTCAATTAGTTTATATATATATAAATATTTAATTAGTTAATATATATAAATATTTATCTAATTAGTTAATAATATTGATAACCACTAGGTCGTTGCCACAGCTGGTGGACATTTGAGTCCCCGAGGGTATACATAATCCTAGTACCTAGTATTTCGGTACCAGCTGTTCATCTTAAACTAAAGTAATATTTGGCACTGTTAACACCATTTAAATTCAAAACTTTTCTAAAGCTAAGATAGTCCTTTTTTACATTGGTTAATCTTAGACGGATTTCGGCTATACTTTTAGAGAAATTATTTGGTCTTGTATGATACCACTTTATCTTTAGAAAATACACATACTTTTCAAATTGGGGCTCAACTGATGAAGTCTAATTGGCAGAACGATATCGTCTTGAGCTATATAACTTGGGTATTATGTTTATAATATAAATATATATAAATATTCATTTAATTAGTCAATATATATAAATATTTATTTAATTAGTTAATATAAATAATTATTTAATTGAAATAGCTAATCATAGTATGAAACATGATAACTGATGAGCTACAGCTAACAGTTACAGGTGATTAAATGGAAATAACTCGCATTCATGACAAGCAAGTTTGAAAGTTTGGTGGTGTAAGCGGTATGTTATGAGGGAGCAGTCATTAATGTTTTATTTGACAGATATTTGTTTACAAGATGCCGTCAACCTTGCAAGAGACTATCAATCCTGAGATGGGAAAGAAGGAGACGATGATCGAGACGCTCTTCATCATGTTTTGAATACTCTTGAATATCTCGGGCGATTTCTTGACCAAATAGACGATGTATGCGGTCCGTTTCAAAATGTCGGAGTGTAATATGACAGGGGGCGCTGCGTCATTTGACCTTACCGGGTCACATTACTTTATATACCAATGTTCACCTGCAGAAGGGCAGTTTCAAACTTCTAGAGTAATAGACTTCATGACGCGATTCGAAAATGCGTTGTTAAATTTAACTTGTATTATTAGCTAACTATGAGTTAAAATTTAACTCATAGTAGTTAACTACATGGTTAAAATCTGTTCCAATTAATTGAAGTTAGCTAACTATGAATTAACTCATGATTAATACTTTAACTCACTGTTAGCTCATAGATAGCCAGCTTTACCCATAATGCATTCTATCATGTTAGGCTTTATATATCACCATAGATCTAGGTAGAACTCTTGTTTTTAGTTTTTATTCTCTAGTCATTTTAAATTGCATATTTACAAGTTGGTTATGTTTCCATCGGTATGAACAAAAATATAGAAATATAATTTTTTATTGTAAAAAAAGAGACAAAAATATATATATATTTATATATCAACCAACTATTGGATTCGAACAATATGTCTATCCCCTTTATCTAGTTTGTAGCGACCTAAGCGTTTAATTCTGTCTGATTACGTAATATTAAATAAAATAAGTAGTGGTTGTTTTATGTCCAGCGTATTTTGCGGGGAATTCCAGAAAGATCGGCAAAATCATCGAGCGACATGTAAACAAATCCTTCATTACAGACATCTCTGTCAATGTCTGTTTTGGTAAAAAAAAAATTATTATTTTTGAAGAGTAATTTTGAAAAGAAAAATAACAAACGATATTCATTATTGTCAACAACAAATTGAACCGGAAATTAAGGCCAACTTGGCGTGCAGAAGAGAAAAATGTTCATAGTTAACTCATGGTTAAATATTTAATCATGGTCCAGACCCAGGATTAAATCTTCCGTGAAGTTAACAATAATCTACAACTGGGTCACGATATATATATATATATATATATATATATATATATATATATATATATATATATATATATATATATATATATATATATATATATATATAAACTTACGACTTTACTTGACGATACTTGAATTTTTGACCCCTCAGATTCATATAGCTGTGTTTCTACCAAGGTCATTGTTGGATGTGAAAGTGGATTGTCATAGACAACAAAAAACCAGATACATGTCCAAATAACTCCGCATCCACCTAAATGAATAAAGCAAAACGTTTGTTAAAACGGAAACGTGGAAATACTGAATACAATAGTTTGGAATTATATCATTTGAGAAATTATACCCTCATGTGATGAAATAACTTATTACGTATATTTATTTTTAAAAGCAGCAGGCAAAAGAGATTTGGAATTTATTCTGGATCTGCTTTTCTTCGATGTGATCGGCTCCGGGGTTGATCCAGGGTTGTTTGAAATATGTCCCATGGGTGACCCCTTCTTGAAAATTTTGTTTAAAAAACTTTGACGATTTTTTTCATGCTTAATAATTTTCATTACCTTTCTGTATTTTTTATTATTATTTCCTCCCTCTTGATTCACTATAATGCATTCAATGATTCAATTATGTTTTTCCTGTGACTTGGTTGAGATATATGCTTTCGTGAGAAAATTTTGCTGACATCTACTTTGTAGAATTTTTTGCCTTTTAATGGAAGGGGAGATAATTTTTCCACTGCTGAGGCAATTGTTTTTATAACTGTTATTACCCATATATATATATATATATATATATATATATATATATATATATATATATATATATATATATATATATATATATATATATATATATATTGACCAGGTAAAGGGAATAGAAGAGGAGACGTGTAACAAGGACATGATTTAGGTAAAATGCAAAATGACCACATCTTTTCTTTTATTCAAATTGCATGATTTTGGTAATCCATATTTTAGGTCATTGAATTCCCCCACATACAACTAATGATTCTGTATCAAACAATTCTATGTTTTTTTTCTAAAGATGCAAGTAAAAACCGAGGTCCCGTGTCCCAGTAGGTGTCGGCACGTTAAAGAACCCTCACTGCTCAATGGCCGTAAGTGTCGAGCATAGGCCAAAATTTGAAGCCCTTCACAGGCATATGGTGACGTCTCTATATGAATGAAAGATTCTTCAGTAGTACGTTAAGCAAAATCAAAGAAACAATCTAAAGATGCATGAATATTCAGTGGTGTATCACAGTTGTAGTTATTATACTTATTTTCTAATTATTTTGTTAAATAATACTGCAAAGACATTAGATTCTTAAGAATGAAAACAAGCAATTTGTACCCAAGTAATTGTATACAGTGTACATATCTTTATCTATGTATTTTACTTTTTAAAAAAGTGTATTGTAAACAATATATATTGTTATCGTTTTCCTGTAACTTGGACAGGACATCTGTCATATAGGTGGCCTTGACAATTAACAGACATTAACTTATTATATATAATATTAGCCATATTGTTTATATATTCCGAGTTCCATACATATCCATATCACTGAAGTTGAACCAATAATTCACATTATATATTGGAACTGCAATGTGCCTGTAAAGAAAGGAATGGGTGGAAAGGGAAAAAACAAGAGTCGCATATAGATAAAGGAAGATGTGAAGAACATTTTATAGGTATTTATAGGTACTAGCTATAAATATTGTTGAAAAATTGTAATCATAAATAAAATAACATGGCAGAAAATGAAAATTCTGTATATATATATATATATATATATATATATATATATATATATATATATATATATATATATATATATATATATATTATATATATATGTGTGTGTGTGTGTAACAATGTATGTCGATATATTCATGCTAAATCTCTTGACATAAAATGATGGTAATTTAACTATGCATTTATTTTAGATCAATCTGATAATCTTTGAATGACGACGGAGTTTTCTATAATAGTTGTGAATTAAGCCCGTTTCCGACGTTTGTCCTTCTTTCTATTGGTACTCTGTAACAGCGTCCCCTCGTATTATATCTGGCGCATTACATGTCCTCACACAAGGAGGGTATGCAGATAAACATATTACGTTTGACTTTGACCACACATACATACATATAACAGAAAAGTAAGAAGCATAAATAGAAATTCTATAAGATTACGACAAATTAGATATACAAATAATCTGAACATGAAAATGCAAATCCAAAATTCTGTCAAAGATGTGAAGAACATTGTATAGGTATTTATAGGTACCAGCTATATAAAAATTGTAATATATATATATAAAATTCTGTATATATATATATATATATATATATATATATATATATATATATATATATATATATATGTGTGTGTGTGTGTGTGTAACAATGTATGTCGATATATTCATGCATAATTGCATCATCTCTTGACATTGCTGCAATGTAAATGATGGTAATAAAACCAGAGTTAACTATGCATTTATTTTAGATCAATCTGATAATCTTTGATTCAGATGACGACGGAGTTTCTATAATAGTAGTCACGGCAAAATAAAAAGAATAATACCGCAATGAATTAAGCCCGTTTCCGACGTTTGTCCTTCTTTCTATTGGTACTCTGTAACAGCGTCCCCTCGTATTATATCTGGCGCATTACATGTCCTCACACAAGGAGGGTATGCAGATAAACATATTACGTTTGACTTTGACCACACATACATACATATAACAGAAAAGTAAGAAGCACCAGTAATGGATAGTCGAAACTTCAATTCTATAAGATTACGACAAATTAGATATACAAATAATCTGAACATGAAGAACAAATGCAAATCCCAAAAGGGGTAGAACCAGGTGCCCGGAGGGAGTCAACGGCCTCTGCTAGCATGTCATACCCAGAAATCAGAGTGAATTAGTATTTAACGTTAGTTTAAACGTTAATGTTCATCAAGACGCATACAGTATTTCACACCTTAACTTACCATCCCCCCTCTCTCTCTCTCTCTCTCTCTCTCTCTCTCTCTCTCTCTCTCTCTCTCTCTCTCTCTCTCTCTCTCTCTCTCTCATTTGTGAACGTCCTTTATTCAAGTACGCTTACCGTAGAAATACATGCTTGAGTTCCAGCTTAGATAACACGTCATCGCACCAGATACAAACATGGCTATTGCTGGGCTCAGATAAATCCCTGCAAGTACAATGCGACAAAACATGTGTTTACATTAAAAACAAAGTGTGTTTGAATAAAACACATTTAAGAGACAGTGAATAAGGTTTATATATATATATATATATATATATATATATATATATATATATATATATATATATATATATATATAGATAGATAGATAGATAGATATATAGATATATAAAGCACAAATACAGATATACCAAGGTACCCACAAACTCACCATTCCCCTGCTGGGGTTCGAACTCTCGACCTACGGCACCAATCGCCTGGCCCCCATGCTCGACGACCTAACCATTTGGCCATCTTGCATTCACAAAAATGAATGTTTCGACAGGGGTGAGTAGAATTCCGAACATGAGAACTCGGTCATACGCCTTGTCTTCAATGCTATAGAAAACTTTTCAAATTGAAATATTTCCCTGATGATCTTATTTCTAAACTATCATTAAACGAAGAAACATCTTTTGGACGATTTAGTGTAACTATTTTATTTCTTTGTTAGTTATATCAGTGTTTTATGCCGCACTCAATCATTTTTCAGTTATATGGCGGCGGTTCAGTATTGGTGATGCAGGAGAAATCCCTGTTACAGTGTATCCGGGAAGAGACCGCCGGCTTTCCGCAACTTGTTTTTTATTCACACAAGATCTGCATAGATTCCAGCGAGATGTGAGGTGAGAGACTTCATGATTTAAAGCGCTATGCTTTAAACACTCGACCAGTGAATTCCTAATTCATTTTTGTATGTGTTGTAAGTATCTATATCGTATTTGAAAATGTTCGAATAACGCCTTTAAACTTGAATTAGGATAAGAAGGTGAAACGTTTCTACATTTTTTGAGTTAACCTTTGAGTAATCGTGTCCCGATATCTTCCCCAAATGCTTTAAGCAGTTGTAATGGTTTATTTAATGCTATATTGCTTTCCGATTTCTAGAGAAAAAATTTAAAATATCAAGTAAAGTTCATTGCGCTATAGCTTGATAACATCATGTAATTCACTTTGTTGTATTTTTTTCATTTAATATAATGTACCTGCATATGCAAATGTAATCATGCGCGTCTTTTCTGACTTCGGTGCCCAGGCAGAAATCACTCCGTTGATTGAAGACAGTGCTGGCCCCTTGAAAAGGAGAAAAAAACATACCAAACGATAATTACTATTGTAAGTTTACACAAAAGCAGTGGTAAAAAAAGTAG
Organism: Atrina japonica; assembly: GCA_030159075.1. Lineage (NCBI taxonomy): Eukaryota > Metazoa > Mollusca > Bivalvia > Pterioida > Pinnidae > Atrina > Atrina japonica. Next base: position 382,563 of record BROG01000077.1, read on the forward strand.
AAATTTCATTAGCATCTTTGATGAAAATAGATACATATCTTTAATGGAATGGATCAATGCTGGAGTCATGATATCCGATTTCTTTGGTGGCTACTCCAATGACCATAGCTAAATAAGATAAATCATTGGTCAAAGGGCATTGGCAGGCTTTATTGAAAAAGTTTAAAATATATAATATAATATAAGATTATCCATGCCTGTGTATATCTGTTATTTGTTATTGTCCTTTTGATATATCATACATTATATTACTTTATTTCCGAAGTAAACATCATTTGAAAAAAGGTCGTGTAAGTTCATCGGTTCGTCGTTGTTAGACACTCACCTCCGCTATGCCTTGGATGAACCTGATGACAAAGACCACGCTTTCATTGTACTGCAAGATGGAAGCAAGTAGGCATGTAAGCATACTACTAATGAATATGCAGGAACCAAATACTCTGATAAAAAAGAAACGAAAATTTGTTATATTTTGCCGATCAATAGTTCCAAAACGAACGTAGAAATCACAGTTTTGAGTGACTAAGGTGAGGCAATGTTATTGCCTTAATGTAGAAACACTTTTCACAGTTATAAACATCCCAATAAATAAGCAGCGAATGTCTGACCCATTTCTTGTACATTTAAATTGGTCCCATATAAGACCATTCTCAAAACTACTCTTTCACAAAATTTCACAATGTTCGATTAAATATTTTTGTATAATGAAATTATCTATATTAATGGAAATTTTCCAATTGAGAGTAAAAATCACAGATGCCAAAATATTCATCTTTAAGAAGTTCAGGATACAACATTGGATAAACACTGACATCTGGAAATCAAGAGATCAGAGCAGGTGCCATTCAGGTGTTTATACAGTAAATTCAATTTCTTTCCAGAGACAAAACGTTTTGTCTAACGAGAAAGTTTTAACCGAAATAAGTAATATACCGAGAAAATGTGTGATTGATAAAAAGAGTAGATATACTAGGATTTATTACCTTTTAGGGGGAACTCTAGAAGCAAGATATCCTCCAGGAAGTTGTGTCAGGACGTAGCCAAGGAAATATGCCGTATTGAAGTACTGGGATACTGCTACAGATATATCTAGTTTCAAGTCCCTCTCTGTCCCATTGAGTGTACACTGTATAATTTTATAGATATAAAGACTAAAAGAAGTGACAATTCCATACCAAACAATTACTACAGCACAGGGGAGGGGGTAATTTGCGGTTTTAATATTCACTATATTTCATGATGTAGATAAATCCGCGGATTTAAGAAACAAAAAAAAAATAAAGTTTAGATATGCATTATATATTACGGGTTATCCTTGTACGACCTGTGGTATTTCAAGCGACCTTCAATCTGCGAATCCACAAAAACCGGGATCTTTTCAAAGTAGAGAAAAAACGTGAATATTTCAAACCGTGGAATTTAATCCCTGTACAGTAAAAGTATGCGTATTTATTACACATCAGACTACTGTTAGGCTGATCCACAACTCGGTTTCATGTGATATATGGCGTCCGTCATTGGTCATCCTCATTCCAACATTGATTCTAATTTACAAATAATATCGACACGTCCGTATACGAGTGGTCAGAAAATTGCACTTTAAATTACAATTTCGCCCACCTTTAGTTAGCGCATCTTCAGGATCCACTGGAAACTAAGTTGATTATATCAGGAAGTTAACATGGAAAAGGTCAATAAACAACTAAGAATTTCTTTTGTATCAAAATGAAAACTTGTTTATGATATGATATTAAAAAAGTACTGTAAATATTACAGAATGACGTTATTAATCGCTGGTAATGGTGATGATTTTAACATAATTTAGCCATCAAACCTCGATTCTGACGATAAATACTTCGCCTAAACACCACCTCGCTTATGAAACCACCTAGCAGTTACGAACATTAATATATTAGACCCTCAACTAAGAGACCGTCCGCAAATTAGTCCACTTTGAGTCAGTCACTTAGGTGTCCTCAATAACGTAGTTCGACTGTATTTACCTGTCATGATAAATATTTAATAAGAACATACCATCATTTAATAGACCATTCGCTAATTAGACCAATTTGAGTTAGTCAGTTAAGTGGTCTTGATAGCAAAGTTCTACTGTACTTACCTGTTGAAATAGTGACACTGTGTTGGGTTTATTATCAGATATGATGTACACCATTACCACGGAGAACATTGATCTAGATCCGAACAAACACAGTAATCCAAGGAAACCCAAGAAAACTACAGTAAATCGCTTTGGCCAAAACATTGTTTCTGCAACAGAAATACACGTTTACAGACATTAAAATTGACAGGACTAAATGATAGTTAGGTCACATGTTCAGCATGTTAAGTTTCGATAATACTATTGTAATATAATTTCTACTTAAAACAGAATATTACGAAATGAAAATAATTATAAATAAAAAGGCATGCATGGGTGTATGGAAAATTGCTCATTCACATCTGTATTTGTGTTTGTGATTTATTTTCATAATATGTATTTATGTTTGTTTAAAATGTTTTTTTAAAAAATCAAAATGTACTTGGAATGACTTTGGTTAAATATTTGTTTAAATTCTCAAACATTTAATACTTCGGAAAAACATTACTTTTGTTATCTGCACATTCAGCACTTTGTATTAAGTCTAAATCAGCACAATTAAATTTTTTGACAAATCAAATGTAACACAACATCATCATCATCACCAATAAATACAACAACTTCATCAGCATCATATCATGTTGTATTTTGGGGATTTTAAACGACAATTTTATTAATGTGAAAATGTCATTTAACTATAAAATAATCAAAACTACTGCATGAAATTTGCATTGTTACAAAACCATACAAACCTAAACATTCTGTCATGTTTTAAAGGGATAATCCGTGCAATGTCCTAACTGTCCTGACATGCATGCAATGATAGATAATTGAACCTCCGTGTTTGATTTGTGACAGTGGTTTTTGTAATGATATCTTAATTATTAGAACCTAACGTATACAGCACGTGCGCATATGTAGTCACATGACCTGAAGCAGTGTGCAAATGCATCATTCGTTATAACAATGTGTGGTTTCAGTGTCAATTTACACTCCATACCAGTTGTGTATTTGATATTGACCTTTGAATCTCAGGTCAGTGTATAGAACAATTGGAATAGATAAAGCGCAAATAGAGAAAATTAATGCATCATAAATTGGGAATGTTCATATTTAATCAATTCATCCAAGCTTGAAACAAGTTAAATTGTAATGTTGCATATTGACATTACTCTTCAGATGTCTGTCTATTTATCATCTATTATATCTATAGTCAATCTAGAAAGAGTATATGTCCCAATTAATGTTGAACAAACGCCGGATAGTGATAATGGAATTATCAGTTCCTCTTATAAAACAAGAACAAGTGTTTGTTTCAAATATAAGCGCAAATGTGCAAGTCAATGCCCCTATCGCCAATCAGATGTAAATCTAACCCATTTTAATTAAAAAGCTACACTTAGACACCATATTGCAAAAGGGACAAATACGCGATAGTCGTCAGCAGGTACATCATTCTTATTCGTCACGTCATGATGTTTCATCAACATGTTATATAACATTGTCTTATCATGTTATGTTTGTTTTTGGCTTTCTGTTTTATTGGTGTTTTTTTGCCACACTCAACAATTTTTTTCTGTTTTAGAAGTGAAAGAGGGAACCCTCAATTCACGTGGAAAAGACGGGCCTTCCGCAAGTAAATTAAAAACTTTCTCGAGAGAGTTAAGATACTTCATAGTTTAAAGCACAATGTCCTAACCACTAGTCCTCCACATGTACCCCATTTTCTCATCAATTTTAGGTACTGAAAATCCAGAATTTTTCGCGGGATTTTATTTTCTTGATATACAAGTTCTGAATTTATTTGCGAGATGATATTTTCGCGATATTGAATGCTCCTTTCTTCATATATTAATCATACGCGATAATTTTATTTCCGCGAGCGAGAGCGCTCTTGCAAAATTACGCGTAAATAAAATTATCGCAAGTAAAACCGGATTTACATTAGTATTCTAGAGCACGACCATATAACAGTGATTTCCTTTTGCCAATCTGATCTGGAGCTGACTGATGAGCTTGACCTTTCCACCGAACACGAGGGGTTTCAATGGAACGGATGTGGCATACTAAAAGGGTATGTTGAGCCCTTCACGCACCTGGTCTCATTCCGTTTGTGATGCGCAATTGTTGTTCGTGTGGAGTTCGTTGTTGTATCTAATTTGAGATATTATAATGGACTTTCGAATATTAAGTGATACTTCTTCACTATACATTAGGTATTTTAAACAGAGGAGAAGTGAAATGACACTAGGAACCATTTGTACATTTTATACATTTTAAAGAAGAAATAATGAATACTATCTAACCTGGAAAATGTTGTTTAATTTTATCTTCGTTGGTAAAAATATTTGAATCTGTATGGCGAGAACAATGACTTGATGCTATACAATGACAACATTGTTTGACTTTGCGAATTATATCGATAAAGAATTACTCATCAAATTGCGCAAATTATATGTATGATATAGCAATAGATACTAAACTAATATCTAATACATACGCACGGACTTAAATGGGAATTAGTCGATCCATTACATCGCAAAACACACCGTGTCGTAAGATATTCTGTCTGTTCTTTTTAAAGTTGAGTTTAGAAAATAAAGCGTTCGCTTTCCTAGCGGAAAACAAGTTTCCGGTTTGTGTACAAAGTTCACTAAGGTCAAAGCAAAGACTCCACTCTGTGGTATATAAGCATCTTACAATTATCATTGTTTGTGACATGTGGTATTGAATATGATAGGGAGTTGTACTATGAATGGAATGACAGTTCGTAATTACATGCACGTGTTACATTGACTTTTTCTAGAGTAGTCAGATCACCATATAACTGCCATGGGTATGATTTTGACGGTTACTGGGTTGTGATTTGTTAATGTTTCTATTTATCTAGAGTATTTAGAAATGTTTAGAGCCTCCGGCAGTCGTACAGTACATCGCCTTTGTCAAAATATCAAACAGTTAGACTAATATGAACAGTATAGATTCAAACTTGAAACAAAAAGTCATACATAAAGGATTTATATTACCTTTTCAGTGAAAATAAAGAAGAGAGGGTTTGAAAATACGATAAAGTGAAAATTGGAGTCTCTCGAGCGAAAACGTCTCCAATACCAGGCATACCAAGAAAGAGATTTAAAATAGATTCTGGGATATATTTCTGAATTAAGTAGATAAAAATAATGTTATCTCCTCAAAGAATTTCACATGGAATACGTGATTGTTCAGTATTGGTGATGTTGGTGGTATTATAGATGGTTATGGTCGTGAGGACATAAAAAAGCTTGTTATTTGTTTGTTTATTGTTGTTTAACGACACTTTCAACGATAATTCAGTTATATCGTGGCGACTAAAAAGCTTATAAAATGATACCAAACCGTGTATACTTTGGGTATACGTGTGTCCATGCATCACAAGGTAACCTTATTCTAATGCATGCACATTTTAAATTAGCATTTTAATGACAGAAACGACATGAAACGCTTGCTCCTACCTTTATGTATGAGCAAATTACGTTGTTGAGTATACTGATGCGCTTAAATATAGTTACTGATTTATCATATGGATTTGTTAATTTTGATACCGATTTAGTGATACGACACATTTTTCATGTTTTGTATTTTAAACAAACTGCTGAATCAAAAGAAGAAAAAGTTAGCGGTGTCCTTTAATTTGACATTTAGATATATCGACGACGTTTTGTCAATTAATAATGACAATTTTCATACATATGTCAATACGATATATCCCAGCGAACTAGAAATTAAAGATACAACAGAATCAAGTACACACGCTTCATACTTAGACATTTTACTTAATATAAACACAGACGGGAAATTAGCAACTAAGCTATACGATAAACGCGACGATTTCGGCTTTCCCATGGTAAATTTTCCACATCTAAGTAGTAATATCCCTCAGTCACCCGCATATGGAGTTTATATTTCACAAATGATCCGATATGCCAGGGCGTGCACAACATATGAATATTTCATATACAGAGAAAAACTACTCACTGACAAATTATTGACACAGGGATATCGAAAACCGCGTTTAATGTCAACGTTCCGCAAATTTTATGGTCGGTATAATAATCTTGTTTGCGACTACTCTGTTTCACTAAGTGAAATGTTGAGTTGCCTTTTCGTTGGCGGTTGTTGAGACGTCTGTACCAATTGTGACGAGGAACTTTGTGTGACGTCATATGTAAAAGCTAAAGTGAATCGTGAATCCCTTGCGAGTTTTCAACGTCATCGTCCAATGAAATAATGCGAAGCAAACAGAGTGCATTAGAATATTGCGTATACGTACAACTATCTGTGACGTTCTACAGTATTGAGTCTACATGACGTTACGATATGTATGTTCTGCACTAGTGAAATATGTAGAATAATATTAGTTTATTATATATCCTACTTGCGTTTTCTATTTAAATAACATTAGATGAAAAGGTGCATATACGCAAGGGAACGGGTTTTAGGTTCCGGAACTACTTTTATGTTGTATTCATACGCGCTGTAACGACGACACATTCTGCAAATTTTCTTCTGTTATTGTGGTTGTTAATTAATTGTCCATTGTTTATTTGATTAGGAATAGGATATATAATAAAAAAGTTATTGAATGGATATGTTGAAATATTTACGTCCTCGTTCTTTGCGCGGAGAAGGACCTGCTGGATCTTGTTTTTGAAATGTTTGAGAGTTTGTTCAAAATGTTTTCGTCCAAATGTGTAGTTTTTATAACAATATAGTCAGAATGTTGTGGTTAACCCTTCCACCACGGAAAATAAAGATGATACGCTCTTTTCTATTGTTAAGAACAGTCTATTATGGCTTGTAGGGTTGAAAGGGTTAAGGTTGCTTTGTCCATTCATTTTGTCAAATGATAAAAAGGGAATACAACAAGTTTGTTTGTTTATTGTTTAACGTCACTGAAGAATCTTTCGCTCACATGGATACGTCACCAAATTTGGGCCTATGCTCAGCACATACGGCCATTGAGCAGTGAGGGTTCATTAACGTGCCGACACCTACTGCGACACGGGAACTCGATTTTTATTGTCTCACCCGAAGGACAGGAAACCAACCTGCCGCCGGCTGGACACGAACTCAACTCACGACCTCACGATCAAGAGTCTAGCGCAACCGACTAAGTCGGGCCGACTCCAATACAACCAGAGTAGTAATAGGCAGTGAGCTCCATGGTGCGCATTTGAATTTTCGCCGCTAGGGGCGCCACCAGTGGCGCTGTTTGATGACGTCATCAGAATACTGGCTTCTGATTGGTCAATTCAAATGCGCACCATGGAGCCGCCTGTGACGTCATAAGCGGAAGTGCGTCATACCGGAAGTGAGATCATACCGGAAGTGCGTCATACCGGAAGTGAGGTCATGTTGTCATGGCAATAAGGAGAAAGAGCCAATCGTTGAGCTCCGAGGCGTGTCTATGAGCGGAAGTGAAAGGTTGTGGGGGCGGCCATCTTGGTTAAGGAGCCAATGAGAGCCTTCGTTACAAGAGGTTGGGGTCACGAGAAGTCACGAGAGGTCACGTGAGTTCCCGAGAAGTCAACGGTAAGAGAGAGAAGTTGGGTTTTTCCAGTTTGAGCTGTGAGAGTGAATCTATTTTTAGAACCGAAACTTTGGGTTTTTCCAGGTTTGTGAAACCAGTAGTTGGTGGCGCCACCGTCGGTGAAACTAGTAGTTGGTGGCGCCACCGTCGTTGAGAGTTGTGTATCATCAAGTGCGCATGCGCGAGAAGTGGTAGGCCGAGCTCGTCACTTTGAGTTAGTCGGCGAGAGTCCTGTTTCAAGTGCGCAAGCGAGAGAAGCTGTAGGCCGAGCTCGACTCAAGCTTGTACTAAGACTTGTAGAGCAAATGTATAGTGATGGGCCTTTAAGGTCTAGCGTGAATGAACATTGATTAGATGATGGGGTATTTCCCTGATACCATAATTAAGTGATAAGTAATGAAGTTATCTATTTTATTGTTTGTACATGTTTCATACGATAAACACTAAACCTATGGTAATAAAAATTCAAACACTCACCCTATGCTGGTAGTGGTTTTCTGACGATGTTGAGTCTTCGAGCTTCGGATCGCAAATGAGCTCTCAGAGGTCTAACTGAACCTATACTCTAGTCATGTGACTTTTTTTGAGATAATTCTATTTTAGTGCATGGAAAAAAATCTAGCCCTATCTAATAAAAAATGAAACACTCACCCTATGCTGATAGTAGTGGATTTTTCTTATGATGTTAACACTTCGAGCTTCGGATCTCAAATGAATTTCCACAGGCTGAACTGAACCTCTCTCTAGTCACATGACTTACTATATTTAGACTTTTATCTAATGAAGTGAATACATCATAACAAAAACATCTCATAGAGTTTGTGATACTATTACTCCTTGTCATAGTTTCTCAATGGTGTTTTTACACCCTATAACTCTTGTACCTTTGTGTCTACCGTGTACTAGTACTATGCTTACACTATAGGTGCACACCTTATACCCAGATAAAATACATAAACAACAAAAATAATTTTGTTTTAATGTTTTAATGTTTTAAATTTCCCCATGAAAAAGAAATCAAACTGTATTTTCGCAGAGGGTTAGGGGCTTATCCCTCTGGAAAATGTACAATAATTGAATGAACAAATTAAACAATTCTTAAACTGTCACTTCATTATGGAGACGGGGTGCCAGTTCCATCAAACGATACACCGTATCCCAAAGTCGGCTTCGGTCGGTTTCTTTGCGCCATTGAGTAGCTCTCCAATCTGGACAGTAGAATTTCTGTTTGTAGATGTCTCTAAATGCTTTAGGAATGCTGGATTGCTCTAAACTTTCTTCAAATATTTTTCCAAAATGTTCATTTCGTTCACCGTGTCTAGAGCCTCGTCAAAGTAGTGAAACATCATTGTGCCGTCATCATACATCATCAGGCAGGAATGTTGCTTTTGACTCGGATGATCAATCTCACAGCCGTAACATTGAGTGTTGGCTACTTCGTACATCTTGTTTAATATGGCTTCTGCGTACACCATGTGCCATTGACTATCAATGGATTGACTGTAGCTCTGCTCCATGTTGTAGTTGATGTTGACGAAAATAACTAGTGTAGTGGTCCACAAGCAAAAATTCATCTGGTCCGTTTCAAGTCTGAACTGCAGTTTTAATAGCTGAGTGAATCACGTGACATTTCATCTATGTATTTTTAGTTGCTTGTACACAATTGTCTCTCGATCATGTCACGGGTTATACCGTAGATCTCCCAATAGATAGGATTTTGACGTAATGCACTTACATCTTCTGTAAAGGTTTCTAATACACATAAGCGGTCTGTCGTAAAAATCTCATCATCAAACATATGATACACAATCCCTATAAAATGTGCGGGTGTTTTCACACCACGTACATAAGTATTCCAATCAGGAGTACATCGTATCTGATGTTTCATTCTTCTGCGTAATAGAGAACAGCAGATCATCCATACAGTTGCAATCATGATTTCTCTCTGTGTGCACTCTGATGGGATGTCAGCCTATGTCATACCCATCAGGTCACGTGATCCCATGAATCGTATCTCTGTACTCGCTTCCCATTTCCCATATTTTCTCTTATTTCTTTTCTCTCATTTCTTCTCTTTTTCTCTCTCTCCACATGTTCACCTTTCCCTCATTTCTTTGTCTCTCTCTCATTTCTTCTCTCTCCACATGTTCACCTTTCTCTTTTTTCTGTTTTCTCTCTCTCATGCACACCCCCACCTTTTCTTTCTACTTTATATTGTTTTTAACTCATAAATAATTCATAAACAAGTCTATTCACTCAACATTTTATTACCCCGCTCAAACTAGAAGTAGTTCTTGGAGGATTAGGGCCGTCCCTCTAAGACTACGTACAGTGATACCAAAAAGCAAAATAATAATAATAATAAAATAAAAAAAAACAACAAAGAGTTTATTACGTCTCACTACTACGGTTGATCTTGCCCATACAGCGCGGAGCAAAAGAACGTCAGCTTTTGTCCTAGATCGGTCGGTTCGGATTCCTTGACGTAATTAAACCCATACTTGTCGTGACTGACAGGCCTGATACATGGTTGATTTAGGTACAGATATACGATATTGCTCTCTAAACCATCTCCAAACAAAACGATCGTTTAGTAAAGGATCAATGTTTCTTCTTCTTGGTCTAGGTTGAGGACTTAACGATTGAAATAAAACATGACTAGGGACACCTCGATGTCTTTGACGTAAATAATACACACAGTAATGTCCACAAACTTTGGTGCGAGGGTGTTGATACATCTGCTGATTATAAATCACTCGATCTGCATGGCGTTTCATAAACTGATAGATATCAGGATAGATCCATGGAGGTAGCCCATAAGAGTAAAAAATATTCAGCAGTCTGTTGACCTATGAAATGAATGGCAACCCAAATGCTCTCCTGGTTGATCGTGAGGATCTGTATTAACGATAAATGAATGTTTGCCATAAGGTAGATAGTCCGGTAAAACGTCTCTGGGGTATACTCCGCCGAACGAAGGTCCTACATAAGGGTCTCGTGATAAAATACTATTGAGTTGATGAGCATTCAAGCCTTGAATACTTTGCATGGTTTCAATAGTCTATAGCCACTTTCTCTCTGTTTGTTGATTTCTAATACGTTATCAAATTCTCCATAGACAATGCAGTTCACACTCTCTGCTAAAGCTTGAGCAAATTGAAGTTCGATGCGTAAATTTCCTGTTTTTATCCAGTGTAACTTGCTCTGATCATTGTCTTGATCAGCTGTCAAAATCAAAACACCACAAGGTAAACCCTCTTCTATAGTTGTCAATGGTCACGGAAGGGGCCCAGTCTTCTCCTAATCGACCTAATCCTTGATATAAGCTCAAGTATGAGCGCAAGTACAAGTTGTTTTCAAAGTCAGGTTCTAAAGGACGAGTGCAAAGACGTTCTCCATTGATACTAACATCCACTTTATTGACATTAAAATGTTGAAAATAAAAAGGATTCTTTGTCGCATCCCCATTGAAAGCGGCATTGCTCACCATACCTACTACTATACGTTTTGGCATTTGACCTTGATACAAATGATCTGTAATCTTTGAACGTGTCCCAGCAGGAATGGTAAACGTTTTCACTTCTACACGTCTCAAGGGAAATTTTGCAGTACTGGTATTCATCTGTTCGTTCATCTGATTCAGTAAAGTTGCAATGGGTTTCACTTTACGTACCACTAGATACATTTGTAATATCTTCAAATAACCTAATTCACCTCCTCCACACATCATGTAAAAGGGTTCACGACTTCTATTAAACCTTAGGCGTACATCTATACCATTAGGTAGAAATCGTTTCTGTTCAAAACAGATCCAAATGGAGACGATCCATCATATTAAAGGTTGTACTTTCACTGATACGTTCATGACGATCAGCTAATCCTGAGTTTTTCTCGGCGACATCATCGGCATGAGGATTCAACTTGTCAAATCGTCCAGGTTGATCCTTGTACCATAAACTGGTAGCTCTAATCTGATATTTTAGCGTTTCGTTAGAAAAGGACAGCAACTTTTCGAGATAAGCTCGATAGGGATAGGTATCGGTTCCAGGAGTGATCACTTTTCCATTTAGATTACAATCGATCTCGGAAAACAAACTATGCATCAAATTGTTGACGGGAGTGATTTGAGTATCATTTGCTAGATCAGTTCCATCTTGTTTGACGATTTTAGCTTCTACGTACACATAGGTCTGGTTCAAATCCAAATACTCATCGCCTTGTCCTTTGATTTCAAACTCAATAGGAGCAGATTGTGTATTGACACTAGAGATGGGGTAATATTCCACCCATCTTCCTTCTTCTAAGGTTACGTTGGTGGGAGGGACATTAAACAACTCTAAAGCTTCACTACTACACTCACAGGAATCTTTTTGCATCATCATCTTGTTAGTCAAAGATATCTTGCTCTCTTCCGACCTGTTTAGATTTACTTGTAGAAGTAGACTGAAAGGGACGACTCGTTCGTTTCTTTTTTATACTACTATTCGTATGACTCGTTGTTCCTGTTCGTTTCTTGCCTGCTAAACGAGAAGCGACATGAGAGGGGGCACGAGCTAATGTTTTCTTAGGACCCGTCATTAAGTTGCTCACGCTTCTTTTCCTCGTTGAACAAGAGCATTTTTCAATGAACGTTTATTTTGTATCACATCCATACCCGTATTCAAAGCAAATTTAGCTATATGAGGAATGGCTTTCGTCATGGTAGGTTTGAGAGAAAGTCTGACCAAATACCTTTGCCATATTGCATATCGGATGCTCTAGGACTAAATGCTCCTACGAGTGTATGACGATACTCCCTGCAAGTCTTAATGGATTGATGATCCCACCTCTCTGAGGAGAGATCAGACCATGAGTTGTTCTCGTTAACGATTGAGTCAGTTTAGGGAAGAGAAGCCCATAGCCATTCTGACGGGGTACCCCTTTATGAACGATGAGTGTCATAATGTGTCACTATCAATACAGTCCTTAGGAATGGATTCAAACGTGGGAACTTGAAGTCTTTATAGATTCAATGATTTGCTTTGGAAGGTAGTTTCATACTAGGATTAGGCATGATGTACCCCATACACCCACTTAACATAACCATCCAGAACTGACTATTGTCATCTTTCAAAGCCAAATGAACGACACAAGCTATGATGATAGTAAAGGCAAGAATGACTTGAAACAAAGAATACAATTTCATTCCGAGGTATGTTTTTTCCGCACCATTTCCAAGTAGTACTAGGCGTATGACTCACTCTATCGGGTGTTTGCTCGGTGGGCTCATTGTTAACTCTGATAGACACTCGGCTTACCGAGTCTACTGGTCAATCAAGTTGGATTTGGGGATCCATGAATCAAACGTAGAAGGATATCCTTTCCAATGTACCTTCACTTCTTCTATAACACGATTTTTACCTACACGCCTTTTTCTATGATCGAGAATCTCGTCGACTTCATAAACATCATCTGTTTTTAACAACGGGTTGTAATTCAGATTCGTAAAACGTACCTTCCAATCGTTCTTGGTGATCATCCTGGATGTAATACACATAAGGATAACGATCAGGTACTCGTTTCTCGACCGTGAACAGTTCCGTGGTCCAGTTAGGTAAGTATCCCTTATCAAATGTACGCTTTACTTTACTGATACGTACGCGATCACCTGTATGAAACTTGGGCAATGGACGGTTTTTAGAAGGGGTACCATATAAGGTATCCCAGACTTCTAACACATTGGAAGGATTGACTTCTATGGGACTTCTACCGATACTACGATGATACGATTGATTATAAGCTTGAACAATCTGAGGTAGAACGTCAACATATCGACGTGAACGAGTATGAGTAAAATATCTCCACATGCGAGCTTTTAGGGTCCTTTGAAAGCGTTCTACAATACTAGCTTTTGTTTCTGTATTGTCTGTCGTAAAGAAATGAATATCATGAAACGTATGACGAAATTCACGATTCAAAAACTCTTTTCCTTTATCGGATTGTATACGAATAGGACGTCGTCCTTTAGCTTGTTTTAATACTGCTTGAAACCCTCGTACCATTTCTTTAGCAGATTTATTTTTCAAAGGGATGACCCAAGCATATTTAGATAGAACATCAATGACACATAAGAGAAACGTATACCCATCATTGTGTGTCTTGATGTTGGATACATCCGCTAAATCTAATTGCCATTGTTCATCCATATCGGTCACTCTCGTTTGGTTACGAGGAAACTTTCTCTTGATAGATTTATGAAGCGTATACGTGTCTTGTTCTTTCAACCATTGTTTGACTTCATTTAGAGAAATGGGGTACTTTCGACGTTTCACTTCTCGATAGAGAGGTTGTACACCTGCATAACCACCCCGATTAGAAGGATCATAATAGATGGATGTTAATTTGGCATTTTGCGAAGATTTTGAGTTTTGATCCATTCTGGAAGATGAGAACTCTTTTTAGATTTTTTAATGGTAAACCAGGCCGTAGGAGTCAATCTTTGCCAATCCTTCACCATTTTCTGACTAAGGGGTGTCTTTGCAGAATCTTTTATGTCAGTAGAAGGAAGAGAAGGCATAGCGTCATAGAACTCTGTGTCATCTTCATCATCATTATCCAGAGGTTTTAGGGGTACTCATAGCCTTTGGTTTTACAATAGGTTGATTCATCACTTTGATATAATTAGGGTTACGTATCCAATCACGAGGAACATTCGATTCCACTAATCCTTTTACAAAAACTATCAAGTCCCGAGGGTTGATACCCTTTTCTAGGTTGTGTTCGTAAAGCATCAGTTACGAGATCGACCATATTGGTCCCAGGGACGGTCTTTCCTTTGTATTGTATTTGACCGTCTTTTCCCATGTTAGTACATCAGAATGTTTCTTGAGATGTTTAAATAACAGAGGGACTTTTGGTTTTAATGGAGCAGTGACACTGGATGAAATACCTGTCATAAGATCTTGATCATCAGAAGACATTTCAGTTTTAACATCATCTTTGACTTCTTTGACTTTATCTGTTTTCGGAGACCAAGGTCTCTCTTCTACAGGATGACGAGCTTGTTGTAGATACGTACGGTATCGATGAAGTTCTTGACCAAACTTGGCTACCTTAGCTTCAGGAGTCAAATCATCACGATCTACAATCGTATCTAATTCATTACCTAAACGCACCGAAGATGCTACTTCAGGTGTATGAGGCAAAGGATTTAAACTTCTTTCTCTCCATTGTTTGAGTTCTTCCATGGTCCTCTCGGGAACTAAGATCATTTTTCGTGTGCTCATGGTTGTAGAATAGATTTTAAGACAGGAGAAGCTATGGCTCCTAGTAATGGCGCTAATAAGGGTAAGATAGGTAACACACCACCCTGTTGATTCGTTAGAATTCGACGTCGTTGAGGGACAGTCAATTGAGGATGAACTAGTTTTCTTAAGATCCGTTTCTTTGAACCCAAGTGCTGTTTCTGGCGTTTTGTTAAAGGAATCACTCCTTTTATGATGTTATACACCACTTCACAAATTTTCATGATCGTATCATCAGGGGCATACCGTAAGATCATCTTTTTTAAACTCGATAGGATACTGCTTTTGTCCTAAGACTTTAATCAAAGCAGCATGAGATTCAAGCCCATGCTTACTTTTTTCGTGGTGCCATGATGTCACTACAACTAAGTATTCTATACAAATGACTCAATACATGATCTGAGGTAGTTTTATAAACCTATATCAACATAGGATGTTGAAGTCGTTTATGATCTTGAAGTTCTTTACTCGTAGTAAAAAGAGCCCGACACCATAGACATTTGTAGCTATTCATATATGAAGTAGCCTGTGTCTTAGGCTGACTGGTGATGGGAGATCCAAAGGTAGAAGCAAACGAAGGTAAACGAGTAGACTTTGGAGTAGATGTAACATGTTTGTTCAGCTGAGATGATACATCTTTAGCAGTTAAAGGTTTTGGTAATAAGGGAAATAACAAAGACTGTTTGGGAGTATTAGTAGGAGTAGACTTCTTAGGTACATTCAGTGCCTGTAGGACTTCTTTAGTCTTAGTAATAGAAGGTTGTTTCCGTTGGGTAATTTTGATATTAGGTCTACCAGGAAGACGTATAGGTTTGTCCAAAGATAGATGTTGCAGTAGCAGAAGTTCCTGCTACAGGACTGTTGGTTACAGGTGGAGACGGTATTCGTGTAGGAGTAGCCTGATTCATTGTATTAGCTTCACGAATCTGTTTCAGATTTAGTTTTAGAACCAATGGTGGGTTCTTCTTCTTAGGACTCTTCTTCTTCTTAGGACTCTTCTTCTTTTTAGGGCTCTGCTTTCTCTGCTTAGGAGGAGGGGGTGTTTTTTTCTTTTTAGGTGCAGTGTTCTTCTTGAGACGACTAGCCCACTGTAACAGGGATCGAATGATTACCCCACCTAAGAACCCTGCCCCTCCTCGTTTTAAGATAGCAGTTTTCTTAGCTTCTTCATCAGCTTTGGGGTCAGCAATGATTTTTAAATGATCAGCATTTCTCTGTATTAACGTTGCTGTAGGTTTAGTCACTGGAATGGTACCAGACAGAAGATTTTTAGCCCCCATACCAAACCATTTCAATAAAGCGTCTCTACCTAATTCTAACAGTTCTTGACGTCTGACGGGATCTTTCTCCAATTGTAATTTTCTTAGAGTAGTCACCAGTTTACTGGTGGCTTTAGGTAAAGGATTCATGATTCTACGTTAACAGGAATACGAGAAATGACACCCTAGAGAAAGTGACTGTCTACTTATAAGGTGTATACAACACTATTCCTCCCGTAAACCAAGGATGAAACAGATCTGATCTTAATCTTAGATTATCAGGGGTAGACGATGTGAGATCAATCAAGAGATAACCATGAGGACGATTTGTAGCATCGTGATAAGCATGGTTTAAACCTGGTAGGTCTAATTGACGTGATAAGCTGGTCACTTGAGATTTATCTCTAGGATTCTTAAACAGGACGAGATAATGAGCATTCAGACTTATGGTACGATATTGTTTAGCACGATCAAACAAGTTTTGAGTGATGTAGATCACACTTGTGTTTCGATGATGAGCTTTACGTGTAAACCATTCTACGATAGAATCGAGAGCTTTACTGCCCATCATATCATCAAAGACAAGTAGGTGACGACGAGTTGGATCAGAAACTAAGACTTCGTCATCCTCAGGTATATTTTGAACGAAGTGAAATTGATGTTCCCGTTGTAAGATTTCATAAGCAGGTTGCCATTCACGATAACACCCATACAATTTTGTCGGGAGGGGAATGAATCCATTGATCCTTCCATTCTATCAACTGTTTTACAAATACAGTTTTCCCTGATTTGGTAGGTCCCGCCACAACCATAGTAAATTCATGCTTTAATTGTATCGTATCGGGAGATATGGACTGATAGTAAGCCATTTTAATACTAGTAATGAAACTGAGAGATGTAGTATTATATACATGGTCACTTCAGTCATATATGTATTATATACATAGTCACTTGAGTAGTGTATGCATAAAACATCTAAGGTATAAGACAAAAACGTTCCGAGTAGTAGTAGTAGTAGGAGTCATGAAACAACTCATACTCCGAATAGACCTCTGACGTCATTGATTGCGTGCGCGTTCATAGTCTCTATATAAACCAGACATTTGGTGTGACTCGGTATCAGTTCATCATCATCATGGACAGGTTTGGGGATATCCCTAGTGAAAGTGATTTTGTCAGAGGCATTCATCGGTGTTCGTCGCCGATGAGAAAAGTAACGATAGTGCGGCCTACTCCCCGTCGGCCAGCATTTTTAGACCGTCCGGCGCCACCACCACCTTGCAGATCTAGGGTACCACCCCCTAGACCTCCTCCACCCAGGGCTGTACCATCAGCGCCTCCACTGCCTGAGCTGCAGTATACTATGGCTCAGGCAGATTTGAGGCTTCTGAGGCTGCAGGAGCAAGAAATTAGACGCCTGATCAAAGAAGCCGAAGTCAGTCAGTTGCGACGTCTGATGGACGGGGAATAGGGTTTTAACAACCCAAAAACAAACGGCCCTTTTACAGGGCCACCTAACTTACACGAAAAGAAACCTTAACTGAAACTATGCAGTTTTTGTGTTGTGTTATACTGTAGCGGTAAGTCTAGCCTATAGTAAGTAATTTATTTCTTGTACTTGATCGATCAAATTTTATTAGATAGAATCAATTCTAAAAATAGTAACATAAAACACTTGAGATTAAGTTCAGTTAGACTACTGAGAGCTCATTTGGCAGCCGAAGCTCGAAGAGTCAACATCGTCAGAAAAACTCTCTCTGGGTGAGTGTTTAATTTTTTTATTTTATATACAGTAGTACAAGAAATAATATGAAATAATACAGATACTATTTTCACTATCTGAACTTTGATACTTGTTGAAACGACGTAAGTGAACAACTTCATACTTTACACTTTACTACTTGTGTCACTTTGTCACTTGTGCTATTTGTGTCACTTTGTCACTTTGAGACTTCATAACTTAGAACGTTGCACACGTTGCAAACTTTGAAACATGAGGACGGTACACACTTTATCACTTTGACAAACTTTGAGAACGACACAAACACTTGATCACTTTGACAAACTTTGAAACATGAGAACGGTACACATTTGATCACTTTGACAAACTTTGAGAACAACACACACACACACACACACTTGATCATTTTGACAAACTTTGAGTACGTTACACACTTTCATGTTCTATAGTTTTCCGTCCTGGCGTGAGATTAGTCAGTCCCTGAAAAACCAGATATCCCATGATTCTATAGCCAAGATGGCTACCCTTCCTAACCTTCCTGTTTCGCTACCCACCCATCCCTCTGGTTTAATGCCTACAGCCCATAAAGAGTCATCACCCCTTTTGTTCCACCCTATAGTCTATACAGAGTAATCTCCCTTTGTTTCACCTACACAGGCTATACAGAGTGATGTGTCACCTATAGAGTCTATACAGAGTAATCTCCCTTTGTTCCACCTATAGAGTCTATACAGAGTAATCTCCCTTTGTTCCACCTATAGAGCCTATACAGAGTAATCTCCCTTTGTACATACTCTACAAGTCTTAGTACAAGCTTGAGTCGAGCTCGGCCTACCGCTTCTCGCGCATGCGCAATTGATGATACACAACTCTCGACGACGGTGGCGCCACCGACTACTAGTTTCACCGACGGTGGCGCCACCAACTACGAGTTTCACAAACCTGGAAAAACCCAAAGTTTCGGTTCTAAAAATAGATTCACTCTCAGCTCAAAACTTGAAAAACCCAACTTCTCTCTCTTACCGTTGACTTCTCGTGAACTCACGTGACCCCTCGTGACTTCTCGTGACCCCAACCTCTTGTAACGAAGGCTCTCATTGGCTCCTTAGCCAAGATGGCCGCCTCCACCACCTTCAACTTCCGGTCATAGACACACCCCCAAACTCAACGATTGACTCTTTCTCCTTATTGTCATGACAACATGACCTCACTTCCGGTATGACGCACTTCCGGTATGACCTCACTTCCGGTATGACGCACTTCCGGTTATGACGTCACAGGCGGCTCCATGGTGCGCATTTGAATTGACCAATCAGAAGCCAGTATTCTGATGACGTCATCAAACAGTGCCACTGGTGGCGCCCCTAGCGGCGAAAATTCAAATGCGCACCATGGAGCTGCCTATTACTACTAACCAGGAATAGTCAGTATTAACAAATAAGTATCAATGTTTACAAACAGAAGCTGTAAGTTCGTAAAATATTTTAATGAGATGGAAGTCGAATACATACATTTTAGGAGCCGGCCTAACAGTGGTTAATCTTTGAGGGATATGGCTATGCATTTAGATTTAATATTTGGCCCTGCATTATACCACTTGCCCTTTAGAAATTTTATTTTAAATGGAGTTCAAGTGATGAAGTCTAACATTATAGCTTTGGTGTTATATTTGTAGCATTCATACATAGACTTCATGCTACCAGTTTGTCAACGGCACTACATTGTTTCATTTAAGTCTCAAAGTTATTCACTGCAATACGTTAGTAATAGGTCACATGTGAAACCATTTTGATTAATCATACATTTCAATAATGTAACAGTGCTACCTATTTGAAAAGAATATAATAATTACAAATACAGTGGTATAAATCTTCAGAATGATAAAAAGACAAATCTGATGAACATAGGATAAACACGGACCTCTGGAAACTCAGAGGTGGGATTAGGTGCCATGGAAGAGTAAACATTCCTATGTTGACCGGTAAAACCTAAGTCAAATTCAAATGAAATAGGTGAGGAATAAATCGTCGTCACAACTGATACATACGTATTTTCTAGGTGTCATCACACATGAAACGTCACAGGATATTTCAAAATTCAGTCAAGTGTTTACTTCTTACTTCATTCTGTAGAACTAATGAGTAACAATCATTTACAAATTGCCGTAGACACCTACTAGTTTCTACGGACATTGATATCCCTGATACATCAGCAATCAGCATGATTTCTATATTCTTATCTAATTTTTTGTCCTTATTGTCGTTGCTCTAAGAACCATGACACTTGTAACTAGCAGAAGTGATTTCATATACAATTGATTTGAAGTTGTATTATGTACACTGATACAGTACTTAGTTGGTTAGGTGGTCTTAGTAGTGAGGTTGCACTGTTTACTATTTCATAAAAAATATGTATTTTGATCTATTTAACAAGAAAAGTTTGAATAAAAACTTAAATTTTATTTCTATCAAAAGAATAAATGTGTGTTTGTCTCTTAATGAACAATCCTATGACGTCATATGATGATGATCTAATCTGATATTACCTGAGTAACGGCTTTTGCCTAATCATGATTGCACTTTTATTCATCCGAATGATAAATCACTGTCATGAAAGGTGTTCCCATTCGGATTGAAAATGTCGTAAAATTTTGTTACTAAGTCACAGATGCAAAAACGATTATGTGTGATTAAAATCTTTGTTGGTTGAAGGTCCTGTCACGGCGAAAAACTTCTTCTGGCGATAGTATATATATATATATATATATATATATATATATATATATATATATATATATATATATATATATATATATATATATATATATATATATATATATATATATATATATATATATATGTATGTATGTATGTATGTATGCATGCATGCATGCATGCATGTATGTATGTATGATACCTTAGGGAGTAAAACGTTTTATGCCATGCAGATAATTTATGAAAGCGAAATTAATATTCCTATTTCATCTTTATTTCACAATCTATCTATTCAATTTAGGCTGTGTCACAGGTGTCCGTAATCCGTAAAATACTGGCCACAATGTATAACTACATTTTAGGTACGGTAATTTGTATAGTCTAAGTTTAGATAACATAAATCAGACAAGTTGCTATTAACACGACACTGATTTATAAATTGTTACTTTTGTTGTTGAAAAGGCTGTTACAAACATGCTTGTACTTCCTACTGCTTAAAGTTAGGGGCTCCGTGGTGGAGTGGTTAGGGCATCACGCTCTGCACCATGAAGTATCTCACTTCCGACCTGCCGTGGATTCGGTCAATATATATATATATATATATATATATATATGTGTGTGTGTGTGTGTATATATATATATATATGTGTGTGTGTGTGTGTGTGTGTGTGTGTGTGTGTATGTATGTATGTATGTATGTATGCATGCATGCATGCATGTATGTATGTATGTATGATACCTTAGGGAGTAAAACGTTTTATGCCATGCAGATAATTTATGTAAGCGAAATTAATATTCCGATTTCATCTTTATTTCACAATCTATCTATTCAATTTAGGCTGTGTCACAGGTGTCCGTAATCCGTAAAATACTGGCCACAATGTATAACTACATTTTAGGTACGGTAATTTGTATAGTCTAAGTTTAGATAAGTTGCTATTAACACGACACTGATTTATAAATCGTTACTTTTGTTGTTGAAAAGGCTGTTACAAACATGCTTGTACTTCCTACTGCTTAAAGTTAGGGGCTCCGTGGTGGAGTGGTTAGGGCATCACGCTCTGCACCATGAAGTATCTCACTTCCGACCTGCCGTGGATTCGGTCAATATATATATATATATATATATATATATATATATATATATATATATATATATATATATATATATATATATATATATATATATATATGTGTGTGTGTATATGTGTGTGTGTGTGTGTGTGTGTGTGTGTTATATTCAGTTTATAATTAACGGCTAATAACAGTTTTTAAATAAATTTTGTATCTGCTTTCATCTTCATGAAATTCTAAATAGAAAATTATACTCCTACTTTATTTTATTATTATTACAAGAATGCATTAAACGTCTATGTTCGTCAAATATCATATTTGGAGACTCCGTGACCGAATGGCGCACTTTGAACCATTAAGTCTCTCTCTTCTGGTCAGCGCATGTTCAAGCACCAATGAAATCTAAGCTGATTTTATGACAAATTTTGCCGGTTTTACAGAAAGTCGGTGGTCTCTTTCCGGGTACATTGTAACCGGGTTCTATCCTGTCACCATATAACTGAAAATGTTTTGAGTGTGGCGTAAAACACTAAATTTATAAGCTTACAGATCCCGCAAATGTATTGGTGATTTACTTACATTTGAAATACATGCACATCAATTATCAACCAGTATAGCTAAATTCCAACTGAATATACTAAACAAACTAACTTACTTTTCTGGTATCCTAAAAAACCGACAGCTAAAAGTCCATTGTATGCTAGCCCTGACAACGGTCAAAACTAGATATTTACATAAGATCTGAATGTTTTGTTGAATTTATACTTGAGGGTTGAACTTATTTTTTTTAAACTTTGATGTACGCTTAAATTGATTTTCTACGTTTCCATGGTATTAGTTTCTATAAAAATATCGTTTGCGTGAACTGAATCACATGATTAACTACATAAGTCAAATGCACGTGTTAATAAAAACATATAAACGCGTGTGCTTAAAATTCAGTCTTTGAATTTTAGCGAAATTGAATCTTTGAATGTAAATTTCATAACAAAACATGACAAAATTCGAGTCTTCACGGTTGACAATGTATATCATATGGAAATTGGAAAGTTAACGATTAGGAAAACGGTCATTGCAATTGCAGTTAATATTGTTTGCCAATTCCACGTTTATGTCATTACAGAGTTCGCTAGAATGTTTTTCACTCAAATAGGTATGAATATTGATATTGCTAATTGGCAATGCGAGTTTATCTAAATGTCACAGTACGCTATTTCTTCATCTGATTCAGAAGGCTATGAACAATGTTTGTTTCGTATGTATACTGTATACAGGGAATTTTTCGCCCTCGTCGTAAGTGGGCGAATTCAAAATGGTAAATTCGCCTGATTTTTATAATTAAAGTCTGGGCGAATTTAAAACGAGACGAAACCGTTTGCAATTGCATAAGGGCGAAAATAAGACTGGGCATAAATAAACGGTATAAAAGGTGAAAAAATAGTGCAAAATATGTCCATTAAGTTTGAGAGTGAAGTTGATGTTACACCCTTTAGGAATGTCACGATTTTATAATCAAAATTTCAGAACAATAAATTGCCAGTTTGGAATTTTTCTAGTATCCGCATCTCATCTCTACTGGCACAGGCGGATGTACACAAATTCTAAATATTCCACATAATCGCTCAGTATCTTGATCAGAAGGGCTGATAAAGGTTTGTTGGATCGCGTAAATATGACATCCAATACAAATATATATAGTAAAATCCATATGTCCCGGCGGTGTGTAGTGTCGTAAACCATTTATTGACTGGGTACAGAGTACCATGTCCTACATGTAACCATACCGGGTAACCTGTTGGCAATTAAACTTATTTCCTGTGAAACTCGTCATAACTGAAATATGCCGAGTGAAATCGGTCGTATGACATTCCAAAAGTCCGATTCTCGTCTCTGTTCAAGCCATTCACATTCAAATCCTGGCAATTCCATTTACATAGCAAATATAGAGAACAAAATAGTCTCAAACTTTAGACTGGGAAATTCATTTATATACCTGGAAGAGATTATCTTATCTCTCCCTCAGTTGGGACAATTATAACCGGCAATTTCGTTTGAACTAACAGCGCATGATGGTGGTTAATCCAGTTACCGCTCTTTGAGTGGAAAAATTATTTGAGCTCGGAAAAGAGTCCTTAGGACAATTTTAGGGAAATTGATTTTTATGTTTTCAGAAACGTGAACATTGTGGATTTGAAAAAAAAATGAGAATGAATACAGGTGAGAGCAACGGCTTTTCTTTATGGAGTGAAAAATCTACAAAATAGGAAGTATTCCAGTAGACGGAATTCCTTGTCTTTTTAAATTCCATCCCTTATATCCTCAGGACCTTTTTCTCTGTCGCTGACTGAATTTTAATCATGATAAATACTTATTAAGGGGGGGCTCCGTGGCCAAGTGACTAGAGTATCACACTTTCAACCATGAGTGTATCACATCTTGTCTGCATGGTTTCGAATCCTACCGGAACATTAGGTAGAAGGTCAGTGGTCTCTTCTCAGATACATTGTAACCCAGTTCTCCCTTCCAATAAAAACTGCCCACCGCATACGAATGAAAAAAAAAATTCCAGTGTGCCGCAAGACACCAAAAAAGGTAAAATCTGTTTATTGCAGGGGAGACAAAGAATTGTCATTCCTTATCGAGAGCCCGATACAAAGTGGTACTGTGCTCGAGTGCAGCAACACGTCTACCAATCAAAACTAACGTTGTATCTGTAACAATATTTTTGATTGGCTAAGAAATTAATCAGTGAATGAGAAAAGCTCATAACTATGGATCTAGTTTCTAGGCAACAATGTTAGAAATTGAAAACACAAAAACAAGATTTATGGGAGCAGTATATTTATTATTATATCCATGCAG
Source organism: Atrina japonica (assembly GCA_030159075.1). Taxonomy (NCBI): domain Eukaryota; kingdom Metazoa; phylum Mollusca; class Bivalvia; order Pterioida; family Pinnidae; genus Atrina; species Atrina japonica. The sequence continues at coordinate 407,163 of BROG01000077.1, forward strand.
AAATGACAATGTTTACCATACTGTATACAAACATTTAGCACCATTTTACAGTATTGTTTATAAGAACTGGGCGTGTACCACTGGGTACACATGTACCCATGAAAAACCTCACAAAAAAGTAAATCTGGAAAAAATGTTTTATCTGCATAGAGAGAAAGTTTACAATAAAAAATCATTATTCATTATTAAAAATACATTGTTATAAAATCCATGGCCCCTGTCCAACAATGAACATTAGAAAGTAAAACAAAGTATTGATTTTGATGACAGATATTACCCTGTCGTTAGGATAAAATAAGTCCTATATAATACATAAAAGAAGTTACACTAACTGAAGTCCAGTCTCTTTTAGATTTTCAGAATTTATATAATTAAAAATGTTTACCCCTTTTCCTGTTGCACTATGGGTATAGATTAATGTTTGTTCAATCTTGTTTTTATAATCAAATATGTGAATATTAATGCAAGGTATTAAAATATCACACTGAAACTTCTGTAAAAGGTATCAGAATAACCGCTAGATGTCACCTTAAAGAAACTTCCGTTTGTGTCACATATGCAGAGATCCTTAAAAATCAGGATCTCGAGTATATGTTTATCAAGAAAAGTTTTAACTTCGGCATATTAGAATCAAAACGGAAATATTTGTATATTTATTTGAGATTAAAGGTATTAACGAGTCAATAATATGTAGCAATTTGCGTCTCTTGTAAGATTTAACTGTTATGTTGTTGAAGTATGAAAAATGATGCATTAAAAATTATATGTGGAACGTCAGATGACCCAACACTGGGTGAAGTGAAGCAATGTGCAATAACTAATTTCTTTTTGAAAAAAGTCTTTAATTAAACAAATACAAAATACATGTATACATTCATAAGACGTGACTGGAATGTACTAAGAGTATAATGGTCCCAAATATCAAAACATAATTCAATAACCCCAAATATCAAAGTACAGTTTAATGGTCCCACATATAAAGGTATAGTTTAATGGTCCCAAACATTAAGGAAGTGGCATCCAAAAGTATAAACCAGAAAAATTTGGTAAAAAAAGCACAAGGAGACAAAACATTATATATTTACAAAAATATTTATTTTACTACATAGTTCATATGATGTATAAAGAAGGTCCCCCATCTAATGTCCTACATGTGTTAACAGGGATCAATGTTAATCACATTTCAACCGGCTGACTTTTGGTCAATATACGTAAAAATGTTCATGACCATATTTGGAGATACTTTACCTCCATGTGATGGAATGTCTAAGGTTTTATTAGAAATATTTCTAATGCCACTTTTCTAAAGGATAATAGATATACAGATAGAGAAGTTGATAAACAGACATACAAGCAAACAGACAGACAGCTAGGTTGATAGATAGATGGATAGGTCGATAGATAGCTTCGTTGATAGATAGATTAAAGAGACAAAAAGAAATACAAAAATACATAAGAGTTTAACCTCTCTATCCGCTACTATCTTCATGGTATACTTTATTTGTTTTATTGGATCTGTTTATTTGGTTTGCTGGGTTGAAACTGGGTGACGCCTATCTTTGTATTGGTTTTTACCACATGCAACAATAAGTTGGTTTTACCCTTTGACACCAATTCAAGTTGGGGTAACAGCTTCAACACTAGAATCCTGTCAGTATAAAACAGCAAACCTTCTCACCTTAGGGAACACATGTCATTAAAGACAGGAAAACTTTCTGACATTCATAGATAGAAAACACAACATGTCCTTCACAGACAGGAAAATGCCATGTCTTGAGAGATAGGAAACACTTGATATCATACTGAGACAAAAAAAAACACCTGATAATATCTTGAGACAAGAAGGAAACACTTCTTATATGTAGACATCAAAGGAACACCTGTTCATCTAAAACCAAATGAACACCTGACCATTTAGAGACCTAGAGGAAAGACATAAAACAGATATATAGCATGGTTATTAATTCTCCTTTTTAACCATCAACCAACCGCAGTCAAAACAATTTATTATATCTATATTTCTAAGAAAACCATCTTTATAAATCATAGATATACAATACACCATACTTGCCTTCATCACCTCAATATTTCCCCTACATATTAATTTTCACTTTCCCTGGTTCATAAAAACAACAAAATTGCTTTTCGATCTTTTAGATACTCTCTTATCTCCAATCCTCACTTTATTTCTTTTAACACCAAGCAACTTGATATTTTTGCCCACCCTAGGTTTCACTTTTTGTGATTTACCCCATAACACTCCCCCCTCCTTTCCTGTTAATTATAAGCTGTGAAATGTATGACAACATGAAAGTATACAAAGTATAGAAAAAGCCTGTTATCTGTGTAAAGCAAGAAAAAAAAGACAAAATTTGAAAGCGTATAGATAATATTGCACAACTACAGCATTCATAATTAATACAAAAAAACAGTAAAACATGACTTTCAAGAGTGCACTTTTGACAACAAGTGATGTCTGCAACACTACTCTAAATGTATTGTAAATATAATGGTTAATACTATTACAAACAGTGGAACATTTGTAATTATCATTGATGATATAGCAACAGAAAACTCCAATGTTCAACATGTACAATAATGTATGGACATTTTCTTAATATTCATCAGACATTTGTCTGTGATTATTTCCTGAATGTGAAGCAAAACAGTTTGAGCTGCAAAATGTACTACGTATATATTTTTAAGTGTAATTTTTTGGTTTTTTTTAAAATTTATAATTTTTTCCAAAAGGAAAAATATACATCAGAAAACGTTTGTAATTCATTGCAGAATTTTTCATGTACCCAGAATTTCTCTTAAATATCAGTAAGGTTGAAAAAAATGTATAACCGTATTTGACCCATTAAGCGTCCAGGGTGCTACAAAAATCAGGAAAAAGGAGCGAGTGCTTAACAGGACCAATAGTCAAGTTGATAAAACAGTTAATTTTTGATAAAACACAGAGGTAAAGTTGTTGTAGTTGCTGGGTGGAGGTGGCTACTGATAATTTTTTTTTCTTTGTTCTTGGCTTTTCAATTCCATATCTCCCTGTCAACCAGCTAAAACGATTCTCGAATCATATGTAAAAAAATAAATAAAAAGAAAAAGAGAAGGGATGCATATAGGGACATGGGCACATAACGGGTTAAATATAGTATGTTCAAAATCTGATCTACACGACAAAATGGAGGGTATACAATAAAATAAAGCTGTCGTGACAAGCACAAAATATTTACAATTGATTATACTGTATGAAGGAAATGGTGTGACTAGATATTTTATGAATACTAATGACCAATCAGTTTATGGAACAACAGACACCGCATAGTAAATTAACTAATCAGCTTCTTGAACAATGGACATGATATATACACAAACCAATCAGCTTCTGAAACAATGGACACTGCATAATACATCAACCAATCAGCTTCTTGAACATCCGACATGATACAAACATTGACCAATCAGCTTCTGGAACAATGGATACTGCATAGTTAATCAACCAATCACAATACAGCCATGACATGACGTATGGTTATGACTTACTATACAAACAATTAACATCCTTACATGAGGCTTAATGACATGGATTCTATGCACATCAAAATGGGTAGGAAAATAATTATTGTACTAAATAGAAAAAATATACATCAGCAATACCTTCCAGCAAGTATATTCAGATCTATCTATTTATCAGCAGATAAAAGTCAACAAAAAATATACATCTAACAAATATCATAAAAGTGATGTACTTCATCTCAGTCATTGTAATAACAAAAACAGAAGATATAAATGAGATTCCAATTATCAATAACTAACCCAATTATTCATTGGAATACAGATCTACTGTTTGGTAAATTATGTCAAATGTCTGCAAGAAGTCTCAAGGCACTTGCAGTGCATTTTTTATCAAATGATAAATTTTGTGTAACCTTCCCCCCATAATTCAAATAAGAATGCCTCTTTCAGTGTTTCACTCTTTGTACTGTATTATGACGAGAGGTTGGACAAGTTTCAACCTTTCAACATCTTATGAGGAGTTAGGTCAACAAACTGATAAATAACATTTAATACTGATTCATATCTCTCTCTCTTTTTGGATATTCTGTTTTGATTTCTTTTATCTTCTTATAAATATTGCTATCATATTGATTCGATACCATTCACCCTCTGATTAATAATGGACTCCACTTTCAATGAATAGCATGGCCCAACCTATGTGGGACTTCAGGGATGAACAAGTTCAAAATTCAATATCCACACCAATGAAGAAGCCAATATATCTTTTGGACTCCAGAAATAAACATGTTTAAAAGATAAAACTGACATCTAGATACCTATATCTGCAAACAAGCAAAGCGACAATGACTGATTATTCTAACAGTACACAAACATCCTAGCAGACAGACCAACTGATAAATATTCATTGTCTTAACACAAAGTACATGTTAGAATCAAGCATTTTTCTACAGTTACTTCCCCTGGCTGTAAAATTTTCTGTTGAGGAGATAAATAAGAAGGTTGACATTGATCTTGGCTCTGTTGAACATCTCAATAACTGCCACACCCTCATACTGCAGTTGTAGTAGATCCTAAACATGAAAAATATATATTATTTGTAATTTGATTGAATGTTTATAATCAATAAAAGTCATATCTGTAATTTGATTAGATTATTAACATCAATTTAAGTCATATCAGTAATTTGATTGGATGTTTAACATCATAGTTTGAGTGTTTAACATCGATTCGGTCAATTTGTAATTTGATTGGATGTTTAACATCAAGTTTCGTCATATCAGTAATTTGATTGGATGTTTAACATCAATAAGTCATATCAGTAATTTGATTGGATGTTTAACATCAAGTTTAGTCATATCGGTAATATGATTGGATGTTTAACATCGATTTAAGTCATATTAGTACTTTGATTGGATGTTTAACATCAAGTTTAGTCATATCAGTAATTTGATTGGATGTTTAACATCAATTTAAGTCATATCAGTAATTTGATTGGATGATGAGCAGCGAATAGGCACATCAGTAGTATCCCTAGATAAGAAAAGTAAATGGAATGATATAATTTTAGGCATTTCCTATAAGAGACAACCATGATACTAAATTGTCAGTTTTAGTAAACAGATCCTTTATCTGATAGTATTACAATAGTCATTAGTAGAATTGCCATAAATCTGATATACGTTTTGAGGCAGGATGAATTAGTTGTATGTTCAACAGTTCACCACAGTAAACTCTAAGATTCACCCACAAAACATTTGCTATAACAGTAGTAAATTCTATGCAAATGCTTTTGTAAACATGCCTATGATTTTTTTGCCCCAGTGAAAAGAACACTGGACAATAGCATATAACTCAACAACAGCATATTGACATTATCAGTAATTTAAAAAACAATAAGAACAAAATGTAATAACAATATTTTGTCACATAAAATACTAATACATACCTGGAAAACGAGTTCAACTTTTTCCATCTGTACTCCCATAAATTTGGCATGGACATCAAATATACCTGGGTCTGCTGTTGCTTTGATTTCAAACAATGCATTCTTGAATCTGTGAATGTTGAAATGATAAAATAAATTAGAAAGAAATTGATCTGTTCTGCAAAGAAAAAATTGGTGACATAAACTGCCATTTAAATATATTCAACTAAAACATTTGAAAAATCATACAAGTCCCTGACCTATCTACAGAGCTCTTGATCTACGAATAATGTAATTCATAATTTGATCTGTACTTCTACTGGGTGGGGACCAGATTTGGTTTTGTGAATGGTATCTTACTAATACATTTCAGAGACATGTTAAATAAATCTCTTGTTTCATCAAATGATATTCTCAAATATTGCAAGATTGACATCATACAATAGTCTTAGTGAGCATTTGTACATGGTGAGAAAATGACTAGGTGGTTTTTAAAGAAGTTAAAAATATTTAAAGGTTAACACAATGTACAACTGAAATAAGGTAAGCAACAAAAGATTGCAAACAAATACCTGTACCACACTGTTGACCCTTCATATAATACTTTTGTTTTTTTGGAAAAAAATGTAACTAAATATTTTAAAATCAATTTACAAACCACTATAAAACTGTTCTGGGAATATTTTATGAAAGAACATTTGTGTCCAAAAATGCATTGAAATTTTTTATATATGGGAAAACTTCTGCATGCAAGTTTCAAATGAGTTTTTGCATGCAAAAGGTGCACCAGATGAAAACATTTTTGCATGCAAAAAGTATGTCACATAAAAATATATATCATTTTTACATGTAAATTTGTCATCTTATAGATTTATCAAATTATTGCCAAAAATGGCCTTTGTGTACTTACGCATTGAGAGGGAGACTTTCAATCTCCAATATAATGCCTTTTTCATGCAACTTGGCACCATTGTACTTTAACGATTCATAGTGAACTTTTTGTCCTGATTCTCTTCTGAATAGTCCTCTAGATTTCTTGCTACTGTAAATTATATGTAAAAAATTTAGGAAATGATTTTGATGTTACAAAATTTTTAGAGTTCATAAAATTCTATCTATCCATTTATTCTATCATAAAATGTTCTATTTACTGCACAATATTATTTGATGTACTGTTTTAAAAACTGCACCCTAATTAGGCAAAAAAAAAGAAGAAGTTCAATCAATAATATAATTTGGACCATACACAAATGTGCGAAAGAACATCTTTTCCATATAAAACTGCAACAAAAATAACTGTGTTTGTTTCATTTAGTGAAGAATTTTCCACCTGCTAAATACAAATTGCTGATTGGGAATGTTTTGTACTTATTTAAGAGTCATTTGAAATAAGTCATTTGAATGTTCACAGTACAAAACTGTCCCTAAAAAGTGAACAGCAAGGTAATGTGTTTATGATATAAAGAGAACTGCTAAGTTTTATCACAATACATTGAAATGTGTTGGAATGAAACCCAAAACATATCTCATCAAAAGACGGGCATAAATAAGAATTATCTAAGTTGATAAGAGAATGCAATATAAATATGATCTCTTTTGTTATAATTATAGATCAGTCCTACTTCAAAACTTACTTTCCTTTCTGTTGTAAATTATCTATACACGTCTTGACGTATCTGTTGTAATAATCAATTTGTGACTCATAAAATCCCCTCTTTTCCATTAGACCCCTCAACGTCGACCGGATCTGCATCAATTCCTGCTTCCTTCGGTTGCGATATCTCCTTTGATTTCTTATATCCTGTCATAGAAAAACACGATATAAAAGTATCAAGCGCATTTTATCAGTACCCAAATTGGACAATTTTTTTTTTACTTTCACGATATTTGTGTTAAATACTTCGAGAACTGTTATGTAATTTAATTTATGACATCAACACTAACACTGTTATGGGTCAGAGTACCAATAGTTTCAGAATAAAATATTTCTCTTTTCCTGTTTGATAGACTTTTTTACCAGCAAATTAAGAAGAATGAATTCTAGAAGCAGTAGTTCAGAAAAGTTCAGACATCACGAACATAAAATTGTTCTATAGCAAATGAAAAACCTTTAAAAACAGGCCAATTTGGGTACTTATACGGTTTATAAATTGATTAAATGCGAAACTTTAACCATCAAGAAACATGAAAACAAGATGCTGCTTTGCACTATGACATCTTTGTTACATCAAATTTTTAAAAATTTGTTTCATTAGGCTAAATTTACATATAAAAGACAATACTTTTTAATTGTCTATTTGTAATTTAAACATATTGACTAAAAAACAGAAAATGACCCTAGTGCTTAAAAAGATATAGGTCAAGTTAGAATTTTGTCTATGGACACCAACAATGCCGCCAGGGGTATGGCACTGACTCTCCGTACTTTTGTCCAGGCAAGCTAAAAACCAAAAGGATAACCTTAACTGGATGGGTCGACTTAGAGATGGACACATACATAACCTCTAGCCCGATCTGGAACTGGTATTCTTACCTTAACTGGTAAACTAACTAACTACAAAAATGATACGAAAACTTTATCTGGATGGGTTGACTAAGAGATGGATACTCACAAAACCAACAACCTGAACTGGAATTGACATGCTTACCTTAGCAATCATATTTATTAAGTCTTGGTAGCCATTCTTTCGTGTTAACACTTCATTTAGTTCAAGATTCTGTAGATTTTTCTTGATTTTCGTTTTCATAATCTTTACAGGTAACCTGCAAAAAACACAAAAAATGAAGCAGGTAACTAGAAAATCAAACAATCCATACTATGCTATAGCTACTTAGAGAAACAAATTGTGAAAATGACTACTTTCATCAATGCAACACAACAAAACCTTCAAAATTGTTTCCATGGCTACAAAACCTGTCAAAATATTACGTTTCAAAGATTTAAGATCAAAAGGATACAAGAGATCCCAGAGTGATCTTGGTGCCTACTATGGGATGGTCTATGTCTTATCTATGACAGACTATTCTTTTCTCTTATTTTGTGACTCAACATTGAATTTGAACTTAAATCCATATTTCAATGAAAAACTTTTTTCACAAGATTATAGCAAAAACTGAACATACTACATTTTCAGAAAGAATGGAATTCAAGATGGCCGACAGTTGTCCATCTTGGATTTTCATCTCTCTGAAAATGTCATGCACATCTACACCTCAGAGGGAACCTCCATTATCAATTTTGAAAAGATTTCTTCAGTACATTCTGAGAAATACATAGTTCCATTGTCAAAATACAAGATGGCAGCCTGTCAGCCATATTGGAATCCAATCTCTCTATCTATGCACAACTTGACCTCACAGGGAACCTCCATGTCCAATTTCAAGGAAATCCCTTCAGTCTTTTCTGAGAAACAGCAATAACAAATTTCCTATAGTCAAAATCAAAGATGGCCACCTGTCAGCCATGTTGGATTCAGATCTCTCTGAAAATGTTATATGCACATCTAGACCTCAAGGGGAACCTTCATGTCAAATTTCATGGAGATCCTTTCAGTCCTTTCTGAGAAGTAGCGGTAACAATCTTCCTTTGGTCAAAATCCAAGATGGCCCACCTGTCAGCCATGTTGGATTCTGATCTCACTGCAAATGTAATATCCACTATTAGACCTCAAGGGGAACCTTTATGTCAATTTCAAAGAAATGCCTTCAGTCCTTTCTGAGAAGTAGCAGTAACAAACTTCCTTTGGTCAAAATCCAAGATGGCATCCTGTCAGCCATGTTGGATTCCGATCTCTCTGAAAATGTAATAAGCACAACTACACCTCAAGGGGAACTTTCATGTCAAATTTCAAGGAGACCTCTTCAGTCTTTTCTGAGAACAAGTGGTAACAAGAATAGTTCTGGATTGACGGATGAGGACCGACCACGGATGTTGGGCCATATGAATAGCCCACCATATGTTGATGGTGGGCTAAAATATCAAAACAAGATAAGAACAGAGTCCACAATTGGCCACCTGAGTAATTCTGTAGTGTAAAAATCTACTGAAAGGGTGTCAGTGAAGGGAATCATACCTTGTGTCTCCGAGGATTGATTGCTGCCTTACAAGTCCTTCATCTTGAGAATCTGTTACTTTTTTCTCTCGTAGATCTCTCTTCCTCACCATAGCCTGATGAACCTCTTCCTACAAATCCAGTTATCATCATAAAAATGTAATACCCACATAGAAAATGTTACCATCAGGAAGATACAATACTTACATTGATCTATTTATCATCAGAAACATGTAATACAGACATAGATAAGGTTATCATCAGAAAGATGTAATACCCACCCAGTTATCATCAGAAAGATGTAATACCCACATATCTAAAGTTATCATCAGAAAGATGTAATACCCACATAGAAAATGTTACCATCAGGAAGACACAATACTTACATTGATCTATTTATCATCAGTAAAATATAATATCCACATAGAAAATGTTACCATTAGAAAGATGTAATACCCACATAGATACAGTTATCATCAGAGAGATGTAATACCCACACAGATAAAGTTATCAGAAAGATGTAATACCCACATAGACCCAGTTATCATCAAAGATGCAATACACACATAGATAAAGTTATCAGAAAGATGTAATACCAACATAGACCCAGTTATCATCAAAGATGTAATACACACATAGATAAAGTTATCAGAAAGATGTAATACCAACATAGACCCAGTTATCATCAAAGATGTAATACACACATAGATAAAGTTATCAGAAAGATGTAATACCAACATAGACCCAGTTATCATCAAAGATGTAATACACACATAGATAAAGTTATCATTAGAAAGATGTAATACCCACATCAGAAAGATGCAATACCCACAAAGATCCAGTTATCATCACAAAAAATGCAATATCTACATAGACCCAGTTTTCATCTCAAAGATGTAATACCCACATAGAAAATGTTACCATCAGAAAGATGTAATACCCACATAGATAAAGTTGTCATCTCAAAGATGTAATACCCACATAGATAAAGTTATCACTAAAAAGATGTAATACCCACATAGGCCCAGTTATCATCAAAAAGATGTCATACCCACATAGAAAATGTTACCATCAGAAAGATGTAATACCCACATAGATAAAGTTGTCATCTCAAAGATGTAATACCCACATAGATAAAGTTATCACTAAAAAGATGGAATACCCACATAGGCCCAGTTATCATCAAAAAGATGTCATACCCACATAGAAAATGTTACCATCAGGAAGACACAATACTTACATTGATCTATTTATCATCAGAAAGATGTAATACCGACATAGATAAAGTTATCAGAAAGATGTAATAGCCACATAGACCCACTTATCATCAAAGATGCAATACACACATAGATAAAGTTATCATCAGAAAGATGTAATACCCACATAGACCCAGTTATCATCAAAGATGCAATATCCACATACATAAAGTTACCATTAAAAAGATGTAATACCCACATAGACCCATTTATAATCAGAAAGATGTAATACCCACAGACCCATTTATCATCAAAGATGCAATACCCACATAGATAAAGTTATCATTAAAAAGATGCAATGCCCATATAGACCCAGTTATCATCAGAAAGATGTAATACCCACATAGACCCATTTATCATCAGAAAGATGTAATACCCACATAGACCCAGTTATCATCAGAAAGATGTAATACCCACAAAGACCCAGTTATCATCAGAAAGATGTAATACCCACAAAGACCCAGTTATCATCAGAAAGATGTAATACCCACAAAGACCCAGTTATCATCAGAAAGATGTAATACCCACATAGACCCAGTTATCATCAGAAAGATGTAATACCCACAAAGACCCAGTTATCATCAGAAAGATGTAATACCCACAAAGACCCTGTTATCATCAGAAAGATGTAATACCCATATACATTGATATGATGGTGGCCATTTCTTAATGATGTAGGAGAGAACTCCATTACAAAGTACTTCGGAAGAGACCACCAGCCTTCCCCAATCTGCTTTGGTTCCAACAGGATTCAAACCAGTACTGACAAGAAGTGAGAGACTTCATAGTTCAAAGCACACTGCTCTAACCACTCAGCCACAGAGGCCCTGCGTTATTTATTAATATACAGCAAAGGTTATTCAAAACAGATAATCTTTATATGGGTTATCTGGACGCTTTGTGCACAACTTTCCATAAACTTAGTCTATAGATGAAACATAATAAATTTGAAGAGATTGAATTGGAGATAAATAACCCATTGTGGTTTTTGTTTGTTTGTTTGTTGTTTTTTTTTTTTTTTGGAAAATTTTGAATAATAGAATTCAAGACACACAGCATAAAACAGGTGACTTTGTAAACACAAACATAAAATTGCAAAGGTCTATATCATACAGATTAAAATGATGGCTAAGAATAAACTTGAGACTTGTTTATAAATATCATATTTCAAAATTTTCAGCAAGGAGATGAAAGAAAGAACTAAGTGAAATTTTAGTTTTGCAGAAAGACAGACAATTGTTTTGTCAGGCCAAATATCATATGCAGAAAACTTTTTGCAGCATAAAAGGACAAAATTTGAAGGAATTACACCTAAATAACATTTAAAGTTTCCACATAACAATGATGATATAACTTACCTGTTCATCTGATGCAGGTGTATCTAAAATTCCCTCCAATGTTTCCCCAGGCTGACAAGCTATAACATCAACAACCAGTCTCTTGGTTCTGCAGAAGTTGTAAAAAATAGACAACAAATAATGACACTGACTTAAAAAGAGCATTTTTCTACCCTTAATTAAAAAATCATACATTTTTTTTTTACAACTGAACATTGTATCCCTAAACCAATGAAATGAACTATTTGAAAGTCGTTTTGGTCCAATACATACACCATGGCAGACCCTCTGTGCCCATGTGATTAAAATAGCTATACAACATGTCCTGCCAAAAATACAAAGTAACACTTAAAGCTAAGGCTTTGCAATAATTCACATTATATTTTAATTTGTGGTTTTAGAAGAACTTAGAAGTGACAGCATCATGACACTCCAGAACCGAAACAACTGGGATATACTAAGCATGGTAAAAGCTCAAGTTAACTTCTGACAACAAATGTAGAACTTTAGGCCACAATCATCAATTTTTCAGTTGTAAGGGGAGGCTAGTTTTTAGCTCGATGGGCAGAGACTATCTAACTAATGTGGCCCCTGGTTTTGAAAAAGATGTTGTGTAGACGATTAAGGAAAATCTAGGCACCGCGTTGCTGTGAAAATTTGCAGACACATGCTTTTATAGATAAGATGAACTCGATAAAATTTTGAGTAAATCAGAACTGTTTCTGGTATTTAATGAATTAAATAAAATTGATTTCTTCTTTGATTTCTTTTATATTGTCTGATGCAATGCATTCTAGGTAAAATTTATGCTGAACTTCTCCACTTCAAGCCAAAATGTGTATATTATGCAAAGAAATAAATGCCATTTTCACATTTAAATTTTTTCCATAGTTAATTGTGACAGGCAAATTGTTTTGACAATAAATCTACTTATATTTGAGGTTTGTCTAGTTAATACACAGCATTTCAAAATACGACAGCGCAGTGCCCTAATTTCCACACATAGCTGACTCAATGTTATTTGGAACATAGTATACATGTTTCTTGTTTCTTTAGCCTTCGCTCTATGAAGATATTGGCCTCTTGTTTATGATGAAGGACAGAACCTGATTACAATGTACCCTGAAAGAAACCACTTGAACAAGAAAAAAACCTGACAAACCTTACCACAAAATCTGCTTCAGTGGAGCTCAAACCACTAAAGGCGGAGAATACATAATTTGAATTGCCATGTTCTGATCACTCTGCCACCAAGGCCCATCTTACACCAAATAGTTCCTAGATTGTCAGCCTCCATGAAAAGATACAAAGCTGACTTATATAAATGAACAACAAAATGGCAGGGCTTCCGTGGCCGAGTGGTTAGAGCATCACATTTCAAACCATGCAGTCTCTCACTTCTGGTAAGCACAGGTTCAAGACCCGCTGGAACCTAAACTGATGTCTTTTGCGGAAGGCCAGTGGTCTCTTACTGGGTACATTGCCACCAAGTTCTCTCCTCTACCATTAAAAACTGGCCACCACTTTATAACTAAAAAATTGTTGAGTGGTGTAAAACTCAACTCTTGGTTACCTTATCACCAACTGTTTCACGTCTGCCATATCATCATCTGGTACTTCAAATTTATTCAATAACGTTAAAGAAATTTCCGTTTTTCCTAGCTGTGCCCTCAGCATATTCTGTATTTCCTCTTCTTCTGGTAAATCAGCACCTGTTTGAAATATACCATAGAAGTCAGAATCCATGAAAGTCATTTTGACAATTCATTACATGCATGCGTAATCAAACAGTAATAATATAGAGTTCAATACGCCTACTGTGACATGGGACCTCAGTTTTTACTGTCTCATCCAAACAAATACTGTAATATCAAAGCTTAATGGTAAACTACATAGCATATCAAAACATACCTAGGGTCAAACAAATGACTTAAAACCCTCTCAAATAAAAGACACAGGGAGTTAAATCTCTAACGGAATGGTCATGAAAGCCCAAAGAAAAATTTTAATTTTGCAATTTTTAAAGTTCTTCTCTCAGGGTCTTGTATATCACTGATAAAGTTTTGTTGAACAACTGTTCCATTGTTTGGTTGTTTCAATATTTGACCTGAAATATTCACCAATACTGAATCCATCTACATTATGTTTAAAGTTTAATAGCCACAAATTTGAACCTGTACTATGACACAACTACCTTGATATGAAACCATAGTACAATGGACCCTGTATCGAGAAGTCAGTCTTGAAAGACACTGTCCCTGTAAATAAATCTGCAGTTTACAGTGTAACCTGACTTGAGAGACCATTGTCTTGAAATACACCAATCTTTAATTAAGAATGACCACCTGTCTTGAAAGACCAAACTTCTCAAGGCAGGTTCCATTGTATTTATTGAAACACAAAGAAAAGTATCTTATGTAAAGCACCTGTCAAAGAACCCATCAATATCTAGGTTAACAATTCCAAAGTCCAAAACAAAGTATTAACACTCCCGCCTCACACTCGAAAGTAGATTGCTCCAGCACTAAACATGAACAAGCAGTCAAGTGTATAATCAACTTACCAAGTAATTCATCAACTGTCGGAACCTCACCCAGATCCTCTAGTAATTCGTACAATGGATCGGAAGATTCTGGTGCAATGTGATCCTGGTGTTTCAACAATAACTACAAAATAAGAGAGGGATGAGAGAAAATCTTAAATCAAAGCCTTCTAATAGAAGTGACCTAGAAATTAATATAAAAATATAACAAGTTTTGAAACTTTCATTTTATTACCATGGCAACACATGTAAAACAGAAACAGGTATATATATAAAAAATATGTATGTTATTTTGTATTACCATGCAACATAATTATATAAAGCAGAAAACAGGTGTTTTCTGGAATTGAAAGTCTTTGCCTTAATAGAAAAAAAAAAATTTGTTTCCATAGCAACCTACCTGATGAGTATCACAGATTTCCTGTACGGAGATATAAATAACAGGTTTACTAATGGTCACTAAGTCGGAGTACTGGTCCACATTAAATCGGACTTCTGGCTCTTCAACCTCACATGCTGCCAGACAATATTTCCTACAAAATCAGAAAGTTGTATCACAAATCTGTAAGATGTATTATGCAATGATTTAGGAAAGAAAAAAATCAGAATATGACAAGAATCAAATCTGTTAGAATTACAAAATTTGGAGAATATCTCTTCTGACAGGGTTTCAAAAGGAAATCTTGTTTACAAAGTTATTTATAGACATTTATGCAGTGTTATACTTTTATTTATCTTTACACATTTTTTTTTTTACAGATTTTTTTCTTTCAGCAATCACCACAATCTAATCCACGTTTTCATTTCAAATTAGAAGTTAAATATGACAAGTCCTAATTTTGTTGCCAAGACAACACCTGCAATGTGCATTGAAATCTACGTACTTGAACTTTTCATGAGCTTGGCGTATGTAGTCATTCATGCTCCCCAGATATTTGTAATCACCACCAAACTAAAACAGAACAAAGTTTAGAAAATCAAACGTTTGTAACATACAAGTATTGGTAAATTCTACAGCACTTTCCAACATACCATTTTACACAATGCATTCAACCTGGTCAATGTAATGTTTATATGTGAAGAATCCATAACTCTTGTTGGATCACTTGTCAAGTTGTAAACTAAGGCTGTGGATTCAACAAAAACACAAAAAGATGCTTATCAAAAGTGGTAAAAATACCAGGATGTAATCCATTCCAATAAAAAAATTCTTGTCCTAAACATGTGATTTCTGTACTTAAAACACATATTTTATAGATGTTTTCTTTAAAAATATGTTTGTAAAACATGTGCTGCACTTTTTGCTACTACCATCCCCCAAAACAAACAGAACAAATAAAACAGAAAATGAACCTGAAACATTTGGCATTCAAAATGGTAAAACAGAATTTACCTTATTGAAACATGATAAAGGTTCCCAGTTATATTTCAAATAATAGCTATAAAATCAAATGGTTTAAAATGATAAAATATCAGAAACTAAAATTATACGATTGTATTTCTTTTGATACATATGGTTTTATCGTATCACAGTTAACTTCAAATGATTTATGATTTTGATCAAACTTTGATTTGAGTTTTTAAATTTGAAATGGTCTCAGAGTGAGTGTAAGATTACATGGGGAAATATAGATTTATACAGTAGAACCTTGACAGGCCACCAATGTGAGGGTCTACTTGCCTTGAGAGACCAGCAGTATGAGGGTCTATACTTTCCCTGAGAGACCAGCAGTGTGAAGGTCTACATGCCTTGAGAGACCATCAGTGTGAAGGTCTTTAATATCCCTGAGACCAGCAGTGTGAGGGTGTACTTGCCTTGAGAGACCAGCAGTGTGAGGGTCTATACTTTCCCTGAGAGACCAGCAGTGTGAGGGTGTACTTGCCTTGAGAGACCAGCAGTGTGAAGGTGTACTTGCCTTGAGAGACCAGCAGTGTGAGGGTCTATACTTTCCCTGAGAGACCAGCAGTGTGAGGATCTACATGCCTTGAGAGACCATCAGTGTGAAGGTCTTTAATATCCCTGAGACCAGCAGTGTGAGGGTGTACTTGCCTTGAGAGACCAGCAGTGTGAGGGTGTACTTGCCTTGAGAGACCTGCAGTGTGAGGGTGCACTTGCCTTGAGAGACCAGCAGTGTGAGGGTGTACTTGCCTTGAGAGACCAGCAGTGTGAGGGTGAACTTGCCTTGAGAGACCAGCAGTGTGAGGGTGTACTTGCCTTGAGAGACCAGCAGTGTGAGGGTGTACTTGCCTTGAGAGACCAGCAGTGTGAAGGTCTATACTTTCCCTGAGAGACCAGCAGTGTGAGGATCTACTTGCCTTGAGAGACCAGCAGTGTGAGGCTCTATACTTTCCCTGAGAGACCAGCAGTGTGAGGATCTACTTGCCTTGAGAGACCAGCAGTGTGAGGCTCTATACTTTCCCTGAGAGACCAGCAGTGTGAGAATCTACTTGCCTTGAGAGACCAGCAGTGTGAGGGTGTACTTGCCTTGAGAGACCAGCAGTGTGAGGGTGAACTTGCCTTAAGAGACCAGCAGTGTGAGGGTCTATACTTTCCCTGAGAGACCAGCAGTGTGAGGATCTACTTGCCTTGAGAGACCAGCAGTGTGAGGGTGTACTTGCCTTGAGAGACCAGCAGTGTGAGGTTGTACTTGCTTTGAAAGACCAGCAGTGTGAGGGTCTACTTGCCTTAAGAGACCAGCAGTGTGAGGATCTACTTGCCTTAAGAGACCAGCAGTGTGAGGGTCTACTTGCCTTAAGAGACCAGCAGTGTGAGGATCTACTTGCCTTAAGAGACCAGCAGTGTGAGGGTCTACTTGCCTTAAGAGACCAGCAGTGTGAGGATCTACTTGCCTTGAGAGACCAGCAGTGTGAAGGTCTTTAATATCCCTGAGACCAGCAGAGTGAGGGTCTACTTGCCTTAAGAGACCAGCAGTGTGAGGATCTACTTGCCTTGAGAGACCAGCAGTGTGAAGGTCTTTAATATCCCTGAGACCAGCAGTGTGAGGGTGTACTTGCCTTGAGAGACCAGCAGTGTGAGGGTGTACTTGCCTTGAGAGACCACCAGTGTGAGGGTTTTCTTGCTTTGAGAGACCAGTAGAACTGCTGTGTCAAATATTCATTTCAATAAAAATTACCTTTGACGACATGTATCATACTTTTCCGAAGACCACACCCCCACAAATGGGGCAATGTCTCAAGATAAGTTCTAGTCATGGAAAAATAATCTTACCTTTTAAAGAATATTTTATTTCAATTAGACTGATAATTAAGTATTAGAAAAGGCCAACTGTCACATATAGGGAACAGGCATATGTGTATTGTTTAGGGTTGTCAT
The DNA here is from genome assembly GCA_030159075.1 of Atrina japonica. Classification (NCBI taxonomy): domain Eukaryota; kingdom Metazoa; phylum Mollusca; class Bivalvia; order Pterioida; family Pinnidae; genus Atrina; species Atrina japonica. Next base: position 425,130 of record BROG01000077.1, read on the forward strand.
GTGCATCTAATTACTGGATGTGTCTAATTTCCAGACACAGCAATTATACGTGTATTCATATTCCAGTGTTAAGAAACAAACTGATTCATACAGAAGATTTTTGGCTTTTCCTCAAATCTGGGACAGGTTAGTAACAAAAGTTAGAAAAAGGAAATAAAGAAATAGAGAATGATAGTAAGGCCATCCAATATTGATATAATCATAAATAAGTATCCTAACAACCAACTGTACTCCTTACATTTCTTACAACATTCCTATTTAAGAAGCAAAAAAGAAGTCTAAATCAATAAATATGAATGTACTGGTTAATACTCTCATGAACAGAACAAACATGCAGGCTTTTATTGGGCTATATCCATCCAATTAGAATGAGACAAATATGCAAGCTTTCAAAGGTCTATATATTTAACCAATCAGAATAATGGTAAATGTATATGTAATTATAAAGTTCATTCACTGTGAGGTTTTCAAAATAGAAACAGGATGCAAATAAATACTGAAATGTAATTTAATCAACAAGCAAAAATTGCAAAAAGGGATTTTATTATATATAAGCAGAAAATTAGCTAAAAACCTTCTTATACATACATCAGAATAGTTTTCAAATGATGTCTACAAGTGAAATTATGTAAATGCAAATTACAAAATAAAATAAATTTATGATTAAATATCAATGGTGTGTTTCATGACTTCTAAATCACACATTAGCATGAAAAAACTTGTGTATGTTAGGCAAGAAATGACAGAAAATGTTAAACTATTTTTCCATTAAACAGAACATAAAACAAAATAGAATAAAACTAATTAAAAGGTAGAAACTGTATTGATGCTTAAAAGCATAATATTGGCATTTGGAAATATTCTGGCATATCTGTTATAAAACCTGCTCTTATGCTTAAATGGATTTCTCATAACCCCACCCCCCAAAAAAAAATAATAACCACCAAAACTAAAGACTACCAAACAAATATATAGACTGTTGATAAATAATTGAGATTAGTTGTATCATTGTAGAATGTGCCTGCAACAAATTTAAAACAAAAATAAAGGTTAACGCCAAAATAAAACAAATAAAGCATAGATAAATGTTTATATGATAATAAAATGAGTTACTACAAAAATAACATTTTGACCTAGCAAATGAAAACTTCCATTCTGCCAAAATTACACAGTATGTTTGTAGTATTGTGGCTGTAATGCATGTGAAATGAACATAAAATTTATATATGCATATAAGGCAAAATATCTTAAAAAGAAATAAATAGTAGCATCAGATGTGAAGAATTAGTTAAAAAATAGAATTTTTTAGCGGCTGATTAAATTGATGAAATAGGAGTAAAAATCTGTACAGGACCTGTAAGATTTTCGGAAAAGCATTTAGGGTTCCCAGAGTTTTCCATAAGCAAACTTCAAACCCTTTTCCCTAACTTTCTAAAGTGGTTTTCATCTTACTATGTAAAAAGAATTTATAGCGAGGATTCAATGTTAACATCATTAGCGAAAGCATTTAGGTAAGCAAGTTAAAATCTTGACTCTGTGTATTTTTTCAGAAGTTTGTAATGTTCAAACATTTACAAACAATGCATGACAACTGATAAACCCATGGCAAATCCCAACAGTCTATCAGACTGACCTAAAAATAGGCATTTATAGTTTTGGATAAACCATATTGCCAAATGACTCAGTTTGCATGCATAATTCTTCACAAAATGGAATATATCTCTCACTCATAACTGGGAAAGTTTCTGAAAAAAAAGGTCAATAGTCAAGATCACAGGATCGTAAATTTCATTACCAAAGAGATTAATTATTCATGAACCTCATCTATTGTTTACAGTACCCAGGATTTAAGGCCTGTTTTTTTTTCATTCTTAACCATTAACATTTAAAACATTTTAATGGCTAAGTTTTTTTTAATGTCGTGGTTTAAACTGTGCTTTAAATGCTTAAAGAAAATCTCAACCTCAATCAGAAGTACATTTAAGTAAGTTAAAGGTGTATTCCTTAGCAAATTCAAACACAAATGCTATTTTCAACAGTTGCATTTTTTTCTGTCCCTTAAACATGTTTATGGTTAAAATGTGTTTCAGGTTGTTTATAATCTTAAACAAGTTTGAGTATAAAAACAGGCCTATGTCAATGTAACTGGCCATTACCTGTGATTTACATATATATGACAATGTCTACCTTTAAGATATGTCTACAGAAGTTGAAAGTCAAGTTCATCTTCACAAGAAATCTCTACTTTAGTTAGAAGGACAATACAGTACATAACACTAACTGAAAATTTGTTTGTAGCACACTAAATTTGTTTATAAAAGTGACAAAGTCAAATATGTGTTGTTTAGAATTATCACATGTGTCTAATTACCAGACACAGCCATACCTACCCCTTTATTAGACGCTGCAAACTGTAGTATCTTTGCCACCGATCCCAAGTTTCTTCTCTGATCATTAGTCAGCTGTTTATCTGCGCCTACATTTATAATGTCAAAGGCATCAGGTGCTACAATGGCTGAATTGATGTATCGATAGTACAGTAAATTTCCAACAATCTGAAAATGGATTTATATTTTGATCAAGGAATGTTACAACCAGTAAACTTCTCTAATTTACATTTAATCTCACCATCAAGGCATGGTACAACCAGTAAACTTCTCGAATTTACATTTAATCTCACCATCAAGTCATGGTCAACTTCTCTAATTTACATTTAATCTCACCATCAAGGCATGGTACAACCAGTAAACTTCTCTAATTTACATTTAATCTCACCATCAAGGCATGGTACAACCAGTAAACTTCTCTAATTTACATTTAATCTCACCATCAAGGCATGGTACAACCAGTAAACTTCTCTAATTTACATTTAATCTCACCATCAAGGCATGGTACAACCAGTAAACTTCTTTAATTTACATTTAATCTCACCATCAAGGCATGGTACAACCAGTAAACTTCTCTAATTTACATTTAATCTCACCATCAAGGCATGCAAGATATACATTCAAACTTGTCTATAGGTCATTCAAGGGAACAGGCAAAAGTAGCAGTTATAGACAGGTGGACATTATATAGAGGTTTATTCATTAATAAACAACAGATAACAAAGGTTATGCCTGAATGACCTTTATTGGTCAGTCCTCTTTACATTGAAGTGGCTTTTAATGCAAGTTTGACTATACATCTATGCAGTAGTTACTGTACTAGTTTCTGTATGTTGCCCCAAGATACCCTATAGAGACACAGCAAAAGGCACAAGAAGGCTTAGCATCTCAAAACTATCTTGTGACAATACAATGAGTCACATGGAACATTGTGACATAAAATCAATGTGACATAATCAAAGTCAGCTATAAAGATCGTCATGAGGTGACATCATACAAGTCACAGCCAAATGATTACGGTGTAGATAGCCAAATGGCTTGATCATGGAGAATGTGACTGCTATGTGTAAGAAAAATAATGAGTATCTTTCTCTATAAGGAAGTTTCTTATTTAATCTTCCAAGAGGCAATACCAAATTATCTGGTTTCTTTTACAAATACTGAGTCCACTTGCTCAATCTTTAAAATATTCTTAACTTGACCTGCACAGCCAATCAAATTTCAGAATTTTTACTCTCAGGAAACCAGAATCCTGCTTTCTTTCTCTATTATATATTTTAACTTTTTTTAATACCGAAATGAACATTACACTTAGGATGAAGCTTCAACAGTGTTTTAATTCATGTTTAACAGTGTTCCCAACCATTTTATGAACAGAGTTTTTTTGTTCCTAATGGATAACAAAAATAAGGGTACAAGCATAAAAATCAGGGGTACAAATACATAAAATTAAAACAAAAGGCAATAACTGACTTCCTATGCCAATTTCTGGTTGATAGCCTAAGACCATCAACTTCAAACTGGTAAGATAAAAATAGCAAATTTGGTATTTACCTTCAAAACATCTTTTTCTGCTGCTTCTGGAAATTTTTTGACAAGCGCTGCTCTGAGAACTTTGGCCATGTAGCGCATTCCATATCTAAAACACAACACAGATGTTTGAAACAACAATAAATTATAAATGAAATGTAATCATTTTCTAATATACCAATATGTATATCTTTTTTTTTTCAAATTTCATAGTTTGGAAATGGGGTCTTTCAACTGCCAATTCATTTCTTTCACCATATCAAATTTTAGTTTCTTAAGATCTTATTGCAGATCAGATGTAAGGCCAAAAAAAATTAATCAGTTGTTTCTCAGGCACCCCACCGCATCTCCAAAGATGATGCCACATTCTAAATTTTTATCGTTTTTTTTTCCTCTTTTGGAATTTTCAATTCCAGGTTGTGTTTTACCATACCCAACTTTGAAAATTAAGCATTCAATTGACTAAGATGTAGATCAGTGTTATGTTTAGTTACTATGTGCTTGAACTTCGATGCTGGTGGTAAAATAAGTTTATTATCGACACAGATTGTCTGTGGTGCACGGAAAATTCTTAAATGGAGTATTATTGAAGGATATAGTGAAAAATGCAATGTAAACGAACTGTTTATGTGAAATACAGATGGTAATATAGACCGTGGGAATTGGGCGTATTCAGCTTGGTGGTACAACGAATTAACAAATCGGCACTTATTTACTGAATCGGCACTAGAAGTTACCGAATTGACACCTTAAATTATTACTTGTTCATTTTTCCCCACAAAATATATCATTTAACAATAATTTTATTGATTTAAAAGTATTATTTCGACTATTTTTGAGTGATATGTTCATTTTAAAATGTAGGATACAGAGGCCCGTTTTACTAATCTTCATTTGAAAGTCTTGTCGTAACTTGCTAGTTCAACTTGGGAAATTGTGCTTTCAACCTCTCAATGTTAGTGGTCAACACAACTGTGGATCACTTGGTTTCAATGGAATAAAGAATCATATAACATTAATGTACATTAGTATAGACTTAAACACCAACGTTGAAATGGACCCCTGTATATTACATTTAAATGAAACATATCAGAAATGTCTAATCGAAGTAATCCTTTTAAATGAATCATATTATTGTTCAATTAATATATATATTCTTTTTTTGAAAAAAATAAACAAGTTACAATTTAAGGTGCCGAATCCATTATTCGTCATACACCAGCATGGTACAAGTCATATTCTTCAAGTTTTGTGGAAACTGAGAGAAGTAAAAGTGAATGTACCAATAAGGTTATGAAATCTCCATGAGTAAATGATGTTGTGTGTGTCTTTGAGGGGTATATAAGATACCACATAGAGTCTGACAGCCATAACAAAAATGGAAACCTTCAAGAAAATGATGATAATGATTGTGACTCCCAACATAGTTCTGATCCTGGGAGTAACTTGATATGCACTTACTTCAGTAGTGCTTGTTTCAGAGATATTTTTTTTTACTATGGTACTGATGATAATCTCCACAAGGAGACTGGTTCATACCGTGTAGGCTGTATGTTCTGAGTGCTAAACAAAAAGTGCCCCTTCAAAAAGGAAGCATATTATGATAACATGATAAAAAGAAAAGAAACTAACTCAAGCTGATTTTCAAAATATAAAGGTTTTTATTTTATGTTTATTTTGTACTATTTCTACTTGTACTCGATGTACAATAAAAATAATAGCTATACACAGGCATAAAAAATCTTAAATTTCTATATATTTTGTGAAAATAAGGGTACTGTATGGTATTCATATACAAATAGTAAGGTTGATTTAATCAACTGCAATTGAAAAAGTGCCAAACCTTGGGTTTCTCAAGCAATTTTCACAAAACATAGAATTTTAAGAATTTTTATGCTTGTGTATATCTCTTTTTTGTTATTGTATATCAAGCCCCTTTAAATGTTGAATGAAATATATTCATCTTAGGAAAGACATAAAATTGAACTGACTCAACTAAATCATATGTGTAATGATAGGTATGATAAGTTGACAAAGTGAGAAAGTTTTGCCAATTTACTTGTGGAAGGCCGATGGCCTCTATTCACACAAAAATTATCAGATTCATTCTTTGAAACAAACAAATAAATGCATGCACGAACACACACACGCACACACACAATTGTAACTTACAGAATTTTATCCAAAGACAGAAGAATGGAATTCAAATACTTGCGCGTGCACACACGCAATTGTAACTTATCGAATTTTATGCAAAGACTGAAGAATGGAATTCAAAAACTTCTGCATGCACCCACACACAAGCACATACACTTGTAACTTACGGAATTTTATCCAAAGATTGTAGAATGGAATTCAAAAACTTGTCAGTAACTTTGACTAGTCTTTCTATGGTCTGTTCCAGTAATTTTTCAACTTCTTCATGTTCAAGAGCTTGCTCTGTTGTGACGTCATATGGTAAACCACTACAAATATATTAAAATGGAAAAAATAAATCAAAACCCTAGATTTATTAAATTTTATTATGCAATTTTTAAAATTAACCAACCACAGACTGTTATGGCAATCACCTTGTTCCTGAAGAAAATGTCTTCGTAGAATAGACAGCAGTGGGAGTGTAAATGCGATTAACCAACTGCTTGCCATCTGAGGGGTTCGATGCAATTTTGACGTTTCAATATATGAATAAGTTTGAACTCACTAGCTTTATCTCAATCATATAGAAACACCAAAATAACATCTAACCATAGTTGCTACACTATTCAAAAAATCAAATTAAAAAGTAATAGAAGATTAGACTTGTGCCAATCACTGCTAATGTACTTTTCTCCTCCAGTAAGCATCTGGACATATCAAAGTCAAAGATTAAATGAGTATCAAAACTAAAGTTTAAGAGAAAATAATTTTTTTAACTAATACAGTGGAACCTGTCTTGAGAAACCATCCTGTCTACCACTGAAATACGGTCTCAGACAATTTAACCAGGTGGTTTTCAGAATGTGATCTTAAAAGACATGGTCTTTCATGAGTGGTTTTTCAAGGCAAGTATCTCTGTTCCTAAATATCTATTACAGTACCTTTTAGAGAAATACTCTCAGTTTTCTTTCCATGCCAATTAGTGATGGCAACATGATGCTACAGTGTGTACATTTGTAATATACTGTTATTCGAAATGTTGCAGAATATTCAAGTTTTAGGTTCCTATTCATTCATGACTATTTGAAAATCCATTTCAGCTTTACAGGGATGATGCTATTTTATATAAGTTTTGTTAACCTTTATTTTCTTTTATGGGTACATTCTGGGGGTCAGTGAAAATGGGAGTATCACAAATATCCTTGAATTACATCAGCAATACATCTATTTCCTGTAAACTAAAACCCTGAACTACCTTGAACTGGATCAGCCTTGTTCCTACATCGGACAAGACATTTTTTTTTCAGTCCAGTCCAGAATTTTTTTATGCAGTGGCATCAACAGAGACACTTTTAATAAAGAAAAGTTGTCCTTCAAGTCTAATCCTCTCTCAAAAGGCATTTTCTATAAAGAAATTTTTGGATGAATGGCTGTCAAAATATAGCCCCATGTAAACAACCATAGTTTATACAGGATCTTTTTGCATAGTACACATACCTTGTCTTTCCTGAACTAGATTCCATCTGGTTAACCCATGATTTGTAAACATCTACAGGATTTGTGTTGATTTTGAGATTTTTGTCCTCAATGACCTCTGTGATAAGAGGATTCAACATTTCTCTCAGAGAATTTTGACCTCTTTGATTTCTGAAAGATAAAGTAAAATAGATCTACATTTAAACTCATTTCTACAAAGCCTGATCAATTTATGACATCTTATATTCCAGAAAAATGCTTACTGTAGCACTAAAACACTACCTTGGCCAAAAATGGCCAATGAGCAAACATGTTATTTTCCGGATGTATTGAATGCGTAGTAAGGGGGACAGCTTTACCAGCCAGGACTGTCACGGAATAGAGCTTACACTTCAAAATGTAAACAACAACTTACCGATTGAATCCAACAATCATTTTGACAACTAACGGATTTCCGGTGACGAAGTCGGACATTTTATCGACTTTAGATCTGTGAAATAAAAAGAAAAAATTATAATGAATCTACAGGCAACAGGTCATTAAACAGTATGTGAAAAAATTAATTCCATCCATTTCAAAAGATGAAAAATGCTTATTAGTAGACAAAAAGATTTAAAGCTTGCAAGAAGAAAAACAAATCACGAAAGCAAGAGTAAAACATATCAAATTTACAGTACATGTGTACTAAGCTTATATGAGGACTTTATGTGGAATACTGATTTTTCCAGTAAGCAAGTCAAGAATAATAAAACATATATAAATCCAGTGTACAAAGCTTATAATGTACTGTTCTATGTCCAATGAGTATGTAGAAATGCAGCCATTATACAGATTTGCTTAATAAAAATTTCAATTATAATACTTTATATAGTCCCATAATAACACAGAAGGCAGGAATTACTTGTATAGTGGAACCTGCCTTAAGAGACTATCCCATTAGCCATTGTAATGTGGTTTCTCAAAACAGGTAGCCTCACTAGAGGTTTTATCTAAAGGATAATTAAACCAAGTGATTTTCAAATTGTCCTCTCAAAAAGACAGGTGCTCTTTGATAGGAGAAGCCTTTCAAGACAGAAGACAGGTGCTCTTTGATAGGAGAAGCCTTTCAAGACAGAAGACAGGTGCTCTTTGATAGGAGAAGCCTTTCAAGACAGGTTTTACCATACTTCCTATATTCTGAAAAGACATTACTATCCAGTAACTCAAAGAATGTACATGTGCATGCATATGAATATTTAAAAAAATCTATAGTTTATCATTCCCAATATATATAGTTATGTGTTTTGTTTAAATTCTCTTAAAATTCTTTATACAACTAACTACATACCATGATGTACATGAAATTTTATTTGTGGCTCTAAATATAACAAATAAACAAGTATAACGGACACCAAAATATCAAGTTCTACCTGTTTGAACTCAATAAATTTATCAATTTGTTTTGGACTATCAAATATGACATTAACAAAAATCATAGCGATTAAAACTATTATATTTATAAAAGACACTACCCAAACTATAAAACACTTCAAGTCACTACCAAATATAACATAAAAACAAGCAGGAAATTCCAGCAAAAAACTGTTGTATCTGTTCAAACTACTACTAAAACTATCATACTGGTAATGTTACCAAGCATGATATTAAAACAATCCAAATTATAATAATAAAACTACTATAGCTACACAAGTTCACAAGCCATTGACAAAATAAGATATTATTACAAGTCAATATAAATGATAAATGTGTATCAAAAAGGAAGACGGTTCTACTTTAATCTTCCTGGATAAATGTATGCTGACAAAAAGGCAGAACATGGACATTGGTTCTACCTACTATCCTCTGGGTAAATGTAAGCCAAAAAGGATGTTGCTTCTATCTATATATCCTCTGGAAGAATGCAAAAAGCAAGTTGCCTCTACTCAAATGTCTATGAATACCGTATACTCTATATTTTCGCCCCGTTTTATTTTCGCCCTCATAGTCAGTGGGCGAATTCAAAATAGGAAATTCATCTATTTTTAATAATCAAAGTCCGAGAGAATTTAAAACGCGGCAAAACTGTCTGCAAGTGCATTAGGGTGAAAATAAAATGGGGCGAAAATAACCCTGTATACAGTATGTATGGTTCTATATGAATGTTATCTAGTTATCCTTATGCTATCTCTTGTTGATATTACAGTTTCCCATATATATCTATATCTTCTACACCCCAGTAAGAAGAGAATAACAAAAAAGTTCTCATCGTGTATATTTAAAGAACACAGATTGCTGCTGTACTGGTTAACTCACCTACCCTTGCAGACAAAGATGGACTAGCCCATACCATTACTATGAAGAATAGTCCATTGCTTTTTAGGGATTCACAAAACTGATGATATTTAAATATACAACAGATTCTAGTCTTTTCTAGCTGTCCATATTCTAGATATGCAACCAAGGTATAGAAATGGAGGATTTCTAGGCTTACCTACGTGTGTGTCCTCTATAGAAAACACAAATTTTAAAATGTTGTAATTATCTTCCAATTATACAAAAAAAAGAACACAAAAAAGTTCATGGCTACATATCAAAGTTTGAATTTCCAAGATACACCTTTCAGAATTTACTCTCCCAGATAATATAACAAAAAAAAATAAATAGGGTTATCAGCTGTGCTAGATACATAAGATACAAATACCACAAAAACACACAGATAAGAGAGTTCTAGGCTGTGCTAGATAAATCTTCCAAATAAAGGCATAATAAAAAATGGTAGATATAAACCTTCCAGATATACCACATAATAAACTGAAGAGAAGGTTCTACTTCTACCTGTTCTACTTGTAAACCTTCCAGACAGAGCTATGATAAAAATAAAATAAGGTTCTAGGCTGTGCTAATCTCTCAATTATACCACAAGAAGAAGGTTCTATGCAGTGCTTGATATACCTTCCATATAGAGTGCTATGATATAAAGAAAATAAGATTCTAGGCTGTGTGAAATATATTTACATGTATCTTCCAGATATACCACAAACATACAGAAGACAAGGTTTTAGCCTATTCTAGTTAGCCTATAATATAACGAGAAAGAGGTTCTAGGATGTGTTAAATTTAATTTCCAATTATACCACAAAAACAAGATTCTCGGATGTGCAAAATGTTTAACTTAACTACACAAACATACACGAGAGGAATCTTGGCTGTTCTAACAATGTATATTTGAGAAATACCGCTACAGCACTTGCAAAAGAATATTCTAGGCTGATCTACTGATATGTATGTATTCTAGGCTGATCTACTGATATGTATATATTCTAGGCTGATCTACTGATATGTATATATTCAAGGCTGATCTACTGATATCTATATATCCTAGGCTGATCTACTGATATGTATACATTCTAGGCTGATCTACTGATATCTATATATTCTAGGCTGATCTACTGATGTTTATATATTCTAGGCTGATCTACTGATATGTATATATTCTAGGCTGATCTACTGATATCTGTATATTCTAGGCTGATCTACTGATATGTATACATTCTAGGCTGATCTACTGATATCTATATATTCTAGGCTGATCTACTGATATCTATATATTCTAGGCTGATCTACTGATATTTATACATTCTAGGCTGATCTACTGATATGTATATATTCTAGGCTGATCTACTGATATCTGTATATTCTAGGCTGATCTACTGATATTTATACATTCTAAGTTTACAAATGTATGTATGCTAATTGTATTTCTTTATTGATCATGCAGAACATCATATATAGTGACTAGCAGTGCTACTTTTATCAAAGTATGTGCTTTTTTCCACTTCTAGTGCAAGATTAAACAAGAGCTGTGTGCTCCACCGTGCAAACATTCAGATCTGTTGAGTCAAGCACCACATACACACACATGTATTATTTTACACACCAATGTGATTATATCAATAATCTACTCATGTCAAAATGTCATCGCAACATAAATGGCATCTTTCTGTGCAATTAAAGCAACGAAAATATGTTATAAAATGTACAGTCAAACTTGCATCAAAAGTCACCTCTGTATAAAGGACAACTGCCTATAAAGACCATTCAAACATAACCTTTGATAACATTTTTTTATAATGAATATACCTCATTATAAAGGCCACCTGTCTATAACAACTACTTTTGCATGTCCTCTTGAGTGGCCTTTATAGACAAATTTGACTGTACTTTGTTTTTAACTGTAATGTGTCAGGTCTTTTATGTTCAGACCAGAGGGACCTAAGTCCTTTCTCATTACAAAAGTCTGGGGACATTAGGAAGGGTTATTCCTTTTACAGTTCCAAATAAATAAATTGTTAAGGAAATTCTACCTAACCCCTTTTTAGTTCCTTAATAAAAACCATTCAGGCCACTTATATGTACCAAGCCATCACAAGACGTTATCATTAAAAATATTTATTGATAATTTCTATTGTTATTTTGCATGAAGTTAGAAATCTTCAATGCAAAATTTATTCATTTGTTTCAATGTTGTTCTTTATCCTGTGTAGGATTATTCACTCACTATAGGTGAAGTACCACTACTGACCAGAGCTTTGGACTTGATCAAATACTGTGAGGGTTTCCCAATGTGTCATGTCTGCTGTGAAACACGATCTCAATCTTATTTTCATGTCTATGACATGACTTCTATTTTTGGTCTCAATAAAAAACTCTTGTGACTTCAACTTTTATTCAAGCATTTGGCAAGGGAAAAAGTACTAGATGTTTTGATAAATGTAGGAGCTCTGACCAAAATTACAAATCACAACCAGAAACCTATTAATGGTGGAGGGGAAAATCTACCAGTAGTTTCAATTTGCAAAAGGAAAAAACCACTTACCTGTCCTAATCTTACATGGTTGTGCAGCCTATCCTACATAAACCAAGTTGTGTGACCCGTTCTTAATAAACCTGGTTGTCTGACCCATCTGAATCTCACCTGGCTGTCTGGCCTATCTGCATCTAACCTGGTTGTCTGACCCATCTGAATCTCACCTGGCTGTCTGGCCTATCTGAATCTAACCTGGTTGTCTGACCCATCTGAATCTCACCTGGCTGTCTGGCCTATCTGAATCTAACCTGGCTGTCTGGCCTATCTGAATCTAACCTGGCTGTCTGGCCTATCTGAATCTTACCTGGTTGTCTGACCTATCTGAATCTAACCTGGCTGTCTGGCCTATCTGAATCTTACCTGGTTGTCTGACCTATCTGAATCTAACCTGGCTGTCTGGCCTATCTGAATCTAGCCTGGCTGTCTGGCCTACCTGAATCTAACCTGGTTGTCTGGTCTGTCCTCATCTAACCTGGTAGTCTGACCCATCTAAATCTAACCTAGCTGCCTGGCCTATCTGAATCTAACCTGGTTGTCTGGCCTATCTGAATCTAACTTGGCTGTCTGGCCTATCTGAATCTAACCTGGTCGTCTGGTCTGTCCTCATCTAACCTGGTAGTCTGAACCATCTGAAACTAACCTGGTTGTCTGATGCATCCTAATCTAATCTGACATGTCTTAACCTACTGTAAAGAAACATAACTCAGTATTGACTTTTACCAGGCATTCTATATGTCAAGTGATCATTAACAACCATGACAATTGAACAGTGACCTTATATCTTAAACCATGACTGAGTTATACAGTATCCAACACTGATTTCCAAACTAAATGACAATTGAACAGTGACCTTATATCTTAAACCATGACTGAGGCATATCCCAATGATCCCCAATTGAACTGACCTTATTCTTAAACCAACTGAGGCATACAATGACAACTAAATGAACAGTGACCTTATATCTTAAACCATGACTGAGGCATACAATACAATATCCCAGACTGATTTCCAAACTAAATGAATTGAACAGTGACCTTATATCTTAAACCATGACTGAGGCATACAATATCCCAGACTGATTTCCAAACTAAATGACAATTGAACAGTGACCTTATATCTTAAACCATGACTGAGGTAAACAATATCCCAGACTGATTTTCAAACTAAATAACAATTGAACAGTGACCTTATATCTTAAACCATGACTGAGGTATACAGTATCCCATACTGATTTCCAAACAAAAATCTTGTTGTACTTTTTTGGTTGGTTGGTCAAGAATATTTCACTCATATAGAGACGTCACCAAATTCAAGTGAAGGGCTCCAAATTTTTGTCTATGCTCGCCACATACAGCTATTGAGCAGTGAGGGTTCTTTAACTTGCCAACACCTACTGTGACACGGGACCTTGGTTTTTAGGGTCTCATCCGAAGGACAGGAATCCAACCTGTTGTCATTTGGACTCAATCTCACGATCAAGAGTTGAGCACACTACCGACTGAGCAAGGCTGACTCCTAAAACCTTGTGTACAGAGGATACTATAAAAGTATTATAGATTCTTTTATATCTCTATTCAAAGGAATGGAAAGACTAATTTACATATGTATAAAGCGTCAGAAGCATGTATTCCAGGATATGTATATATATATATATACACACACACATGTGTATATGTTGTACTGCTTAAATATATGTATGTGTGTGTGTGTGTGTGTATATATATTATTTAGGTATATGACACATCCTTTATGACAAGCACATGCTAAATAAACAGGTATGCATACACAGGTATACTGATCTGGATATACTAAAACTCATATCAGGCCATCATTCCAAAATAATCTGTTGTATGTGCCTCACTCAAAAGTTTAAAGAAATAGATCAACAAATAAAGAACACTAAAGTTATCATTTACTATGACTATTAATAGTAATGCTATCATTTTATCAGGTTAATTTGAGACAAAAATTCAGTTTATCAGAGGTTAAAGAAACAAAAACGGGAGTGTGCTAAAAGAAAATTTTGGCTGAACAATTTGATATTTTGATTTAAGCACAATAAACATACAAATTTTTATCTTGGTATATATATACAGATAAAACTTGATATGAATTTTCATTTAATATGGTATTTTACAACATAAGATTTTTGTTTTTATATAACCATGCCTACAGCAAGGGAAAGCAAAACATTACAGATACATGTAGATAAAATCATACCAAATGAAACTTCAAATTATTTTTCTATCACATGAACTTAAAATGAAACAACAATCACATCCCTATGACATACATACCCATGTAAACAGAATTCTGATTATAAACATGTGCCAAATAGATGTTTATCATGTGATATTACATCACTTAACACAGGGTAGGTCATGTGATAAATATATACAATTTACTTAATTCCTCATCCTACCAACATGTACATTTCAAACATGCCGTTCCCTTGTCCAGTCACCCTAGGTTCACACACAAAATGTCACATGACAAGTTGAGAGGTTTACGTTACAAGAGTTCTGTATAGCAATCAGAGAAGAAGAAGAAGCAAACTAGGACGGAGTAATTCTCACTAGTGATGGGTCGATTACCTCAGATTATCTAACATTTGGAATTCACTGGTATCAAAGATAGTTACAAAATTGATTTTTCCTCCTTGCTAATGAAACAGTATTTCAGTTTTGATTTCTTTTTTAAATTCAGCCAAAAAAAAAAAAAGAAATGATTTTTAGGAAGAAAACCAGGATATCTCAAATTAACTTGATCACTCTTATATATACATATATATATATATATATAGTTGGACAAGTCCATGTTAATGATGGATGGTAGAATCCATTATGTTTCAAAGGTGATTCTCTTTATTGTGATATATTTCAATTATTTAGATAAACAAATTCAATGAATTTATGCACCACAAACTTAGCATTCTGTATATTTTGACACACATAGATAAGTTTTACTATTTTTAGTAACAAATGATGATTTTTTCACCTACTGCCCATCACTAATTTTCGCTTCTGTGTAGCTGGTACAAGCAACGAAATTCCAGAGTAATGTGTTAACAGAACAAAGTTAAGTCATTTACAGGTTGCCATGCCAACATACAAATACTTACATTCTCCTGATGAAAGACATTGAAAAAAGTAAAGAAAATTATTTCAAAGTTGAGATGTTAGAGAAAGTTGTCTCCCTTTTATGTTAACCAGCATGCTTCATTTTCATATGTCAATCGTGTGTTATTAAACTTTTCAAAATTTTGTTAAAATGTTGTACAAGGAAATTTTTTTTACAACAAACCATTTCAGGGATGTAGCAGATGTTAATTTTGCATCACTTTCAATTTGATCACCATAAATTAGCAATGAACAGTTATTTTCAAGGTGAAATGTACAGTTCATTGAAGGTTGAATTTGCTTAGAAATTTGTCTCAGTTTTTCTAGAAATTTATTTTATTTTCCCAATATTTTTTAAAACATGAATAGATTTTTATGTATTTCAGTTTTACAAATTGAAAAGAAAATAGCATGTGTTGGTTTATACATTTATCAATAGTTATGTCCAAATACATGTTAAAAAACAAAATGCCTATACACACAAACTTCACAACAAATTTGAAAACCAACATTTATAAGCTGGGTAATATTTCAAAATATTCCAACTTTGCATGAAACAGGCAAGAAATGTATAAGTATTAATGATAGACTTTATAAAACCATATTTTCTTGAAAATTAACTGCTATCAGTATTACATACTGCATGTGTGCAGTGGAGCCTGGCTTGAGACACCATCCTTTCTACCACTGGAAGATTTATTTACAGATATATTTAATTCAGTGGTTTTTAAAATGTGGTCTTCAAAGACAAGTGGTTTCTCAAGACAGGTTCCATGGTATTAGCAATAGCTAGATTTTTGGTTTCCAGACATCAGGGTGTATTAGTTTAACCATACAATAAAAATACTGGTAACAAAACAGTGGTAAAAGCACTGAAATTACTCATATATAATTTTACAAAAAGACAAAAACAAAATATAAAGTTATGCTTAATTTTCAATACACTATAACAAGCAAAAATAGATTATACATAAATTTGAATAAAATTGACTTTAAATATGCTCAATAAAAAGTTGAAGCAATTCAAGGTATAAGCTTGTGTAAAAATAAATCAGTGTTAAAATAAGCAAAGCATTAAGTTGATAAATTTTGCTGTTGTTTGTGGTTAATAAAAGGCATATATTTCAGCACAATTGTATAAAAAAAGCATGATAAAACATTCGGTATCTTGAAGCAAATAAGAGTTGAGCTGATATTAAAGGTGTTAGTTTCATATGAAAATAAATCGTTTTCACATTAAATTACCTAGGGTTTTTCAGCAGTAAACTCTCTTAATATTGTAATTCATCTAGTTCAAAGCCTGATTCACTTTTTCCATGGAGAATGAAAAAAAATCCTTGGTTTTTGGACAACAAAATTGGGTACATATATATTCATATAGTTAAACATGTAATTAGAATCTTCCCTATTGCCGGATCATTCAACCATGTTGCTTAAGGTTTTTTTTAAGGAGAACTATGATGTTCATTTCTTAGGCGGAAGTCTGACAACAAATGTCACTCACTTCCCTAAATCAAAATGGAATTTTCTACTTAAGAAAAAAAAAGAGTGCCACTTCAGTACTGAAATATACTGCTGGCGAATCATTTGAAACAGAATTATCAGTAAATTAACTCCGCAGAATTATAATAGTACCTTCGCTTCCGATACTTACTCGATCTCCTCCTCAAGAGCCGTCTCAAACAGACGTAACAGCAAGTATTCCTCTCGTTGATTAGCACCATAATTAAATAAAGAGTAAATCACAGATTCCATGAATTTTGTTGTCCGACTTTGCGGCATTTCAAATATAAGTTTGGCTAGGTAACTTGGATTTGTCTGGAGTAAGTAAAACAAGTGTTGGTAAGCCTCCAGCCGATCATGGCAGTCTTTGCTGAGAGCCTTCAGCCCCTTTGGTATAGATTTTCCATCCTCTTTATGTTTGGATAATTTCTTATCATGTGTAACAACATCCTGAAAAGAAAAACGAGAAACATCAATCCTCATCACGCATTTTTCTTGTTTTGTTTGACTGTCTGTCATGATATTTTTTACTTATAAGTAGATTTCAACAGCTTTAAAAGCATACTAGCTGTCAAAATAGATTTGTTTGTTTGTATTAAAAATTTCAAATATTTGACGTTTAAAACAAATAAAGTGATTCTAAAAAAATCAAGGGTTGAAAAAAAAAATTGTTATGATGTTGTATATTCGAAACAAGATGTGTTTGTAAAACATAAATGCCCCCGGACCCAACAAATTTCTATGCTGGCAAATAAATTGACCCCACCAACCCCAGGTGGATGTGATGTCATCAAAAAGCACCCCCAGGGGTATGTGATGTCAGTGAAGTATAAGCAACCCTTAGATAAGTTTACAGTCCAAATTTGGTTACTATATCACAATCCAAACTTGAAATATTGCAATGTCCTACATTTTGACCCCACCCCACCCCAGGAGCATGTTACTGCATCACAATCCAAACTTGAAATATTGCATTTTATATGTAAGTGGGATAGAATTACGGACAGACAGACAAACAGGCACACAGATAGACAGACTGATGGACGATTCAAACACTAGATGCCCCCAATGGATATTTCAGGCTGGGGGCATAAAAAAAATTGAATGAGAATAATGGGCAAGAAAAAATGTACTCTTATGTGGAGAGCAGGAATATCAATCATTCATTCTAGGCAATATATGCATGATATGGACAATATATCTTTTTAGCCTTTTTAATTAAAGTTTTGGTCTAATCACCAAATATATTTTTTAATCAGAATGAAGCCAGTATGCCTTTAAGTAAAACGTGCTAAACATTGACCTGTGCTAAAGACATATGCAGTGAAGGCCTTTTATATGTTGCTCCAACTGTGATACAGGACTTCAACTTTAAGTCTCATCCCTGAAGACTCTTGATGTTCACATCTTACACTTCACATTTGGAGAAGGAACAATCACCACCAGTTTTTAGAAGTCTCAGACTTGTGATTAATATTGACCATACTCAAATATGCCCCAACCTTCTTAATTAGGAAAATTTCAATACATTAAGTTAGTATATACATTTTTGGGCCAAATATACTTATTCTGGAAAACAAGCTGTATTTTGCATGACTGAACAACCTTTATTAGGCTGTAGCAGACTGCAAATATTGATTTCTGACTGGTATCTGATAAACTCAAAACTAGACTTTATATCTAAATAAAACTGAAAAATAACATTACACGTACCTGTAGTGTGACTCGATTTTTGATGAGCAGTCCAATTTTAATATCCATTTGGTCCAAGTCGCTCTCTAATTGTTGCGTGGATTTGATTTCAGTGACAACTTTCTGTCTCAGCTTTTGTAACTCTACAATTCAAATTTCAACAAGTCAAAAGAGCATCCACCTTTCACCTTAAACTTAATGTTATAACTCATGGTAGCAAGAAACTAGAGGATCATCTGAGCTTGTATAGATTACCTGACTTAAATATATGCCACTGTTCTATTTATAGTAACCTTAAACTTAATGTTATAACTCATGGTAGCAAGAAACTAGAGGATCATCTGAGCTTGTATAGATTACCTGACTTAAATATATGCCACTGTTCTATTTATAGTAACCTTAAACTTAATGTTATAACTCATGGTAGCAAGAAACTAGAGGATCATCTGAGCCTGTAAAGATTACCTGACTTAAATATATGCCACTGTTCTATTTATAGTAACAGCAGCTGTATTGGTTGTTCCGCAAAAATAAAAATCAGTCTTGATTCTAAATATCATACTGATCATTCGTGTGAACTTTTTTTTCCCTGTTTGTTCATTTGAAAGTTATTTTACGCCACACACACACACAATTTTTCAGTTATATGGTGGTGGCCAATTTTCAATGGTGGAAGAGAGTACCCAGTTACAAAGTACCTGGGAAGAGACAACCAATTTTTAGCAAGAAAACTAGCAAACCTTCTCATAAAATCTGCTTTATAGGCTCTAAGGGGACTCAAACTTGCACTGAGTGAGATGTTTTAACACTCAGCCACAATTGCCCTGCAAAGTAGGGTGAAAATTATTTAACTGTTTCAGAAAGGATTTCAAAAAAGTGAGATGTTTTTAACATGCATAATGATGACCCAAAGGGTCTTGTTAGTATAAATTCAAAAAACATCTCTCAAGTGTCAACATCAATACTAAACAAAGTGTCTGCAACCAATGTAAACATTTGTTGTGAAATTCTGACTGAAAAAGTATAAAATTATTCATACCAATTTCTTCTGAGTAATCTACATCACTGGCATCTAGAAGATGTACAAATTTCTGTACTACACTTAGAGGAGGATTGTTTTCATTCACTGAAATGAAGTTGAATATAATATGTCAGCCATGAAAAAAATAACAACTCCCAGAGTTCCCAAACTTGTCTTTAAACAAAATTCAAGACATATTCCCATACGTTTTAAGATTAAAAACTGATTTCCGAGACCACAAAATTTTATGTTATGGACCTGCAGCAATAAACTACATTCCAATTACCAATATAATCTGAAAAACATTTTTTGGACAAATTTCACAAATGGCCAAAATTTAATTAGCTAAAATAAAAAATAACCACCACAATTTTGACCGAAGTGGCTAAATTGATAAGGGAAGTCAAAATATTCAGTTTGTGGTAATCTAGATATAACTCAATATGGCTATATCAACTCCTCTTCTGCCTGCAATGTTGTATTTCTGTATACCTGGTAATGTTCGCCCTTTTATGACAGAAAAAATATCCACCTTCATCTTACAATTGCCCTCAATCACCATTGTCACATGGATGGCATTTGTAAGTGCTTCAATTTTTAGCTTGGAAATTTTGCTTTTATTCTAAATTTGCCCTCTCATTTATGGGTGAAAATTGTAAAAATTTGCAGGTAAACAGTTGATCATTTACTTACTTAATGCTTTGTAATCCAGTCTGGCTTTATTGGATCTAAAATATGCCTGGATCTTAATCACAGACTTTTCCTGTAAACAAATCAATGACACAATTAACAAATAGGTAAAGATAATTAATTTGTATATTTTATCAGCGTCTCAAACCCCGAAACAAATTTTCAGCTCCATGGTGATGGCTAGTTTTAATGGTAAACAGGAATCTGTGACCCCTAGAATCATGTAATTTAAGAATTACTTAAGTTTGAAAATGTTACTAAACTTTGGTTAATCCTGAAATCTGATTGGCTGATCAAGTCAAGCTGAGATTATACTCATACTTGTGCAAATTCTTTATGTTTAGGGTGTCATGCCCAGATCACCAAATACCAGAAAATGTCATTAACCAAGTATTAAAATTTCATTTACTCTTAAAAAAATATGTATAAATTTGTTTAATTCTTGCTTAAAAGAAAATGCTACCTCAAGGTCAGTTAGTTACATGTATCGTCATAAATGTCTTCCTACACAATAATATTGTACAGTTTGTGTGTTTTACTTGATATTGGTAGTACCTAGAACTGACAATAATCTTGTACAGTTTGTGTGTTTTACTTGATATTGGTAGTATACCTAGAACTGACAATAATCTTGTACAGTTTGTGTGTTTTACTTGATATTGATAGTATACCTAGAACTGACAATAATCTTGTACAGTTTGTGTGTTTTACTTGATATTGGTAGTATACCTAGAACTGACAATAATCTTGTACAGTTTGTGTGTTTACTTGATATTGGTAGTATACCTAGAACTGACAATAATCTTGTACAGTTTGTGTGTTTTACTTGATATTGGTAGTGCCTAGAACTGACAATAATCTTGTACAGTTTGTGTTTTACTTGATATTGGTAGTGCCTAGAACTGACAATAATCTTGTACAGTTTGTGTGTTTTACTTGATATTGGTAGTGCCTAGAACTGACAATAATCTTGTACAGTTTGTGTGTTTTACTTGATATTGGTAGTATACCTAGAACTGACAATAATCTTGTACAGTTTGTGTGTTTTACTTGATATTGGTAGTGCCTAGAACTGACAATAATCTTGTACAGTTTGTGTGTTTTACTTGATATTGGTAGTACCTAGAACTGACAATAATCTTGTACAGTTTGTGTGTTTTACTTGATATTGGTAGTACCTAGAACTGACAACATCCTTCTTCTATTGACAGAGTTAGATTACTGTATATCCAAAGTATTTCCCTCCTGAATATTTTCATCCTTTACACAGTTGAAAACATGTTTTTGCCCAATTTTAAATTCACATTAATTTTGTTTCTAAAGGTATTATATATACAGTCAAACATGTTTATAAATAATAGCCACTCAAGCCAACACGCAAAAGAAGCCATTATAGGCAGGTGGTCTTTTTAAAGAGGTTTACTCATTATGAAAAAAAGGTTATGTTTGAATTGCCTCAAGGCAAGTGCCCTGCAAGTTTGATACATATTCAAAATTCAACTGTCCAACTGTTAAATGGACTGGTACCAGACAGCCGCTCAAGTGTGACTTTTGAGCCTAATAGGGGCTATGAAATTCACAATTTTTTTTACTGTCACCACAGAAATGCCATGTGATAAATCTTCAGAGAATCTGAGAGAAAGTTATTAATATTCAAAAGTTTACAAACACACAACTGAACCAGGATGGAATATAGCAGTCAGAAAAAGGTCACCTAGAAAATAAACAAAAAAATACTTGCATGTGACTTGAAGTATTCTAATCTTTCTTTGAATTTCTTTCTTGCTCTCCACATTTTTATCAGAGATTGCAACTGAAAAAGAAATCAAGTGTTGAAAGTATATAATGAAAACGGAGATTAGTCATCTCAACTTTAACTCATTAACACTTGAAAAAGAATAGACTCTTATGTAAATCAATGATATAGACCAAATGTGTCTTCAGGGGTGAATGGGTTTAGATACTTTACACCAGCCTCTATATATTCTTACATAAGAGAAACTTAAGAAAGGTGAATAATGTTGTGAGTGGGATAATTTGTTTTCATTTATTTTTTGCATAAACTGAACTGTTCTGTAATCATTTGGTGAGTTAAACATAACAAAAAATTATAAATGTGTAAATAGCCAATAATTCAATATTTTGTTATGCTGGATTTGTGAATAAATTTTATATACTTTGTATGAGAAACTCACAAGTGTACAAACAAGGACACAATATTCTACACACCCTGACAACACACAAAATATTCTACATACTTTGACAACAAAACACTCACAATATTCTAGATACCTACACAACAAAGACACAATATACTAAATACCTTGACAACAAACACACAAAATATTCTACATACCTTGACAACACACACAATATTCTACACACCTTGACAACACACACAATATTCCACACATCTTGTCAACAAACACACACAATATTCTACACACCTTAACATCAAACACACACAATATTCTACACACCTTAACAACAAACACACACAATATGCTACATACCTTGACAGCACACACAATATTCTACACACCTTGACCACAAACACACAATATTCTACACACCTTAACAACACACTATATTTTACATACCCTGACAACACACAATATTCTACACACCTTGAAAACAAACATACAATATTCTACATGCATTGTCAACACACACACACAATATTCTATATACCTTGACAACACACAATATTCTACATACCTTGACAACAAACACAATATTCAACATACCTTGACAACGAGCACTCATTATTCTACATACCATGACAATACACAATATTCTACACACCTTGGCAACAAACACATACTATTCTACATACCTTGACAACACACACAATATTCTACACAAAATGACAACAATCACGGTCAATATGCTACATACCTTGACAACACACACAATATTCTATATACCTTGACAACAAACACTCACAATATGCTACACACCTTGACAACACACACAATATTCTACACACCCTGACAACAAACATACACAATATTTTACACACCCTGACAACACACACAATATTCTACACACCCTGACAACAAACATACACAATATTTTACACACCCTGACAACACACACAATAATCTACACACCCTGACAACACACAATATTCTACACACCTTGACAACACACAATATTCTACACACCCTGACAACAAACACACACAATATTCTACACACCCTGACAACACACACACACAATATTCTACACACCTTGACAACACACAATATTCTACACACCTTGACAACACACACAATATTCTACACACCCTGACAACACACACAATATTCTACACACCCTGACAACACACACAATATTCTACAGACCTTGACAACACACACAATATTCTACACACCTTGACAGCAGCACTTTGATTACTTTTGAGATAGTCTGTTCTTTTCTGGTATTTTTTCCTTTGTTTGTAGCCTTTCCATGTAGACTGTAGAATCAAATATATAAACACTGTAGTTACATTTCAAACAAGGTGATTCCTATATAGGCCTACCCCATCTTTAAAAGATAATAAATGAAATAATACTGACCAAAAAAAGAGAATTTTTCTTCAATCCTAATTAACAAGAAAACAAAAATAGATATATTATTCAACAGCGCAGTTTTGATAGTTTTGGGGTTGAAGCTTTGAATATGTAAGTCTTCAAAAGAAATAAAACATATCACATACATGTAAATGTATAGAAAGTTCTTAATTTTCTTACTTGTATCTTTATAATGGCAGGTAACTGTGTTTTGATAAAATTAAGTCGATCCTTGTATGCTTTTCGGGCCTGATATCCACGGTACTGTGACTGGATTTTGACGATGAGATTCTCATTGGATTTAAACAGCAACTCTCGGTCATGAGCTGCCGTCACATCACTTATGACTTTCTAAAATGAGATGTTAGATCTTATTTACATGTTTGAATCACTTTATCAATCAGGTTAGACAAGTAACCTGACTTTATATCTTAACTCATCAACCCCTGAAAAACAATGAACTCTTCTGTAAATCAAAAACTAAGACCGGCCCAAATGTGTCTTTAGGGGTATATCAGCTCAACCCAGGTACTATTAGACCACAAAAGAACAAAACAAGGCTAATGTGAAGATTAAAAAATTCCCAACTGGTGGCATATCTCAAAGATTTATAAATCAACAAAATCACTCCATCTACCTAAGATGTATGTATGCACTGAATATGGTGAACCCAGGTGAAGAAATGAAATAAATATGGCTCAGACAAGTAAAACCGCAAAAGGGTAATAACTCTAGAAATAAGGGTAGCAGGTGCCCAATTGCAGTACAGGACATTGTAATTACATCTCTGTATCAAATATACAGCAGAGCCATGGTGCATAAATAACTGGTAAATGGCCTGGACAAATACAATCAACAAAGGGAGATAACTCTGAGGAAGGTAAATATGCAGTTTTATGTGATACTCAGTCAATCTAAAATTAATACCTGCATCAAATATTGAGAGCCTATGTGAAGAAATGACTTCAAAATGGCCCAGACAAACAAAGCACAATTTTTGTATGTGACTCTTGGTTACTCCAGATAAATACCTGCAGCAAATATGGAGGGCCTTATTGAAAATAGGAGGAAGATATGGCTTGGATAAAGCAAAAGGACAAACAGACACACACCACACTAAAGCGCCCCCTCCCCAGCATTGCTAACAGTAATCATTACATAAGACCCAGGTGAATAATCTCACCTGTGTATAGATTACAATAACTAACCTTTCAGGTAATCTTCACCTGTGTCCAGATTACATCGACTCACCTGACAAGATATCTCACCTGGAGTCTAGATTAAAATAACTCACCTGGATTTCTTCCTTAGTAAGAATACTGTTATCTTTGACGATGCCATCTTGTTGTGACCATTTGTACACCTTGGATTCTCTGTTGAAATAAAACTTGGAGCCATCTTTTAGTCTGTTCATCATCCAACCACTTCCTGACTCTCCTACAAACAAACAAACAAACAAACCTGGTGAACTTCTCAGATGTAAAAGTCTGCTATTTGGATATAAAAATAGTGAGTATGTACCAGAGTAGTTACAATATTCCAACAACAAGAGTGAAACTGAAGCTGGAACTCGACCATGTGTTTAATGTTCATAAATCACATTTCCAAACTCTTACTTATACTATACAAAAAAAAACCCAACATTTCAAGGGCCCCAGGGGTCCAGGTTTTGCAAGCTCAAAAAAAGCAAGAATCTGGACTAATAACATGGGGAAATTTCATACATTAATTTTGGACCTGGTTTTCTTTATAATTCAAAACTGGCAGACAAATGTATAATTAATAAAGTGTCAAATGTGGAATAAACACCTGTAAACAAATAAAACCTGAGTTCCAAGTAAGGAAAGTATCAGATCTGCAGTATTAAGACAGAATCAAGCCAATACCAATTATAAAAAAATAAAAATCATACCAATTATAAAAAATTAAAAATCATACAAATTATAAAAAGTGTCTAAAAAATTATAAATAATACCAATTATAAAAAGTGTCTTCTTAATTCCTTCTCTCCTCTTGGAGAATAGGACTTTGTTGGAACAAGTATTACCTTTCGATGATTTCTCAGATTTAGCCTCCTTTATTTTTTCAAGGTAGGTGTCCTTGCAGTCAGCGGTTACGCTGTGAAGAGCAAGCTCTGGATCCAACAACGACTCTATCAGGTCATCGGGGTTGTTGGAATCTGCAGCTTTGTTGATGTGATCAACGTTGCTAGATACTGAAATAGAAATTGTATTGCGACATAAACGAGGTTGCTATCATCTAGGTAAATGAACATTTCTGACTTTTTGCTGACCAAACTGTTGTACCACCTTATTTCATCAGTCCTACTTTCCCCTATAGCTGTCCATTTCATCAACTGAATGTAACTACTATTTCTTCAGATGATAGCTTTCAGTCACATACCTGTCAACTGACCTGTATTTTGTGGGTGACACCTATAAATTTGACCTTTCACCTGAGAATTTTAAATACCCCACAGGTCATTAAAAAATCTGTTGTCAGCTTTTTTCCTCTTTTCAAGATGGTCTTACCCCAAGCTGCACCTTGTGCTTAAGTTCTACATTTAAATTTTAAACTGACAAATAGGGGTATGGTGTTAAACCCAGTTAATAAAGAAAAAACAAAACAAAACATACATCAGACCTCTATATAGGGAAGTGATAGTTCATTACAATGCATTTAGGAGTAATGAAACACACAAGTCACCTAGAAGGATTATAAACTATAAAACAAACTGTAACTGATGGCATATGATTCTACCACACACAAATGCTTGTGACTTTTTATGTTCTATATTCAAACATGGATGGTTATCATAATGAAAAATTTCAGAATACTGTATTTTGATCTACATAATTTGATTAGGGAAAAGTTATTTCTTCAACAAAATCCTCTGTGTCTGTCTGTCTGTCTCTCTCTCCCTCTTAATATTTGTTAATGTTTTAAACTCAGCTTTTAAGAAAGAGATGAAACCCTTACATTTGAGACCAATCTCTGCGTCTCTGTTGCCGGTCTGTACTGCTGTCTGTATCTCCTCTAACCAAAGTTCTGTTGCTTCTTCTTCATTATTCTGTTTAACATAAAATCGTTTAAAGATTTATAGTTTTTGGTAAAAAATAACATTTTTACAAAACATAACTCAATCCAAACACACAAACAATGGTATTAGAGTATAAAATATAAATTACCTGTGCTTTTTTCTTCTTTTCTCTCACTAACAAGACTTGATATCTGTAATCTTGGGCTTCCTCTACATCGCTGATTTTAGCAGACGGCATTTGTAATGATTCCAGCGTAATTTTGGGATCACCTTTTTCTATTGCGTCATTTATATTTTCAATTGCCAGAATTCCTGAAATAAAAATCAAGAAACTTCGTAGTTCCAAAAGTTTTTCTTGAAGTTAAGTTAAACAGGATATATTAGTGCTCTAATTTTAGCTATTTTCATTGTAAGACATAACTATACTTTGTTTTTGTGTTTGCTAAAATTAGCAAGTGTACATGAAAAAAAAAAATACTCCAGAGGTTCATAATATGACATCCACACATGTCAATGGTTTGCAATTAAGAAAAGATAAAAAATGAAAAATTACAGTATATGAAACTTTGACAAAACCACTCTAACCCTTAAAACCAAAAAGATAAAACCTGCAGGGATAATATAAATATACACCAGTAGACTTATTTTCAAAAATGTCAAACTTACGTTCATGTTCTTCCTGAACTTGTTGATTCATCTGGTCAACAGCTGTGCAGATTTCAAAGTGTGTCAACAATTCACACTGTGCCTATTAGGAATTAACAAATTTATTTTATAAGTAATTTGTAACTAAACATTTAATAGTTGTATCATCTTATCATAATAAACCTATAAATTAGGGCTGTCATTGATGAGAAATTCTATATCGATATATTGATAAGTAAAAAATATTAATATATCGATAAATCGAATATGGTACTTCTATGAAATGCATTCAAAATATATAGAATTCATTATAATGGTTTCCATTGTCCCAGGCGTCCTATGTTTGTGTCACAAACAAAGCATTGTTCACTGGAAATATTCCCTCATATATTGATAGCTGTATGTCACAGATATTGATAGCTGAATGTCACTGAGCTATATGTCATAGATACTGATTGCTATATACCACAGCTATTGATAGCTATACATTACAGATATGAATGGTGTTACATCTCATATACTGATAGTTGTATCTCATAGATATTGATAACTGTATGTCATAGATATTTATAGTTGTATCTCATAGATATTGATAACTGTATGTCATAGATATTTAGAGCTATATGTCAGATATTTTTAATTGTACATCATAGATATTGTTAGTTGTATATCATAGATATTGATAACTGTATGACATAGAAATTTTTGGCTGTATGCCAGATACTGATATAAATACATTACAAATATTGACATCTAGTTGTCACAGTTAATGATAACTGTATGTCTTAGATATTGATGACTATACAACAGATATGTTTACAGGTATGCCAATGATATTTATTGCAATATGTCACAGATATTTTTAGTGGTACATGAATGTCATAGATATTGATGTTTATACACTACAAATATGTACATTTCAACCTAATCATGTCTTACAATGCTGAGACACATAAAATTTCAAAACTGTGCACCTTTTTTTAAATTGCATACTTCAACGACGTTATGTCACAGAATGGAACAAATTGAAAAAAAGGTTATTAGATTATGAGAATGTACCTATTGACACCAGCTGTTCAATTTCAACATAACCAGAATTTCAACATAACAAGATCATATATATATATATATATATATATATTTATTTGTTTACCTCTAATTTTCCCCGTTTAGCACCCTCTAAATTCACTTGGTATTTATCAGCATTTTGTTCATCTAGGTTTGGTATACAGGCATCAGCACTGCTCAAAGCCTTGAAGGTCCCATGATCATCACCTACTTCAATAGCTTCATTAATGGCAGCCACGGCTGACAGCACTGGAAAATACAGGTATAACAAGCGTTTAAGTGACGGCTGACAGCTTTTAAAATATACAGACATATTAAGTATGTAACTTATGAGAGCAGAATTACAAGGAGTAAAAAAAATCTCATTAAGTATAGTCTATAAAAACCAATCAAGGGAACAGGCAAAAGTAACCAGGTTGCTTTTATAAGCAGGATTATTCATTATATAAAAAAAAATAACAAAGGTTATGGTTGAATGGTCTTTATAGGTAAGGTGCCTTTAAACAGAGGTGGCCTTAAATGCTAGTTTGAATGTAGTTGCACAAATAATACTTTATCATAGGGAAAATGGGTATAGTGAAACTTGTATATATATAACAACCTCCTTAGGGACACAACAAAATTAGTCCTTATATAAAGTTAGATTTGTAGACAAATGGTTCTTTTGTAGGAAAAATAGTGATTCTGTTTAAAAGAACATGGTACAGGTATACAAAAACCTTTGTCCTGCACCAAATGTTTACAGATTTTGTACCCGACTCCATACATACAGGTACACACTATACATGTTTGTGATATCAAATTATTCACAAGTTTTGTATGTATCACCAAGCCTACATATGAATCATATACATGTATTAGATTAAAATATTATTAATTCATCTTGTATTTGTCCTCATTCACACAAATACATTATTCAAACATATAAATTGACATAATACATTTATACTTATATATGTAAAGTGTATTTCCGTTTCCATGGATACAGGTTTACCTGGTAATACCTTTCGTCATGCAGTCAGGTATACGGCACAACTGACCAAGCTTAGCACGATATCTTGAATTTGTTAACTACTATGATTTATCTGTTGCCGTGAATATAGAAAAACCAAACAGATTTTACTTATACCAATTTAGTCTGCCACTAGACCACCTAAATATATAGTAAATCCTGCTTTAGTGACCACCTGTGTATAAAGACCACCTGGTCACAAAAACCGTTTTTTGCTGTCCCCAATAGTACCATTTGTGTACAAATCAACCTCTATACAAAGACTAATTTTGTTGTGTTCCTAAGGAGGCCATTATATATATATACAAGTTTCACTGTACCACAAAATAGAAATTCTGATGAGACAAGAGAAGCCAGAGGGATCTTGGCACCCACCATGGAATGTTCTATGTCTGATCTATGACAGACTCTTCTTTTCTCTTTTGTGTCTCAACACTGAATTTGAACTTAAACAATCTTAAATCTATATTTCTGTGAAATACTTTTTTTCACAAGATTATAGCGAAACTGAACTTGAACTGAACATATTACATTTTCAGAGAGAATGGAATTCAACATGGCTGATAGGTGTACATCTTGGATTTTGATCTCTCTGAAAATGTAATATGCACATCTACACTTCAGAGAGAACCTCCATAATCAATTTCAAAAAAATTCCTTCAATACATTCTGAAAAATACATACTTCCTGTTGGCCATGTTGGATTCTGATCTCTCTGAAAATGTAATATGCACAACTAGACCTCAAGGGGAACCTTCATGTCAAATTTCAAGGAGATTCCTTCAGTTCTTTCTGAGAAGTAGTCGTAACAAACTTCCTTTGGTCAAAATCCAAGATGGTTGCCTGTTGGCCATGTTGGATTCTGATCTCTCCTAAAATGTAATATGCACAACTAGACCTCAAAGGGAACCTTCATGTCAAATTTCAAGGAGATCCCTTCAGTCCTTTCTGAGATCTAGTGGTAACAAGAATAGTTCAGGTCAGACAGACGTACGACGGACAGACCATGGATGCAGGGCCATATGAATAGGTAGAACCTGGGCCTGGCACCATAAAACTTGCGAATTTACTCAAGTCTCACAATATTCTCTTGGTCTACTCAGCCAATCAGATTTCAGGATTAGCCACAATTGAATAAAATATGAAGTTTTATCGTGTCAGGCCCAGGAATATCCGACTCAATAACACTTAACATATCATTGACTTGAACAATGTTTTATTTACCTTTGATGGCAGCTGATATTTCTTCATAATCCAAGTCTGCCTGATTTTCATCCTTCATGTTTTTAAATTCTTCCATATAGAGATTGCCAGCAAAATCAAACACCGGGGGAAGTTGAGCAGATCGATTCTGAAGTGCTGTCATTAGAAGCTTGGGATCATTGCTGTCGATGGCTGAATTAATGGCTGTTACAGCTTTTGCCTCTGAAAAATTCATTACTTACGATTAACATAAATTGACACAATTTGAAAAATAAACAAGAGTACAGTGGAACCTGTCTTGAGAGGCCACTGCAATGAAAAAGGACCTGTATTGAGACCACTGCCATGAATGAGGACCTGTCTTGAGAGACCACTGAAAGAGGACCTGTCTTGAGAGGCCACTGCCATGAAAGAGGACCCGTCTTGAGAGGCCACTGCCATGAAAGAGGACCTGTCTTGAGAGGCCACCGAAAGAGGACCTGCCTTGAGAGACCATTGAAAGAGGACCTGCCTTGAGAGACCACTGAAAGAGGACCTGTCTTGAGAGGCCACTGCCATGAAAGAGAACCCATCTTGAGAGGCCACTGCCATGAAAGAGGACCTGTCTTGAGAGGCCACTGAAAGAGGACCTGTCTTGAGAGACCACTGAAAGAGGACCTGTCTTGAGAGACCATTGAAAGAGGACCTGTCTTGAGAGACCACTGAAAGTGGACCTGTCTTGAGAGACCATTGAAAGAGGACCTGTCTTGAGAGACCATTGAAAGAGGACCTGTCTTGAGAGGCCACTGAAAGAGGACCTGTCTTGAGAGGCCATTGAAAGAAGACCTGTCTTGAGAGACCACACTCTGAAAACCACTTTTTACAAGTATTTAGATATTCAATTTTTCCTATAGATAAAACCTCTTTTGATTTCAGTGGCAGAAAGGGTGGTCTCTCATGGCAGGTTCTACTGTACTATAAAAAGTACAAGACACACCCATTGTGAACTTTTATAAAATTATATTAAGTTAAAAAGTACATGTGTCATTGTGAAACTCGTCCGAGGTATCAATCAACAAATCATCAAAATTGATAAAGGAATGAAGGTGTTAGAGCTAGAATGATGACAATGAAAATTAATGGACAGACATATGATAATAATTCGGGTGTATAAAAACTAGTAAAAGGTTCTTGTAAACCATTATGCTTCCTACCCAAGTAAATGAATATCAAAATCCTGGAGAACGAACTCTACCTGTGAACAGATGGAAGGACATACTAAATAATCTAACTTCTGGAATTGAAATCATGGAACAGATCAAGCAAACACCCAATCGGCCAGTTAAACTTACAGTAGCGGGTATCATAGCTCATTAAAGCTTATCATTTTATCAAATGAAAATTCTGATTGGATCAGCCAGTATTTTCCATCTCAAAATATATCTACATATTCTATGAAAATCATGTCTAAAATAGAATATGGAATTTCCCATTGTAACTCAGAATCAGTATGTAATGTCCGAGAACGAATGAATGAAAGCCTCGTTCCAGTTTATTCATGAGAGCAGGGGTTAATAGACCCTTTTTGGGACAGGGTCCTGCACCCTTCCAATTTGGGAATTTTATGTTGAAATGGGCCAAATTATGAAAATTTAAGTCATATGATAAAAATAAAGACACAAAACTTGTGATTCATTTACATACTTCTCTAATTTAACTGACATGATTTCATGTGAAGACTTCAAAGTGCAGTTCATACATGTACTAAATTCTCTTTTTTATTGATCAATACTGAATGTGAATTACATGGTGAATATAATTGGGCAAATGTTGCTCAGAACTGGGGAAAAATAGTAGATTTTGCATTGGGAATGGGTCCTTTTACAGGACCCACATGTTAATGATATTAATCCTTGGACAGTAATGACAAAAGATTGTCAATAAACGTGAATTGCAGTACATTTGCTTGTTTTGACTTGATTTAACGAGTGGCATGACTACTCAAAGCCCTTGCCACTCATCCCCGTGTGGCAGAGAGAGAGTTGTCTAGTGAGTGTCTTTGTGTCCTTGCTTGAGTGGTCCGTATTTCAAACAGCTTCTTTAGTGCCACTACACTTGTACAATCTGATGAAGGAAATCAAACTGGACATCCTAGACCAATTACCCTTTAGCTAGGTATAGTTCCAGCTGTGTGGACAAGAAATAAATTCTCACCTTTGGAAATCTGGCAGGACCGGGGATCAAACCAGGTGGCCTTCATGTTGAAGATCTTGTGTCCTGCCAACTGAGCTACTACATCTACTTCAAGACTTATTGATATTCATGTTACATTTACAACACACATTTATATAACAGTTATGGTCCATTATAATATAAAGTATACTCACTCTGGTATTCTACATCTGCTTCTAGGTTAGCTGAATCAATGGCAGACTGTATTTCTTCTTTCTCTAAAATAACCATTTCATCAGTGTTGTTGTTCTGTAAATTTAACAAAATGAACAGAAATAGAGTTGTCTTCCTTGACAGTCTATTAGAAATAGAGTTGACTTCCTTGACAGCCTATTAGAAATAGAGTTGTCTTCCTTGACAGTCTATTAAATCTTCATTTATCATTTGATTCTTGAAAACCAGTTTGAGAAACACTATGCTTATTCAAAAAGTCTTCAAAGTCCAATAACTCTAGCAAATATTGGCCATAATATAACTTGCCCCAGATATTATCAATACAAAGCAACATACCAAATCTTTGTAAAATCTGAAGACAGAAACTAAATTCCTGAAGTAGGGTTCCTACACCTTTTAACAAAACAATATTCCTGATTTTCCTTGACATTTTCCATGATCCGATGTGCCTGAGGTCTGCAGGCATGAAGTCCCTGTAGAGAGGTTCAGGGGCATTCCCCCCGCCCCCCGGACAATTTTGAAAATAGGAATTTATTTGGTGGCCTCTGGTCCATTTTCTGGTGAAAAGTCACTTCAAATTCAAGTAAAAAAAACATGTTTATCCTTTACTTTCCCTGACTCAGACTAAAATTCTCTGATTTTCCATGACCAAAATATGTGCTTAAAAAATTCCCTGACTTAATTTCCAAAACTTCCCTGAAGAACAGAAAGAGTATGCCCTTTATGTTTGATCTCAAAGGCATAACAAAGGACTTTTTAAGTGTTGTAAGATTGAAATATCTGTCTTGATTTTCTGGTCGAGGACCAAGAAGCTATCTTTGACTAAATCAAACTTGAATTATTTCCTAAGATTTCAATCACACAAATATCAGATTTTGTCAAAGAGTTTATTCCCTGTTAAGTGCTCCTAGGCGCACTATTGGAGTTTGTAGCAGGTGTATACGGGCAGTTTATTGAAGATGGAAATCTTGACCTGAATCTGGGACTGTGATCCATGTCCAGACCTCAAAATTAAATATCCAAATCAGTTTGTTTACCTGTTTGGCATCTCTAACTCCTTGTAATGACACTACATAGTAATCCACATTGTCATCCTTTACGTTCTTGAGACCCAAGTGAGGTGATTTTAACATCTGTAGCAATAAACTTTTGTCAGTCTTCAAAATGGCATCGTTCAGTCTGTCCAGGGCACTCAGTGCTGAAACATCAGAAATTTAAATGTCAAAG
The DNA here is from genome assembly GCA_030159075.1 of Atrina japonica. NCBI lineage: Eukaryota > Metazoa > Mollusca > Bivalvia > Pterioida > Pinnidae > Atrina > Atrina japonica. The sequence continues at coordinate 459,668 of BROG01000077.1, forward strand.
AGTAAACAACTTAAGAAGATGAACAAGATGTGTTTTCAAAATAATGTATCCTCAGAATTTAGCATACAAGTTATTTTAAAACATCCAATGACAAACACATCTTGTTTTTTTTTTACTGGTATCTATAGCCCAGTTCACATAACATGGTGTGGTGGAGTAACCTTTTGATTTTCATTGTGACACACTAAACTGACAGGGTGCCAGTCTAAAATAAATGGACGCCTTGATGAAGCTGCTGTAGATGTATAGCTGTTAACCCAAAGAAAATGAAGATAAGGTTTCTTTTTAGAGGAGGGACACAACACAGAAACTTCAAATTCCACAACTGGAGCTAAACTCTTACAGGTTCTCCCAACTAAACGTCTTATTTTCCATCTTAATTGGAAATGCAATCTTTTATACAATGCAACAAATGTAATTTTAACAGTTAACAGAAATACAGAGGAATCTTGTTATATCGAAACAGGATGAGTCAAAATGTCAGTTATGTCAAAGTCAGACAGACAGGCCCGATTTTTATGACAGAAAAATATATCAATTAATGGTTCAGTTATCTCCTATTCAAGATATATCAAAGTAATGTGGGTGGTACCGTGAACTTCAAGAAAATGAGATTCCTCTGTATCTTATGACTTGAAAAGTTGATAATTAGAATTTTATGAAATTCCGTGAATGAGCACCTGCTCCAAAATGCAATATGGATATGATTAACAAAGAACTTACTATTGACTTTGGTGATATTGCCCTGAATTTCTGCCTGGGTTAGTAACTCATCATATACATCATGTTCATTTTCTGGATCTACACTCTGTAAAACAAAGCAAAACTGTTAATATTTTCACTCCATTCCATTTAAGGATATCAGCATGGCCATGTTTTTTTTTTTTTTTTTTTTTACACATTTGTAAATTACTACCACACAAATGATGAGTAGATTGGAGATACTGTATGTTTAAATTCTCTGAAAAATCTTTTCTTGACAACAGAGAAAACATCTACAATACAATTTTATGCCTCCATCTTTCCAAGGAATTACAAAATTTGTTTGAGAAATGCTATACAATTCAATATAATGTCATTTTGTACGATTTTTAGATCTAATGCTAGATTTTGAAATGGGATTTTCCATGCTTTCATAAGGGGCCGAAAAAAGGACTCATTCCCAATGCAAAAGTTGCATTATTTATCAATGTGAAGTCAAATGACAATGGATTTGAAGAGATTCTTGTATTTTCAAAGTTTCAAAGATTTCCCAATTTCAACAAAATATTGCTAAAATTCCAAAGTCAAAAGACCCAGGCTCTATTCCCAAAAGACTGGAAAATCACTGTTGATATAAAGCAACATATCAAATTTAGCGAAAATTTGAGAGAAAAAATGTTATTTGATATTAACATAAATGTTAGAAACAAACAACCATACATACAGAAGGACCAAAGTGAAATACCCCCAATCTTGGATCATAACACAAATACATGTACAAGCACCAGAAACCTATATGATATCATGCTATCCTGATTACTAAAAGTTATAAAATTTCTACACTTATTGAACAAAACAAGAACAATCATAGAGATCTTGCCTTATTTCTGGCTATTTCTGATTTTTTCTGTTTGGCTCCATACAATAAATCTTGGTACTCTTTAAATAATTCTTCAGACAGCTGAATCAACATGGCTGATGGGTTCTGAAGAGCAGTTTTAATTTCTTCTTCATCCTGTTTATCAATGGCTTCGTTGATGGCAATGATTGCTGCGTGTACTGCAACAAAAAATATTTTTATTCAAGTTATGTTTTACATATGGGAATGAGATAGAAAGAAAGGAGAAGTATATATACTACAGAAAATGAGAAAGAAGAGACAAGAGAATGGGGCAAAGAGGGAATAGATGAGGAATGTGTTTAACAATGTAAAAAACATTTTCGCCCAAATCCTATTCAAAATGGTGATTTTCACAACTGTTTTTGTTTTTGTCAGCCATATGATCACACAACAATTACATGTATGATATTGTGAAATGATTCTTTGTTTTGATAAAAACTTTCACTGGTTCAGAGCACTTAATCTACAGTGTTTGTTTATCTATAAAATACTAAATATATAAAATATAGAAAATAAAAAAATACAATTCTTTATGTTAATAGGTATGTGACCTAAATAAGGTTTCCATAAGTAGATAATAAGTGGCACGTTTTAGTTCCTTGTAGGTAAAACCATTTTTACTGTAGGTTTTGTCTACCTCTGTCAGTCAGTCATGTTACGGTTTTTATTGAATATTTTTAATTGCACAGCATTTACTTAATAATGATGATAGAATGCTGATTTTTTTGTAGAGATTCTTTTGAGGAACAGCATAAAAACTGCAGAGTAAACAATAATTGATCACTTTTTTGTGTTGAAAATTTTGCCATGATTTGGCCTGAATTTTTTGCTAAATGTATGGGTAAAAGTTTTTGCAATTGCATTTCCCCCAACATCTAGGGCCAGTGATTTTCCGTTTCAGATTTGCGATTACGATTTTAAGATACATGTATTTGATAAATAATTTGTAAGTCTATAAGGCCTATACCCATATACATGTATATGCAACCCTGTATGTTCTTACGATTTTAAGATATTTGATAAATAATTTGTAAGTCTATAAGGCCTATACCCATATACATGTATATGCAACACTGTATGTTCTTACGATTTTAAGATATTTGATAAATAATTTGCAAGTCTATACGCCCTTTACCGATATACATGTATATGTAACACTGTATGTTCTTACGATTTTAAGATATTTGATAAATAATTTGTAAGTGTATAAGCCCTTTACTCATATACATGTAGGTAACAAGTTTTGTTGGAAATTGTACAAGTAATTTCTAATTACTTATTTTTGCTTGAATTTATCACCTAACTTAGAACAAGTGTGTGGTGTTTTATTTGGTGTTTTTACTTTAAATAAACTTTAAAGTAGATCTACAAGTACATGTATTTAATTTTTAGTCTTTTAATTTATTGTATCAACACTAGCGTTATCTTTACTATGCTGACGGACTTTGCAAAATTAAATGGCACCATCCTCCTAAAGATTCCATGGAAACTATCAACCCGTGTTGGTGTATTTATTTTTTAAATAATTTTTTTACATACATGTGTCCTCAGCCATCGTAGCTCGCTGTCAAAAACGTCAAGGTGTGAACACGTGTTTGTGTTGGTAACAAAAACCGGCTGTCAATCAAGCCGTATGTCGTAAAAAGTTAGGATGGATAGTGAAATATTACTATAAATTAAAAAAATTGGTATATATATATTTTTGTTTTCAGAAATTGAAATGGAAAACATTATGTGTAAAAACCTAATTCGGGATAAAAAGATATCAAATTAAAAATATTTTTGTTTTAAAGAAGACACACAGAAATCGGCACAGATGTCAGTCAAAAACGCAAATTACTCATATTACGACAATGGAAAAAATGATTGCCCTTATCTTTTGATGTGTAAATGTAGGCTAATAGATTTTGCAAGGCAGACTACGGGATAAAATAGTAATTGATGGTAAAATTAAAACGTGAAGTAAAATCAACACCGTTTTAAATAAACAAAGAATTGAAGTTTACAAACAGACACAGAAATACTTCCGTGCACACTAGCGTAACAATTTGATAAATTTCTATCAGAGATAAGAAACAAAGAACACTCATGTTGGACAACAATTTTATTAAACAAACTTTTTTAAAGATTTTTCAAAAACGCAAATTCCGTTTCATATTGCCGATTCCACGATTCTGTCCGTGATTCCAGAACATCACTGGCCCTAAACATCTTTGAAACATTTCCTTTCAATAGCCTTTTAAAATTCAGTTTCAATGCTTTTTTGTTAATTAAATGGATAACAGAATAATTAATTATAGATCATAATTGGCAGTTCATTTATATCATCATGTCTTTACACTGTGTATGTCATCCATAGACACACTGTTGTCCCCACCAAGAATATCACCACTACTCTGGATTTTTATATTGTGGTGAACACAATGGAACACAACTGCCTTATCTCTAAGGAAATGGAAATGACGTAAAGAAACTCAGTTTTATTATTCATTTCATCCACAGATAGACCAACATTTGTCCCAGGGGAGGCTGTGATGGGGATAGAATATACATTGTATTCACAGAAAATTAGATTCAGACGATTCCCACTGGAAGATTATGTCATCACCTTGAGGCTCATGAAGAATTCATAAGGAACAACAAATGTGCAATCAGCATTAGCACACCATCTCTGTACATATACTGATATGAGATTGTTAATGTTACTTCAAACACCATGTACTTATATCTTCAATTTTGTCTTTCTTCATTTGGAAAGGAAAGTGATTGCTAGACTTTTTGTTCTTTAACAAGAGTTGTCAGATGAAAACAAAGCTCACCTGAAATGGTTTCTAACCCATTTACCCCTAAAGACAAGAGTCCAATATTTTCAAGGGGTAGATGAGTCAAGGTGAAGGTACAATAAAATTTTAAATGAAAGGTCTGGTCATAAGAAATCTATATGTGAAATGTTAAAGCCCTAAAGATATAGGCCAGGTTAAAGTTTGTCTATGATGCTGACTACAATGACACTAGGGGTATGAGATTAGCTCTCTGGACTTTTGTCCCGGTGAGCAAAAAATGGTGTTTTATGCCACACACAACTGGTGGCCAGATTATAAAGTCAGAGGAGAGAACCCTGTTACAATGTACCCAGGAGGAGACCATCAGCATTCCACAAGTGAACTGGTAAACTTTCTCGCAAAATCAGCTTGAACCCATTCTGCACTTTATGGTTTAAAGCTTGAAGCTCTAACTACTCATTATGGAGGTCATACTTGATTGGTCTGCTTAAACATTGTTCCCACTAAATGCCACACAAATAAATGTGTTTGTTCGAATGAAATTAAAAATATGCAAAAAAAAAAAAAAAATTATGTTATGACTCACATTTAACAAATTTTTTACATATATTCTGTACATATGGCCTTGGAGGTAAATTTATGTGGCAACAAGTGTAAGATGAAAGCTACATTTATATAACATCTTATCTATCTGATTGACTTTCACTTATCTATCTGATTTACTTTCACTTATTCCCTCCAACAAATAGTTTACAAGTACAATGACATTTATGATTCTGATTATTATTAACTAAACAAACGATGTGACAATTTTACGACATCGAATCAAGAAGACCACTTATAAAAGCAGATAATACTTGACTGTGTAATCTCAAACACCCCTAAAGATACATTTGGACTTGTCTAAGTCACTGATTTACAGAAGAGTCCATTGCTTTTCAGGGGTTCATGAGTTAAATATGTGCACATCCAACTACAGGTCATTGATGATATCAATAGCACAGTGTTATATAGATTATAAGATATGTTTATATACAATGGTCAAACTTTCACAGCTGCAAAGACACTTCAAGGAACAGATGATAAATATTACAATGATATCAACTAGGGGATTTTCTTTTATGAGAAGACTTTATCATGTTTGTATTGTTATGGGGTGGATATTGTCCAAAGCAATTTTATCAGAGATGTGATTAAAAGCACTTTAATCTTTCCCATCCCCATTTTCCTACATGGAACAATCATTACTTTGATCTAGATCAGTCCATTATAATATTCCAGGATGTTCAGGTTAATTGTAATTTTAGCTATAATTACATCAATTTTCTAGCATTACAATATGATATTAAGGTGTATGTAAAACTGCTTAGAGATTAAACCATCTTACAACATGGATTAAACAGCCATGATCTAAGATTTGTTTTAACCCTCAGCTTCCTTACAATGGAATGTTCCATCCATTAGCCTCGTCTAATATCATGCATTAGGTAAAACTGGATTTAAAATATCTGAACAGGATTTTTTATCAAGTCATCATTGCTGTAATCAAATAAAAAAAAAAGATGAAAAATAAACCCCCCTTCTAGTTAATAATAATGTACTACTGGAAAACCCAACATATAATGTTACCCAGAGAAATGGAGTGCTCAAGTGGGCTCTACTTATCAAACCAGTGTATGATGACATCTCGATAGGAGCTATACTCCATGACATTAGATAAAACAAAAAAGAAGGAGCCAAATTATTTATCAATGATGCTTTAAAAGATATTTTACACTTGCTAACCTAAATAGGGATATTTTGGTCATTATTTAATTTTGGCCACCCTATTAAAATGGCCAAAAATCAAACCATCCAAAATATGTACACAATGTTTTTACAGGTACATTTTCAAAATATTTTAGTGTTTTATAGATTAACAAACAAGTTTTCAAAATAACACTGTGTGGACATTATTCTGAATTAAGGGACCATCTAATTATTTAACCGGCACTTTTTGATATTGTAATATTTCAAACACCTAAAATGCTTGACACACAAGACCGAGATCTGATGGTAGGCCAAATTTAAACATGATATAAACATAAATGGCCAAACTTTAACCGACCAAAAAATAACCCCTCATTTTATGACCAAAGTGGCCAAAATATCCCAATTTATGGTAACACAATGATCTGTTACAATTGAGGGTTGACTTTCATCTATCTTCTTTTTTTAATCATAAAATGTTTGTATTAAGTCAGAAACATTATTAATTGATTTTTTTGTTTGTTATATCATCTCTGATTAAGATGCACATAGCAATAAATTTTGAATAACAGGCTTATAAATTTCCAATATTTATTTTATTCTATGTCAGTACACTATGATTCAACTCATCAAATAATAACTGAAATACAAGAATTTAACCAAAAATAGTTTTTCACTCTCTACACACGGTATTCTGTAAAAAGCACCTTTATGTTGCTTGTATAAAGTATACTGAGGGATTTTCCTATCTCCCTAATTAGGGGTCCAGGGTCTGAACAACTGGGAAAATAATAACGTTTTAATTAAAAGAGAGAAAACTTAATTTGACCCGTTAGTTTAAAATTATACTTTATTCCTTATTTAGATACTTCAAATTGTGAATTTTTGCACATTTTGGGAGAAAATACCTGCCGTCTTATTGTGGGAATGGGTCCAGTAAACAGACCTCAAATCGGACTAGGAAAATTCCTGATACTCCCGTTACAATGTGGCTGAAGAAAACACAGAATGTTGCCCAATATGCACATTATCACTGGATGGCTTTGATTTATGGAGTAAATGATTAAAGTAAAACTTGCTTTAGCAACCATCTATGTATAAAGATCACCTGGTCACAAAGACTGATTTTTGCTGTCCCCAACAGTATCATTTGTGAATAAATCAACCTCTATATAAAAATCATCTCCGTATAAAGATTGGTTTTGTTGTGTCCATAAGAGGGTCTTTATGCACAAGTTTCACTGTATATTACATAGACCATAAAATATGGAAATAAAATACTTACACGCAGCATCATCAACAGTCAGCTAAAAATAGAATTAAAGATGTCATATCAGATATAAATAGGAAATATATTTTATATAGGCATAATGAGTTGAAGGAAAAACTTGGCTTAGTTTTCAATAGATTCAACAATTTATTAACGTCAAGCTACATAACTATTTTGAGCACTGGGAAGATGATTTTCCATTTTTTTTTTCAACTGAATTCCGTTTTTGCATTAAGTAAATTCTGTTTTTTTCCATGACTTGTAGGTATCATGCGTAGGTTAAGTAAGAAATCATTAATAAACATCAGGGGCAGCAAAAACCATTCAATGAAAAACAATCATTCTTTACTCAAACTGATAATATATCGTGAATACTCCAACAGAGTCAGTAATCCAGGTGCACAACCTGCTGAACAGAACTTTATAGTCTAAAGCCTCACTAAATTATTTAGTCCATTTTTTGGCGGAAACATTTGTTTTTACTTCAGATACTTTTTTTATTTCACTTAGTTTGGTTCACAAGTCATTCTGTATTGTAGTTTCATATTTTCATTATTCATTTGTAAGCTATTATTACTGTGTTTTACTTTGGTTTCTATTCTATGACTATTCAAGCATTAATAGTCAATTTGAATATACTAAATGAAATCACCTGAAGGAAAAGGATAAATTTTTTTAAGTAACTTCAACTGGCAGGTTTAGCTCACCAACAAAAATAAGGGGGTCAAGCCAATTTACTGAAATCACTGGAACTATTCAAATACTTTCACCTTCTATGATAACTATATTTCTAAAAAAGAAATACAGATACTTAAATTTTTGTGGAAATTATCATGTATTACAATGGTAAATTGATACAGATATATATTATTTTGACGTTTAGGGAAAACTGTATTGTTTTCACAAACGAAAAATGTAAATCTTATATGATTGAATCACTTTCTTTTTTTTTAGTGTGATTCCGTTTTTGAAGCCCAATTCCATGATTTTTTCCATGATTCCGTGAAAATGGAAAACCATCTTCCCAATAATTGTTTTACATCACAAAGTCAAATATACTTTACATTTTAAATTTTTTTTGCAGTAGAAAGAGTTTTGAAAAGTATAAAGTCACATTGACCACGGTAGATCATATGTGTAGTTCAAATGAAACAAAGTTCAACAAAGTCAGGATCAAGTGTAAGGATAATCTTTTGTTTGTTTGTTTGCTAATTGGTGTTTTTTATTTTTCAAAAAGTACAGTCATGGGACATAAATATCCACCGCTTATGTTATTTTCTTCTTTGTTTAAATAAAAACCAACAATTCATTAATTTAACCAATATTTCAAATATTTTATTTTTACATGAAGGAAATTGTTTGTTTGTCTGTTTATTGCTGTTTAACGTCCCACTCAAGAATCTTTCACTCGTATGGAGAAGGGCTTCAAATTTTGGCCTATGCTCGGCACTTATGACCATTGAGCAGTGAGGGTTCTTTAACGTGCCTACACTTACTGTGACACAGGACCTCGGTTTTTACTGTCTCATCCGAAGGGCAGGAAACCAACGTGCCACCGGCTGGACTCGAACTCATGAACATGAGTCGAACGTGCTACCGACTGAGCCAGGCTGGCTCATGAAGGAAATTGAATTAAAATTTTTAATCTTTTTGAAATTTAGATATGCACTTTGTTTATTTTGAGAAAATAATGATTCTGCGGAAGATAAAACTATTTTAGGTAAATTTTGAAATATTTCATTAGACTGAAAGAATAATTATGGAAATTACAAAATTAATCTGTGAGAAAAATACTGTCATTTCTGTAAATAAACAAGATAATTTTAAAATGAACATATTTTAGAAATATGAAATTATCCTGCTATAAATTTGTACAAATTTGTCGAATTCAGGTATAATTTATGGATTTTACCAGCATTTAAAAATTGTTGGTTTTATATAAAACAAAGTAGAAAATAACATAAGTGGCGAATACTTATGTCCCATTACTGTAGCTTCTTCTTACAGGCTACACATTAAAAATTTGTGGAACTTCACTACTAAATAAAAACCTTACCAAATAAAAAAACAAAAACAAAGTATTTGCAATATTTAAAACAAAGAAAGAAATGTAATTGGAAGGACAGAAATTGTAATTAAGAAGACCCTTGAGAACCTCAAGAACTTTCCACACTCTTTTGGGAATGGGCCTGGATCTTTTGAATTGGGAATTTTAGCAACATTTTTTTTTTAACTGGGAAATCTACAAATACACAAAACTGTTGAAAATACAAGAATTGGACCTCCAAGTATCGCACTACTTTGAACCATGAAGTCTCTCACTTCTAGTCAGAGCAGGTTCAAGCCCCACTGGGACCTAAGCTGATTTTTTGTGAAAAGCTTGCAAGTTTACTTGTGGAAGGCTGGAGGTCTCTACCCGGGTACATTGTAACCGGGTACTCTCCTCCATCACTAAAAACTGGTCGCCACCATATAACTGGAAAATTGTTGAGTGTGGCGTGAAAGAACAATCAAAATTAAAATCAAATCAAATACAAAAATCTATTAAAATTCGTTGTCATTTGATTTCAATTTGGAAACTTTGATAACAAATTGTGAAAAATATTGCATTATTTTTCATTGGAAAGATCGCCTTATTTCAGGCCCCCTATGATAGGGTGGAAAATCCCTGGAAATGCATACCTTGCTGGAAAATATCTAGGATTGGAAAAATTGACTTTCAGGAAAATAAATATGGCATCAGAATTTTTATAGAAGTTAAAATATTGCCAAAGAAGCAAAAATTACACAGAATATCTATTAAGGAGAAATATTTAGAAAATATTAACCTCATTGGCCAGGATTCCCCCTATTTTACTGAAGGCTGGCATCTGAATTCCATACTTTTCTAACTCCATTTTCATTGCACTTATTTCTTCCTCTGAAAAAAAAAGTCAAGCATTTAAAATAACAAAAAACACGTCAAGGAATTAATACCAAATGAAGAAATAATGGTTTCTCTCCCTGCTTTTTATTTTATTTTTAATATTGGGTTATTAATCAGCAAATTCCACATTGGCCTACTTATTGCACCAAGGTCTGACATATTGGCCCAAGGCGAAGGCCCAATAACTAGGTCAATATGGAAATCATTCACTAATGATATTATACTAGGCGAAGGCCCAATAACTAGTGGTTTCACTAATGATATTATACACTTAGGTCATATCATTCTATTTTATACTAGAAAAACTAGTAATATGGGAATTGTTTATGATACATTCTATAGTGATATGACTAAAGGTTGCTAAAATATTCTGCCACATATGACCAGAGGTTGTCCTCTTATTATTCTGATATGACAGCAGATTGCTTTGATATTGTTTTGAATAGCAGATGCTCAGATATTCTAATATGACTAAAGGTTGCACAGATATTCCGTTATGACTAGAGGTTGCCCTGATATTATTCTGTTATGACTAAAGTTTGTTTTGAATTCATTTGTTGCTCAGATATACTTATATGACTAGATGTTACACTGGTATCATTCTAATATGACTGGTGGTTGCTCAGATATACTTATATGACTAGATGTTGCACTGGTAACTGGTGCTCAGATATACTTATATGACTAGATGACTAAATGTTACTTACTGGTATCATTCCAGTAGTTGCTAATATGACCAGGTATCATTCTAATATGTTGCTAGATATTCTTATATTCTGGTATATGGCTAAGATATTCTTATATGACTAAATGTTACACTGGTATCATTCTAATATGACAAGCAGTTGCTCAGATATTCTTATATGACTAGATGTTGTACTGGTATCATTCTAATATGACTAACCAGGTATCATTCTAATATGCTAAGATATTCTTATGACTGACCAAATTGATATTCTTATATGACTAAATGTTACACTGGTATCATTCTAATATGACCAGTTGGTATCATTCTAAGATATTCTTATATGACTAAATGTTGCACTGGTATCATTCTAATATGACCAAATCACTGGTATCATTCTAATATGTTTGCTAAGAAAAAATGTTACACTGGTTCTTCTATATAAGATATTCTTGAAAATGTTGCAGCAGTCTAATATGACGTAGTTGCTAGATGTTGCACTGGTATCATTCTAATATGATATCACTCTGTTCTGAAAAGAGGTTCTGATACAGATGTTCTTGCCCAGTTGTTCACATTCCATTGCCCAGACACCATTCTGTTATGACAAGGTTGTTCTAATATCATTTTTACTAGACGTTACTCAGGTATTGTTATGACTAAAAGTTGCTCTTATACCATCCTGTTTTGGCTCAGAAGGTTTCTCTGATATTGTTCTGAATAATGGCTGCTCAGGTATTCTATTATAACTAGTCTTGGCTCAAATACTGTTTTCTTCAGGTTTTTTTTACCTACATGTATTATATTTTGATATGTACTTGTTCAGACATTGTCATGACCAAAAGTTCAATTTTATAAGAAACTGTCAGCATGTGGTCATTGCTATGCCTAACATCTGTTTTGAAAATCATTCTATGCCATCTAGTTAAATTTTTTTATCAAATGCACATACACAGGCAACAAAATAACAGAAATTGTCGCAACCCGATTAGACGTTACAGTAAAAGGAATCACCATGACCTACAGGTTTATGATAACAATTATGTAGACCCACAAAATATATCTAATTCTATTAATTACGATCTATTGTATTTTCTTTCAACTTATTACATATAATGTGTAAATACATGTAGAAATGCCTTATCACTTGTCTGAAACAAGATGTGTTTGTGAAACACAAATGCCCCCGGTACCAACAAATTTCTATGCTGGCCCCCCAAAAATGACCCCAACCCCCGGGACATGTGATGTCAGCAAAGTGCACCCCCAGGGGCATTAGATGTCTGTGAAGTGTAAGCAACCCTCAGATGAACTTACAGTCCAAGTTTGGTTACTGTATCATAATCCAAATTTTAAATATTGCATTGTCCTACATTTTGACCCCACCCCATCCCCGATGGCATGTGATGTCAGTGAAGTGTGAGGAACTCTTAGATGAACTTATAGTCCAACTTTTTTCACTATCGCAATTCAAACTTGAAATATTGCACTTTATATGTAAGCAACACAGAATTACGGACAGACAAACAGACTAACAGACAGACAGATGGACGGTCCAAACACTAGATGCCCCCCGGAAGACCTTTCAAGCCGGGGGCATAGAAAGAAATATAAACAACAGGTAAGTCTGAAATATGATGGAGTCAAAACACAACTTTGCAGAGCAATGTCAGTTGTAAACATATCCAAATAATAACTGCTCAGCTGCAAAATTTTATTTGTCAATGACTTCCAATGAATATTAATTTCACTCAACAAGTGTAGTGTGTATTTTTAAGTGAAAAAATGAAGTGACAAATATCATCGAGAAGGGAAAGGTCACATGATTTATATTTGTCCCTCCAGGTGCTGACATAGCCTGAACATTTTATGGTCCGCTTCCACCACACACACCACAAATATCACATACACTTTCTTCACAACAAACGCAATGAACCATGAAAGCTTTAGGAGAATAAATAACTATAAGCTATCAAATCTGTGTACTGAAATTTACTTTCAATAACTGTAATAGTCAACAATTTTATTTAGAATGTTGATGCATTTGAAGTGCCACTTAACACTTCATCTGACAAGTGTTTAGTCGTGTTTCCTTATCACACCCATTTTGTTAATCATGTAAAAACATCTGGGATGATTTTATCGTACAAAGTCAATTTTAAACGTAATTCCTTACACATACTTATTTAACTTGACATTACTTTTGATATCTATACATGTAAATTACCAGTAATTACCAATATGTTATATGTTCCTAATATGTAAGTTTGTCTCACAGACTGCCGAGAGTTTTTAACTGGTAGAGATGTCACCAGCTAAAGGTGAAGTATCACTCATTTTGACTTGTGCTATGGAATGATGTCAATACAACATCTCTGTGACCTTGGCCATTGATATATATGTTGAAAATGTTGTATACAGTTACTACTTATTGCTCACACAAAATGTCTGCACAAATCCTATGATAGTAGTGTCCAACATATTTGTTTTGAAGATTTTAATTTCTCCGACCTTGAATCTTTAAATTGACAATCAACTTTCAAATTGAAACTTGTCATTAATATTACCTATGTAATATACTATGAATCTTCCATGTATATATATATATATATATATATATATATATATATATATATATATATATATATACATTGGAACCTCACCTAAAGACCACCTCGCTTAGGAGACCACCTCATAATTAAGACCATGAAATCAGAGTCTCTTTCTTAATATTAAATCAGTACAGAACCTCACTTCAGAGACCACCTCACTAATCAGACCTCTTTGAGTCAGTCAGTTAGGTGGTCTTAAAAGTAAGGTTCAACTGTATATATATATATATATAAAGATGATATTTTGACAACTTGATGTGTTTAGTGTACCAAGCCTGGAGTCGTATAGTACCTCAGTTTTTCATCTCATTTCAGTTTTTTTTTTTATTACTTATCTGTTAAGTGTTCAGCATCAGAAGTGAAAACCATTGGTTTTACTGATGAGACATGAAACAAAACTCTCAATAACTAATCACCCCTGTGGCCACATTTAGAACCATCCAAAACAATAAATAATGCAGCTTATTATTATAATTCAGGAAGGAACAAGTTAATGTTGCAAGTGAAATTAATACAAAAGTTTTATATTAAATCATACATTCCTGAATTATGATAGTGGATTTTACTATTATTTGAAATGGTTGAGTTCACTGTGGTTACAGGGGTTGATGGGTTAAAGCACCATCACTGCATTAATATAAGTGCATAGCAAAGGTAAAAATTTGTGTCACTTCATCCACAAATGTATAGCTGGTAATGTCTAGTGCTGAAACAAATGTAAGGATACTTGCGCATGAATTGAAGACGGTGAACATGGGAGCATAAAATTACCATTCCAATATTTGGCCACATGTCTAGTGGAATCAATTTGAAAATATTTACTGTCATGGATAGGATATTATATTACAAAAATATCAACAAAAGTATACCAAAAAATACTGACCAGTGAATGTAACTTTTCCATATAAATCTTCTATCTGTGGAGCTATTCCTAATTTGAAACAATACAAGCTGAAAACAGCAAAATGAGCAGAAGTTTAAAAACAATAGTACATTGTAAATTTGTTTGTTTGTGGAATTTTATATATCATATAAACTCGTTCATCAATAAAGATATGACTAGACTGAACTATTTCTTTTAAAACAAGAAATGTTCATGACCATATATAGTCCAAGGTCAACTACTTCCAAAACCAGACACCAATTGTATAAAATTCTGAATTGCAATGGTTAACCTTTGACTTCTTGACCTGAAAATCATTTGGGGTCCTCCACTACCGGTGACAAATTCGTGTGAAAAATACCATCAGTTTTAAGCAAATGGTTCTCCAGATACTGGTTGAAAACCAACTGCATAGATAGCTAATACAGCACCAGTAACCTAGGCTACATAAGATGATTGTATCTTTCAAATTATCATTTACTATTTAACAGGCCTTTTTCAAAGGTCCTAATGGAAAATATGCTTTTTTTTCAAAATTGTAAAAAAAAAAACACTTTCCAATCTGACATGGAGAAAAATAAATTAATGATGGAGAAATGCATTAAAAACAGATTCCAATACTTTTAGAAATACATGTGTCAGCAAACTATTGCATTGTATTCCCATCTGACTAAAATTCACATTAAATTCCCAACTGTGTTGTCAATGGCATTTCCCCAAAATTGGCAGAAAAATGCCAGTATTATTTATTCATCAGTCACAATTCCTGGCTGAAACGACTAATTTAACTTCTGTTGTTATCATCATAGTTCTGTACCTCGTGTAACCTGCTGTGTCCGTCAATAGTACCTTGTTTACCTCTTTGATTACTTGGAATTATTCAAACCTGATGTCACGGAGCATATGTGTTATACCCTCTTACACAGCAGAAGACATTTCTGCATTGCAAATGGCCACCATTACCCGATTTGAATCATTTGAATTACTAGACAACTTGTTTCAGCTGTTGAGACCTTTATTACAAGCTACAATTTCATTGAATTTGAAAAATTAAACATTTTCTTCTTTCTGACTTGGACCGATTAGACAGAATATTTTTGTTTTCCCTAGTTTAAAGCCATATAAGCTGTCACAATGATTACTTTTGTTCCTTGACATAATTATTGAGAATATGATAAAATATGTGTTCAAATACATTATCAAACACATAAAATATTGTAAAAAATCTTCTTTTAGAAGTTATTTGTTTTATTAGATTTTAAGTTTTCCTGTACCTTAAAAAATCTAGCTGTATTTCATATGCAATGACCTTTCAGATAAACTCTTTTGCCATATCAAATGTCGTTCGTAGTTCTGTTAGGGGATCTTGGTCCTTTATGTGCTCTGACTACGTTAAAGTCGGTAGATTTACTATGTGTTTTATATTTATTTTTAAAATACAGGACGTGATTTTTATTGGAAAGTGCATGTATTATGTAAAATATATGCTTTTCAATGCTATCTTAAATACCTGAAGAAAATCAGATAAATATATGAATAAATATATCAGTCACTAAAAGAAATTCTTCAGATCTTTAATGTTACCCTGAATGCAGACATTGACAAAATCAAAACAATATAACTGTGAAAAGTATGCGTACCTCATGTTTTACAATTGTGCCGCCATGTCCGATGGAGTTGGGCAGTTCATGATCATATGTGTCAAGAATGATAAAGCCGAAAATGCAATAGGATGAGTTAAAAATGGGTTGAGATCACCCAATATACCGTGCACTTGGACAATTTCAGAAACAAATGTTTTGAAACAATGAAAAAGACAAACTTAGCCTGATTAAAGTATGAAATGATGATATACGAAAATAAATGTAAAGGGTAATAAGAATAGAATGTATTTTAATTGCAAATAGCATGTGTTTATTGGTCACTCAATAATCTTCGTAAAAATTTACCGAAAGTTAATTTACAATGCTCAAAGTAAGATTGTTGCAATTTTACACATGCATTTGTTATTCTAGCCACCAGACGGTATCACATAAAATGGGCATGTAAAATTTTTCACCTACAACAGCTCATATTGCTTTAAAATTAATATGTCCCTATGATAATTTTAATTGTTTTTAGGACTGAACTGATGTTTTCTGAAATTCCCAGCAAACACTAGGATTAATGAGTCAGAAAAACTAACAGTAGATTTAATAAAAATGAAACTCATAATTTTGGTTTTAATTGCCTATACAAGGTCGGCAGAATGCAAGGGAATTTACCATGACAACAAGGAACACCTGAAAGGATTGTTTGTATTTTATACATTTAGACTATGTATCAATGTTACCTCAGAGCATGAAGGCAGTATATGACCCGGGGCATGTTCTTTTTGTCATAGATGTCTGTTGTTTCAGGATAAAATATCTGAAAATAGATAATATAACATAAATAACAATTGATGCTAATTCTGTCATACTTAACCACAGAGAGAGAGAGAGAGAGAGAGAGAGAGAGAGAGAGAGAGAGAGAGAGAGAGAGAGAGAGAGAGAGAGAGAGAGAGAGAGAGAGAGAGAGAGAGAGAGAGAGAGAGAGAGAGAGAGAGAGAGAGAGAGAGACAGACAGACAGAGAGAGAGAGAGACAGAGAGAGAGAGAGACAGACAGACACAGAGAGAGAGAGACAGAGACAGAGACAGACAGACAGACAGACAGAGAGAGAGAGAGACAGACAGAGAGAGAGACACACACACAGAGAAACAAATAGACACACACACTACAAGTACACACATACACCCAGCCATGACATAAGGGATCTTTGGTACAATGTACAAGATTGAGCAATAACTTATGTGACATTGAAATCAGATGCAGTAACACAGTTTTACACTTATATGCAACCAGTACTCCCAATCATCTCATTCACAAGAGATCACATATTTCATTTCTAAATCTTGTTTTGTACAGATTTAAAACATTTTCTGCATCTGAATGTCAATTTTGTAAACCAAATGTCACTCAACCTACTAAAGTAATGGGACTATCAAATCATGGTCATTAGTTCCATAATTTAGGTGGTCATTTGAATGAGGTCAAATCCTAGGTACTATATTGCGAAGGACTTCAATACATTTGTACATGAAGCTGTTTAATACAGGGGGTCACTATGGCAAGTTGGACTCCGTGTGTCACTGTTTGTGTGTAAGAATTTTCCATCCAGCCGAAATAAAGTCTCATTCCCAAAGTGAAAAAAAAGAAAGGATTTTTCCCCTAATTAGGAGTCAAAATTTCTAAATTGAAGTCAAATGACACAAAATCTTTGTATATTTTATGTGTGTATTTGTGTGTGTGTGTGTGTGTGTGTGTGCACACATGTGCATGCTATCTTATTTAACTGTCATACAGTATGGTTTATCAAACCAGATTCATGTTTTCATTGTTATAGGCATACCATATCTGATGAGAAATTATGATCTTGGCTAGACCATACAACTGCCAATAAAAACCAAAGAAATTTTCATTTCAGATTCTTTTTACTGCACAAACATGATATACTGTTCAATAACATGCCAGTCAATCAAATGTTAAACTATGGACACAGCCACAGGAAAGTGATATTACATGTTTATCAACCAATCATATGTAACTATGGATGCAGGGAAGTGATATCACATGTATATCAAAATAACAATGACTTGGGCTATATATCACAGAAAACAAAGAAACAAATTATATTGAGTAGCAACAGAGATATAGACAGAGATTGACAATTAACCTTCTCATATTGTAACAGTACAGACTGACTTGACTTCTCAACCACTCGGTGATACCAACAACTTAGAGTAAAGACATTTGCCAATGACTCACTTACGCTACAACATTCTTATCGTTTACAAGTTCCCTGTTTATGTCATAAGCATTGTTTACTTATGTACTAAGTGTACTTTTACTAATTTGATTGTCTGGACTGTGTTAATACATCATGACAATTACACAAAACACTTCTGTTTTACAAACTGACTGTGTGGTGACAATAGCAGTAAATTAGAACAGAGTTGTCTACCTTGTTGTGTACACGCCTTTAAAAGTTTTCAATCAATCTCAGGACATTTTGTACAATTTTAATTATCTAAAAAAAAACAGGAAAGGACATGGCAATGGGAAAACAGTAATTTTCTTTTACCTGTTAACAATAACAGCTATTAATATCAACATGTGGGTCAGGTGACAGGTATACTTGTTTAATTTCATGGGCAGAAAATTTCGCATTTTTCTGAAAGGATCTTATTCACGGGTATTAAATTTTGTGCAAAACCGTTTTCAAAACAGGAGCGTAATAGGAGTTAAAGCAAAGATGTGATATGTGTATATGATGTCTGGTTATATATATATCCAAAAACTTTTTTCTATTTTAAAAACATATCAACAATTTTGTCTTTCTGATACTTCATAATTATAAGGTAAAATATTCATGGGTACATAATTTCCTAGGATCCTATATATAAAAGGTCCCCATTAATCTCCGATTACCGGTAACAGGGAATTTTTATTTTGTTTGAATGGTGTTTCACTTCACACTCAACAATTTTGGTGTCATATGGTGGCGGCCAGTTTTTATTGGTGGAGGAGACAACCCAATTACTATGTACTCGGCAAGAGACCAGAAGTGACTGTTTTCAGTAAAAATATGTTGATAAAGGGATAGTCAAAAAAGGATTTTAAAGAAAATACACGTACATGACCATATGAAGTCCTGATTTTACCAGTGTAATGTATAGTGTAGAGAAATCCTCTCAGAATCAAAGTACTGATACAAGTTGATGGTAATCGTAAGTTTTAATGTGGTATAATTATAATACACTCAGTATACTGAATACTTTTTAATTCGGTTAAAAGTAGGTTTTACAAAAAAAAGTAACTAAAAATTGGGGCCTGAAGTCACCAAATTTACACAATACTCAAGCTCAACATTTATTTCATTATTTTGACTATACAATCGATGTAAATGTTTTGAGTTTGAGTGATTAAGAAACATATCAATATTTTCCATCATTCCTTTATAAATTTTTGCGTCACACTTTTAATTTTCCTGTAAAAAATGAATAAATATTTTGAGTACGGTACTCAAAATCGAAGTACGTACTCAAACATTTTTCTAATATTTCTGAAGTTTCCTACTATGAGTATTAATTTTGACCATTATTTACAATTGTATGCTTACAATATACAAACATGTCCCATTACAGAATGAAGTGCACTTGATTTGAACTTAAAATCATGAAAAGTTAGTTGAGCTTGAGTACTGACTAAATTTTGTGACTTCGGGCACGGGTCAGACATTTGGCCTAACGTGAGTACTGATGGCTTATTTATTATGCAACAAACTACATAGACCAGCAATATGATTATAAAATCTTGTGCATATAAACATTGTTTCATCAATATTAAATGTTTATGTGACAGGGCAGTATTATACCCTTACCCTATACTTCCTATCAGTAGCCTTAAATCTCTAGATCAATACATGTGCATGTAAAACATTGTCTCAACTTCAAAGACTGCCGCGAGTTTCTCATCAGTTTAGATCATATGAGTGAGGAATGAGCAACTTCTATGTCCGACTTCAGACAGATCTTGCCAAAACACAGTGAGGGAAACTTGACCAAAACTCATTTACATATAAATCGTGCTCAAGAATTGTTAACAGTCGCTTTTAATGTTGACTCTATCGCAAGAGTTTAATGGTGAAAAATAATTGAAAAGTAACATTCTAAAGCAAATTCATAATATCTTAAAATTCATAAAGGACGCCAAACTGACCTTTAATAGCATATATTTCAAGAAGTCTTGTAGACCTATATTTTTCAGTGAATTCTTACTATATTTTCGCCATTTTAAACATAAAAAATATACAAATAAATGTGTTATTTGGAAATTTCAATCTTGATGTTGAGTTTATGTTGCTGAAACATATATACATGTGTAATTTTGCGTCAATGTAATATGTTATTAACCCACAAAAGGTGCTTTGACTTGTTCCCAATAAACAACTGAGCATAACATACATTTGTAACTGCGCTGATGTTCCATCAACTTGTAAAAACTGTAAAATCACAAAACAAACATTTGTTTACAAATGGTCACCTTTTTGTTTATCTAAGACTCAAGTCAAATAGTCATTACAACAAATACAGGTATTCCAACAGGTAACGCGAGGTTCACAGACTGGAAGTCGGTATCAGCTTATCTATACATTGTATATATAGATATTTAAATTATCAAGAGAACCAAGACTTGTCAAAAACACAACAGTTATTCTGACAAGGCTAGCCCAAACGTTGAGTGGTCAATTTTTATAATTCTTACTGTCTTACTCAGCAAATTGATAAAGGCAAGTGACAGGTAAACAACAGATTAGGATAAAAACAACACCTCTTTTACAAGTATCTCTCTATAAATATGTCTAATATGACAGAAAGTCATTATATACAAGAGCTTTTTAAGAACTTTCCCTAGTAAAGCATTCAAGTTCATGTTTTCACATCTTGAAGCAATGAAAGTCCCTCTCCAGGGATTTTCCATACACTTTTGGAAATGGGATCAGAGCCTTTTAAATTGGGAATTTTAGCAACATTTCATTTAAATTGGGAAAAGTAAAAATATACTAAACAGTATGAGATTACATGTACCATAATCTCTTCAAAATCATTATCATTTGACTAAAAGTTTTCAACTGTAAATCAAAGAAAAAGTCAATAAAATTATATATATATATATATATATATATATATATATATATATATATATATATATATATATATATATACATATACATATATATATATATATATATACATACATATATGCATTGGGAATGGGACCATTTTTCAGCCCCTACAACAGGGTAGATCAATGCTCTCAACAGCTGAGTTAGACACTGCCATCACCTTTTCCCCATGGTAAAAGGCTCAGGGTTAGGGTGATATACATGTAATACTTCCTATTTCCAGTTGGACATCAGCAACTGTGTATTACATTTTGTACAAATCTCAATATATCGAGCCAGAGGCTGAGAAAAGGGCCCTTAGGACTATTTTGGGACAATTGCCATTTTTATTGTTTTCAGAAACTTGAACATAAATGGGTTTATAATAAAAATACAATATGAGAATGAGGGCAAGCCAGACAAACTCTTTTTATTTCTTTAAGATCAAAATACAATATGAGAATGAGGGCAAGCCAGACAAACTCTTTTTATTTCTTTAAGATCAAAATACAATGTGAGAATGAGGGCAAGCCAGATGAAATCTTTTTGTTTCTGGCACAAACAATCTTCAAAGTTATAAATATTATATCAGACAGAATTTCATGTTTTCTTGCATTTCACTGCCGTAAGGACCCTATTCTCAGCTGTTGGCTCATATATTGTTGACTGGCATCTCTAATACAAGGTTATATCCTAAACAGGAAATACATGTACAATACAGCTCCTCAACAAAAAGTTAAGATCCCAATTTGCTGCAAATGAATAAGTTTAAAATTTATGAGAAATCATTGAGTCAATTTAGCCACTTGTAAAAAGAAGCTGAAAGTTTATCTTCCTGTATTAGAATTTCTTTATCAAATAATTTATTCCTACTAGACTACATATCAAATATAAGTATATGTTAATAATAATATATAAATGTCTGATCATAACCATATACATGTATGTATAATAGTATAATATAATACACAGAATCACAATTATGTGCATATAAAAAATCATATAATCATGATTATAATCATGATAAACAACCATGATTATATACATGTCAAATACAATATAACATACAGTCAAACTTGCATTAAAAGCTACCTCTAAATAAAGGGCACCTGCCAATAAACTAAAGGCCATTATAATGTAACCGTTTTTTTTTAACTTATTTTGTAATAATAAAAAAAAAACTATAAAAAGGGCCACCTGTCTATAATGGCTTCTTTTACCTGTTCCCTTGAGTGGCTTTTACAGACATGTTTGAATGTATAATCATGATTTTGTAAAATACATTTAAAATAATAAATCAAAGTTATGTAAGTACGGTTCTTCATTTCGAAAACAAAAATACACAATCAAAAATGCTTTTGATACAATCCCTCATGCAAATGATGAGGGTTGACACACATCATACATTTAATACTGAGAAACAAGTTGTTATACAGCCATGCATTCACTGTCACAAGCTATGAATTCTAATTAGTCCCCCATGTACACTTTGCCGAGTCTGTGAGTATGAAACTGAATATATTGCTTTCAAAATTAAATGCATATGAAAAGGGATATTTAAACCAAAGCTAGTGCAATACATAATTCATGTGCTAGTATTTTTATCAGTGAGTAACACTCTGATTTAAATGTATGTATGTATGGATATTTACCAATGACTCTTTTTTAGCAAAATGAGGCATTTTCTACTTTTGTGTTACGAGGTCAGTAAAACAAGAAATGAGTCATACATGTAAGGACAACAAAATTAGATTTCATAAATAAATAAAAAGCATGAGTAATTCAAACTCAGGAGTATGGATACTTATTTAATATCAACAATTCTTGATCAAAAAGATATTGCTTTGGCTGACTGATTGATTACCTGACAGATTGATTGATTGACTGGTATTCTATGTTGCATGAAAAATATTGGGGCTTGATTACAGAGGGCAAAAGTTACAATGTGATTTAAAGGATAAAATATAAAGGACCAAAATCACATTGTAATTTAGAGACCTGACTACAGAGGGCAAAAGTTGTAATGTGATTTAGAGACTTGACTACAGAGGGCCTAAGTCATAACGTGATTTAGAAGTTGACTACAAAGGAACAAAGTGATAATGTGACTTAGAGGTTGATGACAGAGGACCAAAGTCATAATAATAATGTCATTTAGAGGTTGACTACAGAGGGTCAAACTCATAATGTCATTTAGAACTTGACTACACAGGGCCTAAAGTCACAATTTGATTTAGAGGTTGACTACACAGGGCTAAAGTCATAATGTGATTTAGAGGTTGACTACAGATGGCCAAACTCATAATGTGATTTAGAGACTTGGATACAAACAGCTTTACTCATGATGTGATTACTAAAATAAGTTTGTATATCGACCAATAAACTCCATCCTAGAAAGTCTACCGAGCGAGAGTTAAAAAGACCTCCTGAGGTTTCTCAGCTTCTATAGAGCATAAAAAGGTCCTTCTTTGAATTTAAATTCCTTTACTTCCTGTAAAATGAAGATCAGAAGTGTTCCTCTGTTTCTTCATTACATTTGGTCACTGGTCATCAGCACTCATATCCCCATCTATCTAAGACAGAAAATCTATACAATTGAGCATGTATTGTTTTTTGACAGCCCCTCCCCTATACATTTTAGGCATGTGCTGCAAGATAGGTCTATATTTCGGGGGTTGATTGAATCTTGAGCCAGATATCTTTGTGAGCAGTTTATAGGTCTTTTTTTTTCTAAATGTATCAATACTGTACAGTAGCGTAAGCTACATACCATGGCAAAGATAGAATGATTGGACATTAAATGTCCATTAATATAAAACTGGTATAAAGATATCATTTAATGTTTTACGTATATCAGTAAACATAAGCAGCATGGCGGAATGAATCGCTGTGTGACTGCAAAATAATTCTGCGGAGACCTGATGAAGCTGTAAAAATGACTTTGTAACCAGGTAGCAGAAATATAGGTCAATTACAGGTAACCATATAGAAATAGGACAGGTATTCAACAAACACCAAAGATCATGAAACTTTAGAGAATAAGAAATTCAACCTAAGAAGACTATAAAGTTAATGTGGGTCAAAATAATAGGCAACTCTTCCTTTCAATTTTTTTTTAACCCGTAAAACTGTTGGTTTTTTTTAGCTTGTAGTATATTTTTGTTGTTAGGCAACTCCTGAATTAATTCTATTGTGTAATCTTTCATCGTAATCGCAGGTAATTGAGTTGCTATGGCAATTAGATACAATTACTCTCTGAAGTCTGAACTACTCATGCCTGGATATACTTGTCAAATGTCAAATGCACTTTTCCGTGTACTTATGTCAAAAGTTTGAGGCAAAAATCACAGGTATACCACAGATTATACATTTGGTCCCATTTAGTACAATGTATATACAGTGAAACCTGTATATAGGGGCCACCCAAGGGACCATAAAATATTGACCTTTATGTGCAGGTGACCCTTATATACAGGTTCAATTTAGTTGAAGTATGCAGTCAAGGGACTTGAAAAAATTGGCCTTTATAAACAGGTAATCCTTATATAGAGGTGGCCGCTATAGCAGGTTTTACTGTATATATGACCTTTCGTAAGACTGTGATTCTGAGTTACAAATCCCGTCATTGTTATTTTTCTGATGCTGAATTATTGCAATAGAATTTTTTTTATAACAGAAGAATGTAAAGTGATAGTAACAGGTCAACTTTACCCTCATACAGTGCAATACCCTAACCACTGTACTATGTTCATAGTATGTATAATTAATAAATAGCCATGGCAACCAGATATTCTTGACATGCAGTCAAAAATTAGTAAGTAGCACCCAGTTTGGCAAGTACACTTTCAAAAGACAATTCTGGACTACTGGTCTCAAGGTGCATTGATCTCTGTTGCTGAGTGATTTTGGGAATTAAGGTGTAAATCCTCCTGGAACCTAAGTTGTTTATGTTTGACAGTTTTGGTGGCCACCAGATTATCTACAGAACATACTGTTGGGCAGTCTGAAGTATGATCACATACAATTTCTTGTTTCTTTTTTTGAATGCTGTTATACGCTACACTCAACAACTTTTCAGTTATATGGTCGCATTCAATTTTTACTGTTGAAGGAGAGAACCCGGTTACAATGTACCCTGGAAGAGACCATCAGACTTCCACAAGTAAACTGGCAACCCTTCTAACAAAATCAGCTTAGGTTCCAGCAGGGCTCGAGCACACACTAACTAGAAGTGAGAAACTTAACGGTTTGACCCAGATCCTCTAATCACTCGGCCATAGAGGCCCCTAATGACGTAAGCAGGAAGTCTTTATATACAAGGGATCACAAGAGTGAATACCCATGTAAACAATGCGGAATTACAGACTTTTTAGTAATTTACGTCGTTGTAAGTCAATAGACAGAACTGCACCTTTAACACTTACATGTACTGTAGAATCAGAAAATTTCATTGTGGTTTTAATTTTGTTGTTTTCATTTATCATTGAAGTTTAAACCATGATGAAATTTTATATAAATCATACCTAGTAATGGTTACAGGTTTCTCTAAAAACAAGTTTTTCTATTTCAACAAAATTTGATGTCAACGTATTTGTGTTATATTTAAAACAACAAAATTTTCACCCCACAATATTATCTGATTCTACAGTAATCTTATTTATCTTAAGCGGACAGAGACGGCATGATAACAGTAACCAACTTTAGGCAAATAACAAGGGTTGATAGACTTCCAATGCATATCAATTGATAAAAAAACATCAGTCTACCAAAGATGTATGTCTGAACCAATTATGGTGAGGGTAGATGAAGAAATGAAATAGATATGGCCCAGACAAACAAATCAACACAAGGAAACAACTCTAAGAAAAATTGTGATGGGAATGTAAATTTTGTATGCAGCAAGAGTCAGAGTCTACTTAAAATGTACACCTGCACTTAATACATGGAATATGTGAATCTGAAGTGCACAAAAAAATGACTTAGATGAGGTCTGGACAAATAAAATCAACAAGGGGAATAACTCTAAAAAAAAAAAAAACTAAGGGTGGTAGAAGCCAAATTTTTGTATGCATCGTTTTGTCTTCTATTATGTATATCTGCACAAAAAACAGGGAGTGTAGATGAAGAAATAACTTTGACAAATAAAGTCAACGAAATGAAATAACAGCAATGGGAGCACAATTTTGTATGTGACTCTGCCTTCTTAAAATGTATACATGCACCAAATATGGGGAGACAAGTTGAAGACAGTAAAAAAACAAAAGACTGAAGGACTGACACAAAACGTGAGTCCTCTAAGGAACAGTGGGAGACTAAAAATATCATCACTGTATGACAAAAAAAATTTCCTGTGCTTTGCACCTGACACTTCAGAAGTCATTTAGCTGGTACATGTACAATGTTACATGAAAACTTAACTCTGTCATAGAGGTCCCTTTCAAGTGGTCAAAAAATGAGGTAACAAAAGTTTGTAAAAAGCTTCCAAGAATAAATCAGTTCAAGGTTCAGTACTAGTAATGTATGCGTAATCTATTTCACTATGGCATACTTGTTTGTTTGGCACAAAACAACTGGAAACAGGTGATTAAAAACAGGATGTGCAGTATTTCTGAGTCATGTGACACATACTGTTCATACATACAAGATGTGTGTCTTACTATCAGAATCTCTTTGCCAGGAAACAAACCCTTGACACATCTTAAACTTTATTTCTCTCTCACAAAATCACAGCATTGAAACACTAGTAATAATTACAGTCGCATTGTTCACTGTCTACACATTGGTTGTCTTTTTTTTCTAATAATAATCATTGGTTCAAGGAGTAGTGAATGAAAATAATTCCTTGCTTTTGAACTTTTAGTCTTTGGACCTTTGACAAAATGAAAATATTTCTACATTATCTTATGAAGATACATTTTGCACATTTAGCAGTCAATAAAATGACTTTGTTTGACGATACTGTGGAACCTGTCTTGAGAGCGCAACCCATCTGCCACAGAAATGTGATCTATCAAGACAGGTAAAGAAGTTTTATTTACAGTGATATTTAACCGAATGATTTTCAAAATGTGGTCTCAAAAGACAGGTGGTCTCTCATGACAGGTAGTCTCTCATGACAGTGGTCTCTCATGACAGAAGTCTGTTAAGACAGATATAACTGTATCATTTTGTCATTGTCTGAAATGTTTTATACTAGTTGATTTTATAAGCATATTCAGTTACAAAAGGGCTAAGCATTAAGCACTGTCTGGAACAGGTAAATTTACCTGTTGGACAGGTGTAAGTTGTACCTACAATGTAACCTGTTCAACAGGACAGCCCAGGTGAAAATAAATCAGACCATTTGCAAAACTCAAAAGACATCCTCTACATGTTGCATGTTAGTGTTGTTTTGTAATAAATGGACATCTCACTATTACAGCAATTTTAAAATGCCATCTTAAATATGAAGACTGAATTTTGTATATGTTATATGTCATTCGGACAGTTAATTCTCGGACAGACCTGTCCAACAGGACCCCCAAAAAGTTCATGTTGATCCCTGGTTACACGGTAGTGACCATTTAAACAAGCAAGTTTTCAAAGTTCAATGTACTCCAAGATTACAAAACTCATCTCAAACCAGCTTATTTTAAAACCCACTGATGCCATCCGGATGATGTGTCCATCCAAAATTGCATCAATTACGTATTGACTCAACATGCAAGATATTCTCCAAGTTTTGATGCTTAAAGTATGGGTCTCACTTGTGCACATTCACTGTTTAATTTCTGCCTGATCTTCAATATTTTCAATGATGTGATTTTTACTTCCCCTATGGCTACACATGCATATCATCTGCCGAAGCATTTTCAGTACTTTTAAGAAAATGCTTGCAAAATAACCATACAACAGACTATTACTGATAAATGCATTTCCAAATAAAAATTTTGTTTCATAAGAAAAATTCAGATCCAAAAAAGTACCAAATAGAAATTAGAACCCCGAAATGTAATTTTTCCAGAATTTGTTCGAGAAAATCGTAATGGGGAGATTGGGACTAAAATCAATGACCCCACTCGCCACAATCTTCATAGAGGTGAGCTAAAAACCAATCTGCCCAAAATCAAACAAAAATAAGCACATACCTGAGGAAGGCCAACTTTTCCCATGGCAACAAACCAATGATTTATGTTGTCTGTGTGTCGAAAGTGAAGTCCTCTGGTCTGAAAAAGATTTAAAGAATCATTGTATGCTATTACATATAGTAGTATATATACCCTCTAACTGCCCCAACATCTCACACTCACGCACACGTACACAGACACACACATCCACTTCTGGGCTCTAGAACCTTAGATTGTGTATATTGGGAATTGGACTAGGCCAGTCCAACTGGAATTTTCTTTCTTACCAAGAAAATTACAGCTGAACTGTATTTAAAGTATCGACAAACATGAGTGTGTTGGGTTGAAAGGGAAATTTCGGCCCTTGTGGTAAAAATTGGAAAGTCCAATTCTCAGGAAACCCTCACATTGGACAGCAAGATTCTAATTTTAATCACTTGGTTGGATAGTGCTTTGTCCACACAATACACCCAAACAAGATTCTATTAAACTATATATATATATATATATATATATATATATATATATATATATATATATATATACATACACATACACAGTAAAACCTGCTATAGCAGCCACCTCTGTATAAGGATTACCTGTTTATAAAGGCCAATTTTTTTCAAGTCCCTTTGACTACATACTTCAACTAAATTGAATCTGTGTGTAAGGGTCACCTGCACATAAAGGTCAATTTTATCTGGTCCCTTGGGTGGCCCCTAAATACAGGTTTCACTGTATATATATTATAATTAGCGCAAAATGCATCCATGAGATTTTTTTGGTGTTGCGTAAAATCAATGATTTCAGATGCATTTTTTGTATTTTTGATAAAAAGCATTAATGTTATTGATCTAGCCTAGGTCTAACTCATGTATAATGCAAAGTAAGAGATAAGCCTCAGACTATACTTGTAAACACACTGTCATAACATGAAAAACAAATTGTTCTGAACATGTACATGTACATATCTTAATCAGTGGTAGAAACATACACAGACTTAGTACTTGACTTAGCTGGTGAAGTACTAAATTTTCAACACAAAGGTCCCTGGTTTGATACCCTATTGAGCAGGATTTTCAGGTGATTTTTTTATCTGCCATCCAGCTGCCCCATCCCACTCTCTCGTTCTACAACTACATGTTGATTAAAAGGTTCTAGGCTGTGCAGTTTGTTTCCTTTGTAAGGGTGTACAAGTTTAGTGGCATGTCAAAAGCTGATGGTAATATTGACTAGTCAAGGAAACAAATACAATGAACCGTTTTTGTAGAGACCATGCTCGTTCCTTGGGGGACTTTGTCATTGCAATAAATTTGCTTTTATAGAGAAATGTTGTCTATATTACCAAGAGTAACATTAATTGACTGTGGGAAAAATTGAGATTGATGTTGTCTATATTACCAAGAAGCACAATAACTTACTGCGGGTAAAAATTGAAATCAATTTTGTCTATATTACCAAGAATAACATTAATTGTCTGTGGGTAAAAATAGAGATTGATGTTGTCTATATTACCAAGTAGCACAATAACTTACTGCGGGTAAAAATAGAGATTGATGCTGTCTATATTACCAAGTAGCACAATAACTTACTGCGGGTAAAAATAGAGATTGATGTTGTCTATATTACCAAGTAGCACAATAACTTACTGCGGGTAAAAATTGAAATCAATTTTGTCTATATTACCAAGAATAACATTAATTGTCTGTGGGTAAAAATAGAGATTGATGTTGTCTATATTACCAAGAATAACATTAATTGTCTGTGGGTAAAAATAGAGATTGATGTTGTCTATATTACCAAGTAGCACAATAACTTACTGCGGGTAAAAATAGAGATTGATGCTGTCTATATTACCAAGTAGCACAATAACTTACTGCGGGTAAAAATAGAGATTGATGTTGTCTATATTACCAAGTAGCACAATAACTTACTGCGGGTAAAAATAGAGATTGATGCTGTCTATATTACCAAGAATAACATTAACTGACTGTGGGTAAAAATAGAGATGATGTTGTCTATATTGCCATGTAGCACATTAACAGACTGCGGGTAAAAATAGAGATTGATGTTGTCTATATTGCCATGTAGTACATTAACAGACTGCGGGTAAAAATAGAGATTGATGTTGTCTATATTGCCATGTAGCACATTAACAGACTGCGGGTAAAAATAGAGATTGATGTTGTCTATATTGCCATGTAGTACATTAACAGACTGCGGGTAAAAATAGAGATTGATGTTGTCTATATTGCCATGTAGCACATTAACAGACTGCGGGTAAAAATAGAGATTGATGTTGTCTATATTGCCATGTAGTACATTAACAGACTGCTTTAGAGATTGATGTTGTCTTTATTGCCATGTAGTACATTAACAGACTGCGGGTAAAAATAGAGATTGATGTTGTCTTTATTGCCATGTAGTACATTAACAGACTGCGGGTAAAAATAGAGATTGATGTTGTCTTTATTGCCATGTAGTACATTAACAGACTGCGGGTAAAAATAGAGATTGATGTTGTCTATATTACCATGTAGCACATTAACAGACTGCGGGTAAAAATAGAGATTGATGTTGTCTTTATTACCATGTAGCACATTAATTGACTGGGAAAAATTGAGATTGATGTTGTCTATATTACCAAGTAGCACAATAACTTACTGTGGGTAAATATAGAGATTGATGTTGTCTATATTGCCATGTAGCACATATTTTTACTGTGGGTAAAAATAGAGATTGATGTTGTTATAGAATAAAGTTTATATCAATGTCAATGCTGCATAAACTCATCATTACAGATTCATTAATCAACACCATTGAAATTCAATTTCTTAGAACACAAACTACCAATGATAATTTCAAAGAGATATATTTGTGTGGTTGTAGCCAAGGATTTCTTGACTATAAATGCAGGTCCTGAATTTTTATTGTAGATGTTAGAAGCTATATATTCCATTTTATCAACAGTAAATAACAATCTGTACGTTTGTCCAGAGCAAAATGTTATTGGTAGGTGGAATTGTCGGAGCAACGAAGGTCATTAAAAGTGGTCCGACTGTACACACATTAAACATTTATTGTATACAACATTATGTGTAAATTACACACAAGACATCTATCATATACAACATTATGTGTAAATTACACACAAGACATCTATCGTATACAACATTATGCGTAAATTACACACAAGACATCTATCGTATACAACATTATGCGTAAATTACACATGCATAAATTACACACACGACATCTATCGTATACAACATTATGCATAAATTACACACACAACATCTATCGTATACAACATTATGCATAAATTACACACACAACATCTATCGTATACAACACTGCATAAATTACACACACGACACCTATCGTATACAACATTATGCGTAAATTACACACAAGACATCTATTGTATACATACCATAAATCTGCTCTGGTCTTTATCATATATCTTTCTAAGTGTAACAACTTGTGGTGCAAGGAAATGCCCCAGCTTCGCCAAAAATACTCCATTTCTTAGTCCTTCCTCTAATTCTGTTGTGGGCGGTAACTCTTCATTTACACAAGCTTGGATCCACCTACAAAAAAAAAAGAAATAACTCATTTATACAAGCTTGAATCCATCTGCAAAAGAAATGCAATTAATCCTTATCTACATGTATAAAAGCTTGGATCCCTCTGAAATAGAAATACAATAAACCCTATTTCTATAATCTTGGGACCTCTTGCAAAAAACAAAGTTAATTTTGTATACATGTTTGTAAGCAAACCAATCCAACAAAGACCCAACATTAAAAGCTTTTTTTAGGAGTTTTCATTATGAAAAGTCTGCATTTCCTTTAGTTTCATGTCAATACATAGAGAAAATTGAAAAAAAATGGTACCTTCCAATCAACCAACTTCTAAAACCCTTACTCTGATTACATTATGGTTCAACAAAGAAAATTGTCAATCCAATTACCTCTGTCCAAGACCCCGCTGGTAAATGTAGGTTAAATAGCCCTTTGCTAAAAATTTACATGTAAATTTACTAAACTATGGGTTAATTAAAATGAGCCACAGTTCAACTGGCATATATGTACACATTATATACACCTATATATAGATCAACCAAACTATGGGTTAATTAAAATGAGCCACAGTTCAACTGGCATATATGAACACATTATATACACTTATATATAGATCAACAACCCCCAGCAGTAGGGCCTAAAGGTACGTGAAGCTGGTCCAACTGGAGTCAGGACTACCTATCATCTTAAGAATAAAGGTTCCTGGTTAAACTGGGTCATATTATACATGTACATGTAGCTCACAATAAAGACCTCTACAATTGACTATACTTCATCAAACTGGCTATTTACAGTTCTAATATATAAGGTTCAAATGGGACTTAACTCATCTGAAACTTTACCTATTCACCATCAATATTTAAATTTGCTAATAAACCAGTTTTTCCCATAAGTTCAAACCAAAGTAAAATCTAAAGGCTAAAAATATGGTTATACATAATCAGGTGTTTTTAAATCTTTGAATCCAATTTTATGAAAATTTTTCAAAGAAAATGTTGTCCCTTTTAAAATACCAGTAATGTACATATACATTAATTTTGTAGTTTGCATATTTCTGGACAGTGAGACCTGTCTTGAGAGACCATCCCATCTGCCACTGAAATGTGATCTTTTAAGACAGGTGCTCTCTCAAAAGAGGTTTTATTTAAAGGATTATTTATCCAAGTAGTTTTCAGAATGTGGTCTCAGAAGACATGTGGTCTTTCAAGACACATTCCATTATATATATACATACATGTACATGTAAACTCAAACAATGATAACGGATTTCCAAACACATTGTTGTCTTTCCTTCAGAATGGTGTGTATTTATTTACATAAACATGTATTTTAACTAGACCACTTTATATATAAACACACACACATATATATATATATATATATATATATATATATATATATATATATATATATATATATATATATATATATATACACACACACACACACAGAGTGAAACCTGTATATAGGGGCCACCCAAGGGACCAGAAAATATTGACCTTTATGTGCAGGTGACCCTCATACACAGGTTCAGATTAGTTAAAGAATGCAGTGAATGGCCTTTATAAGCAGGTAATCCTTATATAGAGGTGGCTGCTATAGCAGGTTTTACTGTGTGTGTATATATACATATATATACATGTACACACATGCACAATGTAGATAAAGTGAAGGTACCTTGTAAATATATTCATAAATCTGTCGGTATCATATCACAGATCTGCTATTTCACCTATCTAACAACTGCATGTCACTGGTGCAGTTTTGTAACAGTATTACCTTGAAATTCTTAACATAACAAAAACAGTTTAACACAACAGTGTACGTAAACAATGGTACATACTTTTATGCATGTAGTAAAACAAATGTCACTCATTGATATGGTGTATATCAGTTATCACACAATATGATATCAGCCATCACATATATCAGATATCATGCAGTGATATGAAGTATATCAGACATCACACTTTGATATGATATATATAAGATTATATCACACAATATGATGCAGATTGGCCATCACACAATGTGATATATATATATATACAGTGAACCCGCTTTACAACGACATTCATTATAACAGAATATTCGGTATCCGACAAGAATCGCTTGGGAACAAATGTACATGTACATAAAAAGTACTCATTACAACGGAATATTCAGTATCCGACTCGGACATTAAATTCCGGGAACAAGTGTACAAAACTCAGTGTAAATAAACTCTTTACAACGGCATAACAGCATAGTAGAACAACCTGCTGATCCGGCTATTGTTTTCAGTCTTGGTTTTCTTCACGGTTGAAATCACAGGTAAAAATAATTGTGTCAATAAAACAATTACACCGTCAATTGTTCTCTAATCTGTACTGATAGGCGATGGCCTAGGTGTCGACGATTGGCGCTTGAATCATCCTTACCTGTACAGTAGGCAGTAGGCCTAATGTTTATAAACCATCAGTAGGTTTCGTTAGAACTGACAGGAAGATAAATACACTTACAAGCTGTGTACAGATTAAAAAAAAGATAAACAAATAAATAAATAAATAAATAAAAAATACATATAGTTGACAAATTCCGTTACGCTACATGACCGTGCCGATGTGGTTACAATGGCGGACCTTTAAATTACTTCAATCCTTGCGATATAGCCGTAGACATTTTAGTAAAACTTTATTTATGAAACACATTTTTAAGAGAATTGTATCAGCAATCTCAGAGCTATTTAAGCAATTTATAATGAATTTAACTCGGAATCACGAGATATATTACATTCGGGCATTTTGTACATGATCCGTGCATTTCACGATATCACGATTTTCGATATGCGACCGAAAAAAATAATTGTGCATTGATGTTTACAATATTAACTTGCATAAATATGATAATTAAAATGTTGAAAATAGTATGATATAAAATAATAAGATTTGTTGTTGTAAGTTTATTTATTTACATGTACATATATGCGTAAATGATACTGAAGGGAGCTAACTATGAAATGCCCACCACATCGAATTCATTACAGTGACAAATTCGATATAACGTCATTCCTACATGGGAACAAACACGGTCGTTGTAAAGAGGGTTCACTGTGTATATATATATATATATATATATATATATATATATATATATATATATATATATATATATATATATATATATATATATCTATATATCACATTACATTTTGTTGTTGTTCCACTGTATATTGTTGTTTTTCTCTTGGATGTTGTTGTTGCCCATATTTGAATTAGCCTGCCATATTGTTTCGGGCCTCAACAGCATGGGCAAAAATAGAAGCAGGGTTTAAGTCGTAATAGTTCATCAATCAGTCCTCTTGTTACATACCAACATCAATTGGTTACAAAAAACTAATTGCAACTTCTACATTCAAACTAGAAATTAAAATTTAAAGTAAGAAAACAGCAAGCATTTTTTTTTTTGAGAATTGAATGTTTTTGTTATAACTTGCCTGATTCATTTTACATTTGTACTGGACAGTCAGTCAATGACCCCCCTCCCCTCGAGTACCTTTTTTTTTTGTTTATTTGTTGTTTTACATCCCATCAAAACATTTTCACTCAAATGGATATGTCACCAGCTTTAGATGAAGTGCTACACATTTTGACCTGTGCTATGGACTGATGCCAATACAGGGAAGGTTCTTTTATGCGTCATGCCTGCCATAACATGGGACCTTGGTTGTAAATCTCATTGAAAAGACTTGTACATGTAACTTTCATTTTGCTTTTAAGCATTTTGCCATCCCAGTTAATATAAATACAATACAATAAAAAATAAACAAGATTTGCTGAACTTCAGTTACAAAAGAGAGCACCTGTACATTACAAGTAAACATGGACCATAATACACAAAACAATTTGAGATAAAAACAATGGGACCATTACATCGATAAGTTAGATAAAATAACACTGGATACAAAACTTCCGTCTTTTTATTGTGACTATGCCCCAGCGCTCTGGAGTATTTGCTATTAACTACTTTAAAGTATCCGTATCTTTAAAATCGTTAACCTGCATCAGAGAGTTTTGTCACTGAAGTACTCAGTCGTAACAAAACAATTAGGATGTAACTTGTAAAAATCCATATGAGTCGTTTGTTAATGTAATGAGTTTGACACATGATAAATGAAAATAAACATTGAAAGCATATTGCTAGGATCAACAAATCAATATGTCTATTTCTTCAATTTTTACAAAACTTAATCTACATGTACATGTATGGTCTTAAGATATCTCATATGCTGAGAAAAAAAAAAGTACAAACAAGGACATTTTGAAAATTTTCTTTTTTTACTCTGTATTATTTAGGCTATTCGCCTAGAGAACATCTCTGCAAAATTATCTGCATTCCAACACCTTTATTTTGTGAAAGGTGAGCTAACTTTAATCTATTCTTAATCAAACAGACCAACAAACACAGACTTAACTTGTAGTTCCTCAGTGGGAGTTGAGAAAAGTTCTTAATCAGATTGAGATAGTTCTACAGACTGTGACAAAAAATGTAGTCCCTGAGTGAGAGGTGTGAAAAGTTCTTAATCAGATTGAAATAGTTCTACAGACTGTAACAAAAAATGTAGTCCCTGAGTGAGAGGTGTGAAAAGTTCTTAATCAGATTGAGATAGTTCTACAGACTGTGACAAAAATGTAGTCCCTGAGTGAGAGATGTGAAAAGTTCTTAATCTGATGGACCTACAGACTCAGACAAAATCTGTAGTCCCTCAGTGAGAGGTATGCAAAGTTCCTAATCAGATGGACCTACATACAGACCCAGACAGAATCTTTAGTCCCTAGGGAGGTGTGAAAAGTTCTTATTCGAATGGACCTACAGACCCAGACAAATCTGTAGTCCCTCAGTGAGAGGTGTGAGAAGTTCTAAATCAGATGGACCTACAGATCCACACAAAATCTGCGGTCCCTAATGAGGTGTGACAAGTTCTTAATTGGACAGATTGAGACCCAGACAAAATCTGTAGTCCCTGAGTGGGAGGTGTGAAAAGTTCTTAATCAGATGGACCTACAGACCCAGACAGAATCTGTAGTCCCCAGGGATATGTGAAAAGTTCTTAACAGATTGAGATGGACATTCAGACTGTGACAAAATCTGTAGTCCCTGAGTGAGAAGTGTGAAAAGTTCTTAATCAGATGGACCTACAGACCCTGACAAAATCTGTAGTCCATCAGTGACAGGTGTGCAAAGTTCCTAATCAGATGGGCCTATGTACAAACTCAGATAAAATATGTAGTCCTTCAGTGAGAGGTGTGAGAAGTTCTAAATCAGATGGACCAACAGACCCAGACAAAATCTGTAGTCCCTAGGGAGGTGTGAAAAGTTCTAATTCGAATGGACCTACAGACCCAGACAAATCTTTAGTCCCTCAGTGAGAGGCTGAAATGCCATTAATCAGATGGACTTACAGACCCAGAAAAAATCTGTAGTTCCTACATGTAGGTTGGGTTTGAGAAAAGTCTTCATTCAGATTGAGATAGACCTAAAGACCAAGACAAAATCCCTCTGTGAGAGGTGTGAAAAGTTATTAATTGGAAAGACTGAGGCCCCGACAAAATCTGTTCTCCCTCAGTGAGAGTTCTTAATAGGAGGGACCAATAGACACAAACAAAATCTGTAGCTCCTACATGGGAGGAGCAGTCACTACACTCACTGAAGATGACCTTAAGAAAGATCCATTATCCACAAATCTTTTTACAGCCTTTAAATACACGTACATGTGCCTAATGTATTGGAAAACCAAAAACTCTTCAAAAGACATAACTCTCTCGATGGACTTTGTGAGTTTATATTTCAGTGAACAATTACATAATCTACAGAAGCCATCACTGGAGATTTAATTGTTTAAAGTGCCATGACCTAGATAACAAGAGATGGGTCGATCGATACCATATTTTTCTTTTATTCCTTTTTTCGACAGCAAAACATAAATTCACAAATTGATATGAAAGAGTTATAGGACAAAAGTGAGTCAATGCTGTCAATGAAAATCTGATTCAGGATATATAAAACAAAATCATATTTACATGTATTTTAGCCCGCCCTATAGTACAAAAAAATTGCATGAGTCATTGATAAATGCATTCTGTAGTGACTAACAAGTCTTAGTATCCCTGAACACTATACATGTACTTTGTAATAATCGGCAAACATTTCCACTTCTGACAAAATGACATTTAAACAAAGAATCTACAATAACCACCTGTCGACTGTCGTCTGCTATTATGCCTCCATTTTATATGTTGGAAATTATTGATGAATAAAAGTGTTGGTTTATTTGATATTGAAAACACATAAGAAGTCAATAAAATCCTGTTTCATGTTACATGTATTTAAAAGCAGAAAAACCCTATCATATTCTGTATATGATATCAATTATTTGATAATAAAACCAAGACCAAATGACATTTTTGATGGGTTTTTTTTTAAACTTGTACATTAACAATTTATCAGTTACTTTATATCTGTATGTTTAATGATTCTGTTTCTTTACTCCATACACAATCATTTTTCTGTCTTATGATAGCTGTCATTTTTTGCAGTGAAGGACAATGTCTACAGTAAATGAAAGTTTGCCAGTTTACTTGCGGAGGGACGGTAGTCTCTTCCTGGGTACATTGTAACTAGGTTTTCTCCTCCACCATTAAGAACTGGTCGCCAACATATAACTTCAAAATTGCAGAGTGTGGCATAGAATATCATTTAAAAGAAAAAAAAGTTTTATAACACGTGTCTGTGTATAATATTAGATATAAAGTGTATATTAGATAATAAAAACATGTACATACAACATGTGTGTGTACTTCATATATATAATTAAGGGGGCATTAGCTGTGTTTTCCCCCAAAACAATTGTTTCTATTTTGACCACTCAGATTAATATACAATAACAAAAAAGAGATATACACAAGCATAAAAATCTTAAATTCCTATTTATTTTGTGAAAATTGCTTACGAAACTCTATTTAGCACTTTTTCATTTGCAATTGATTTATTCAATCTTACTATTTGTATATGTATATAACACTTGGCCTGACCTTATTTTCCCAAAATATATAGGAAATCATCCGAAAATAGGATTTCCCATATCTGTATATATCTCTTATGTTATAATACATCTGGTACAAGTACATGTAGTAAAAATAGAAATAATTGAAAAAAATATTTTTGGTACACACAGCTAATGCGCCTTTAAGTACTGCAAGGATCTAGGAAATTCATAACTTGAAAGAGACTCAATAATAACTGCATGTAAAATGTAACACTTGAGTGTTAACCATACAAACTTGATTCAAACTTGTCTATTTCTAGCATTTGAAGATTCAAGGCTTTTCCTACCTATTTTGAAGTGGGTCCAGGGTCCATGAATTGTGATTTTCCATGTGAAAATTTTAAAAACTTAAAATATGAGGAAATTATATGCAGTTCAAGATAATCTAATCAAAAGGAATAAGATATCGAGGATTTAACAGATTTATCAGGTCATTTAATTACTTTTTGTCCCTGTAAATACATGTACATTAAAATTCATTTCCAATTCCGACACATTTACATGTATACTCTGAGAAGATAAAATTTGAGGACAAGATTGGAAATTTACGTCAAAAATTAAAAATTTTGTACAAGTACATGTAGTAGAAAATTAGGATGTTAAAGCTGTAATTTTTCAGTATTTTACATTGAGACTAGGTCTTGGTAACCAAACTCAAAATGGCTTTTGGAAAACACTAGATATTCTAGTGACATCTTTCTTTTCAAATGACATTTTAACAACTCTAGGTCTATATATAGCTTACATGTTAAAGTATATGGGTAATGTATACATGTACATACAATGTCTATAAACAGCAGCATGTAAAATGAATCATTTAAATACTTGCTTTCTTAAACAAATCTCTCAACATTCATTTTTGCCAGTTAATGTTCCATCAGCTCAGAAATGTTGTCATAAGTGGATTTCTTGGGATCAAGCCAAAGCACATTTTGCAAACTGGGTTGATAACACATTATATTGATGGGAAATTGCACATATATGTGCATTTCATCTGACAACATAAACTCCACTTCAAGATTGAAATGTCCAGGTCATTTTTATCCTTAAATATTTGCTTTTTGAAATCAAATGACGGAAAAAATATCAATTCCCTGAAAAATATAGATCTTGAAGACTGTTGAAATATATGCTTTAACAAGAGATTCCAGAGGGATCTTGGCGCCCACCATGGAATGTTTTATGTCTGATATATGACAGACTGTTATTTTCTCTTATTTTGTTTCTCAACTGAAATACTTTTTTCACAAGATTATAGCGAAACTGAATTTGAACTGAACATATTACATTTTAAGAGAGAATGAAATTCAAAATGGCCGACAGGTGTCCATCTTGGATTTTGATCTCTCTGAAAATGTAATACACACATTTAGACCTCAGGGGTAACCTCCATAATCAATTTCAAAAAGATTCCTTCAGTACATTCGGAGAAATACATACTTCCATTGTCAAAATCCAAGATGGCCACCTATTGGCCAAGTTGAATTCCGATCTCTCTGAAAATGTAATATGCATAACAAGACCTCAAGGGGAACCTTCATGTCAAATTTAAAGGAGATTCCTTCAGTCCTTTCTGAGGAATAGTGGTAACAAGAATTGTTCAGGACAGACCACGGATGCAGGTCCATATGAAAAGCCCACCATCTGTTGATGGTGGACTAAAAGGTCAGTCAGGTGTGCCTTTATGGGATTTAAGATGTTTTAAATCTGCTTTTAAATGTTGCTTTCCAATTATTACTTAACATTATACACTTGTGACAAAACTGATGTTTAAAATGATTGACCAGACTATTTACAAGTCTTGCAAACAATTAATATGCAAATGAGTTTGTGGTCCAGTTGCACATATTGGCATCTTGCTATGAAAGTTCGACATTAGAAGCTGGGTCGTTCACATGATCTTAACCGATGAGAAACTCACCAAAGTCTTTGAAGTTGGGAGAATGTTTTACATGTACACATACTGACCTAGAGATTTAAGTACTACTGAGGGGAAGTAAATACAGTTAATATATATATATATATATATAACGATTAGATCTACCATCAACTCATATCAGTACTTTCATGTATAATTTAATTTATATGTACATCACTTCAGAATTAAAACAAGCTACATAGCTCAAATATATTTCAGTGAATAACATACATGTAATGCAGTTGTATCATATCTATTTCCAATTTATTTAAAATCTATATTCCATCCAGAATTTGTCATTTACTTATTATAATTAAGGACATTTGACAAGCTACAGGCCTAGGTGTGAAGTGACAGAATGTTTCGTCTGTACTATGGACTGAGCTCAATGCAGTGTCTTGTATCATATCTGCTGTTTTATATATTTAATTTACATCCCAAGAATTTCTTATTCACTTATATTCTGATAATGTCACATATATGTACATCACTTCAGAATACAGTAATCAATTTATACTAATTCACTCTTTTGTTACTTCAAAACCATTTCTGTTGACACGTTTCAATTTTGTATACATTGAAACATGTATATATAACGACCTCCTTTGGGACACAAGAAAACTAGTCTTTATAGGGGAGGAGGTCTTTATATAGAGGTTGTTTTGTACACTTGTAATTGGTACTATTGGAGATAGCAAAAATGGTCTTTTTGACCAGGTCTTTATACACAGGTGGCCAATAAAGCAGGTTTTACTGTATATGTTTGATAAATAACAGAATACATCTAAGTTGGACAACTTAATTGTGTTCAATCACGTTATCTTGTTCTATTACAATAAAATACATCATATATTTAAACAAACAATGTCATTGTCAGAATATTTCATTTACTTATTATATATATGCAAATGCTGAATTTTTGTTTTACATTTGATACAATACAGCTGATTTGACTTAATTATTTAAGTGGACGTCTAAATGTTTATATAAAGATTATATTTAAAAGATAAGACATATTCCAACATATATCATATCAATATGTCAATCATGATTAATCTGATATAACAGAATTATTTCCCTCAGGTATGAGGTCAACTTGCTCCAACACAAACTGTAAATAAACCTCTAATTATACATACATACATACACAACAATTATAATGGTCACGGTTCATAGAAAATGACCCCAAGTTCATAGCGTAAATGACACTTTAAGTCTGGAAATATGACACTGTTTTTACATCTTTATTTCTTAATTCAATAATGCCAGGTGACGATATTCTAATTATATTCTGTTGTATATACACTGTATGTATATAAACACACGATGAATCACTTTCACCACATATAAATGCACATATATATTAGCCCAAGTTCAAATGTCACATGTGTTTTCAATTCCTTATCAAGTTGTCAAATCAACAGTCTGAATTGAGACTAAAAACTGGTCACATTTTCTGCTGTGTATTTCCAGGTTTACATGTACAATGTATGCTTTCACATACTAAGTTAACTAACTACAGGAATGATATATACATGTATGCATATATACATGGTTGGTCAACCACTCAATGTAGAGTCAATTTTATAATGTACAGCATGTTTAATACACCTACAATAAATATCCATTATCCCTGTGTGAATGTGTTCCAGGTTTATAGATAAGAACAGTGTGAAACTCTTTCTAAACTTCTTATAAACATGTACAGTATAAATTTGCATCACAAATATCAAGGCTATATATATACTTGATTCACACCAACACAACTTCCCCCTGATCTCTACAGAAGTCATTTAGATCAATTCCTTTTTGTTATCATACATCCAACCAAGAACAAAATTTCACTTTTACCATGATGTCACCAATGATATGTGGCATGCTAGAAAGTTATATCTTTTCTAAAGATGTATGCTGAAGTCAACCAGCCATACAGCTGTTAATGTCTCCACACAGGTGAAAAATATTCTTGGTGGGACATTAAACAACAATGAAACTAACATAAAACATGCTCCCCCTTGCCCACGGTTGCTCTGTGACCTTTAACCCTTTACCTTGATGATATGACCCTGAGTTCAGGTAAAGACATCCCTTCAAGGGAAAGAAGGGTACCGTGGGATATGCAAATTTTTCTTCTTATTTTTTGCATACTTATTCATCTATGTATGAATTAATAGAATGAATAATCTGGCATATATGTGGGATTATAAGGGATATTTACATATGTGCAAGATTTATGCCCCTTTCCAGGATTTTGATTCTTTTCATCAACTGCCTATTCCTTATTAAAAAAAACGGTCATTTATTTACAAAACTCACATTTTTCTCGCTAACTTGGTAAGATTTTATCAAACACCATGGTATCAATGTGTTTTTATACTTTTATTAGACCTAATGGAAAAAGAGGATGAAAGATTGAAAGCTGTGACCCCAAAATACCAAACTTTTATAACATTTAAATCTTACATGTAGATTCAGTCACTGTAAAATATTTAGTCATCAAAATTTTTTTTTCTGTAAATGATCAATTCAGAATGGTTAACAATTATTTAGAGTCAACAAAACAAGTTGTGGGTATATAGTGAAGAAATAACACCTTGAAGTATGCTGAAATTTAGTATTTTTCTAACAAAACATTCTTTAAGAGAAGACTGTACTACCATTTGACCTTGACTGTGCGATGCGCCTCATCAAAATGAACCTTTCCTATAAGTTTCACAAAAATAACATATAAAATAA
This sequence comes from Atrina japonica, assembly GCA_030159075.1. Lineage (NCBI taxonomy): Eukaryota > Metazoa > Mollusca > Bivalvia > Pterioida > Pinnidae > Atrina > Atrina japonica. The sequence continues at coordinate 503,353 of BROG01000077.1, forward strand.
GAAAATAATGATAATTTATGTCAAAATGTGACTGTACCCAGAGAAACAGACAGAGGAACAAAATATGCCAGAGGATGTGAAGCTGTGTTTCATAGCTGACACAAAAAAACACATAACTTAAATTAATTTTGTCACAAAGAACAATTTAATTTACTACTTGATGTGAATTTACCATTCAATTTATGTCTTTAGTGGACAAATTTGTGTCGTCTGTCAATTTTGTTTAGATTGCCAACATTAGTTCCAGTTTATATTACTATATTGATATTCTAGTCATGTGACCAGGTGTCCTTCTTACCCTAAAGTCATGGATTGGAAAGTTATAGCCCAAACAAAAATTCTATCCATGGGTCAGTGGCCTTGACCTTGAAAATATGGTCAAGACATACATTTAGATTATTCATGTACATGTACTAAAGTTTGTATACATTCCAAGTACATTTGTAAAATGAATAAAAATTTAACAAACAAGAGCAATAACATGTGTATGGTGACTCAAATCCTTGTTGTGATCACATTTCATGTATACCAGATAAATCGTATCTAGTTCCTATTTCATCTGTACTTCAAGGTCATTAATTAAAATGAAACCAGAGTCAAAAACAGTACATGCACTTATAACATGTAAATTGGTCAAGTGATGTCCTTTCCCAACTGGTATAAATAACTTATACATGTAAATTCATCTCATCTACTACAAGTATTATCCCATACAGGGATAAACAGCTATCACTTCAGATTTTAGGATCACAGGACAAATTGCCTGGTTTGGACAACTTCTGAAAGGCAGATCATTGATTTTTTGGATGACATTTACACTTGTTTATAAAAGGCTTTTCCCCATAGCAAAACAAGTCTGATTTTTTTTTTAAAATCTAAGGATATTGTCCCAATTACGATTAAAAAGTATATACTGAAAATTTCCATACATGTTTATATCATCATATACAGTCTGTCTGTATATGTTAATATATACATGTATGGAAATTTTTACTCTTTTGCAAAAGAAAACATATTCACCCTGTCTAAAATTTACCCTAAACCACCATTAAGCAAAATTTTGTGTCATGGCAAAAATTTAACAGGAGTGAAAAGTTCCAGGTATACAGTATTATTTATATATACAATGTATATATATATATATATATATATATCTCTCAGTATATTTATGTACCATATTTGACACATTTAGTGCCCAGGGCACTACAAAAATCAGGAAAAAGGGGTGGATACTTAATGGGACCAATTTGAATAATCAATTTGATGTAAAATAGTTATTTTTTTATAAGGCACAGTGGTAAAGTTGTTAAATTTATTTACCATGGACACCTTTCAACATAATTCTGTTGCTGGAGGGCTACAGATAAACTGTTATTTACGGTTCTTCAGGTCCACAACCCTTTGTCAACCAGCTAGAAAAGATAGTATGTAAAAAAGGGGAGGGGCGCTTATAGGGACATGGGTGCTTAATAGGTCAAATATAATACTGAAATTTTTCGAAACAAACATTTGTAAGAAGGCAAGAACACTTGTGAATATGGAAATAGAAATTCACTGTCTATACCCCAGTGTTAAAAACATGACAAGAAGACCCAGCAAAATATGGACACTCAGTTATATCCAAATTGCATATTAGTTTTGACTTCAAAGTACGAACAATTACCAAAAGGAACAAAAAGGAAGGGAATTAAACAAGGGGAATTTACATGTAGAAGGCCTTGCCAGTTATCTGGGACACTGAATTTATCTTCAAAACCATTACTCTGGGATTATGAAATCAATAATATTTGATACTGTTCTCCTAAGACCTGAAATTGTTAAATCTGAAGAGAATTGATTTCTGAAAAGAGATTGAATTTTGAATTTTGAACATACAACAACAATTTTTCATTTCTATAGTGATGGCCAGTTTTTGATGGTGGAGGAGAACCTGGATACAATGTACAAGTACCCGGGAAGCAATCTGCAGACAGGAGATTGAATAATGTTCAACTGTCTATGAAAAAATAAAAACAGTAATGCATTAAAGTATGTTGCCTGACTTACATGTACATGTAGCTGACCACAATACAATATATCAGATGAAAAAATGACAATGAAATAAACACGGATTAATGAAAAGATTATAAATCTAACCTCAGACCAACATATTTTACATTCCCCAAACTAACCTAACCACAACCCATCTTTCTAACCACAGCACTGAAAACTGACTACCGTATTTGATCCATTAAGTGCCCAGGGCACTACAAAAATCAGGAAAAAGGGGTGGGCGCTTATTGGGACCAATTAAGAGACAAACTGATGCCAATGTTTTTATAGCTATATAAGTCACAATGGGAAAGTTGTTGTAGTTATAACCAAGGACACCTATCAACAAAATTTCATTGCTTGGGGGCTATACCACTGTTACTTACGGTTTTTCAGGTCCACATCTCCTTGTCAACCAGTTAGAAAATATAATTGATCGTTTGTAGAAAAGGTGGAGGGGCGTTAATAGGACATGGGCGCTTAAAGGATCGAATATGGCAATCTTTTTAACCACAGCATTGAAAATAAACTAAGTCCAAACATAGTCAATTTTGCGAAAACCCCCCCCCAAAAAAAAAAAACAGGACTAATCTGGTATTTGTATTTGGATATACATGTAACATGTGCTGAGAAACATAATAAATGTATGTCATGTGCGAATCTATTTGATGTATGAACAGTAAAAGCAAGTAAACCTGACCTCAACCAATATGCATAACTGGACGCTGGCATGAGGGCAATGGCATACTGCACAATGTATACATGTACCTGGAAATTTTCGCCTTTTCAGAACAGAAGACATATCAGATAATCCCCCATTTTAAATTTGCCCAAAGTCTCCATAGATGACATGTATTTCCTGCAGCTTGCTGCATTTTACGGCTTAAAATTACGCTTCTATTTTAAATTATCCTCCTCATCTAAGGCTAAAAACTGTAAAAATTCAACAGTAGGACAAATTTCCAGGTATACAGGATTCCGCCCTTTCAACTTCATAGAGGTGAGCCTCATCTAAGGGCAAAAATTGTAAGAACTAGAAGGTAGAAAAAAAACCTTTTTAACTTCCTAGAGGTGAGCCTTATTTAAGGGCAAAAACTGTAAGAACTAAAAAGTAGTAGCAAACCATTTCACTTCCTAGAGGTAGCCTCATCTAAGGGCAAAAATTGTAACAATTAAAAGGTAGTAGTGAACCTTTTCAACTTCATTGAGGTGAGCCTCATTTAAAGGCAAAAACTGTAAGAACTAAAAGGTAGTAGCAAACCATTTCACTTCCTAGGGGTAGCCTCATCTAAGGGCAAAAATTGTAACAATTAAAAGTAGTAGTGAACCTTTTCAACTTCATTGAGGTTAAAAAAAAACCAATAAAACCAAAAAACATATGAGTCAAAAAGCAAAAACTGGAAGTTGTTTGAAATAAGGATTTCCTAACTCTGTTTACTATCAAAATTATGGCATATATCAGAGCTTACTCATTCATGATGAAGTCATTGGAAATCCTGTTATATAATAGAGCTAACCATTATTCATTGATTTGTCAAAACTCTTCATATTATTCTGTCAAACTGTTACCATGGTTAACAATAAATTCAATGCAGCAGAGATAACAACTGTTAATGCAGCTAACCAGATGAAATGCCACAATGTGCAGATTCAACTAACCTATTCCCAGAATTCAGGATCACTCAAATTCCACATACATCCAAAACATTTAGCAATTTGTCATACATGTACAATGTACATATATAAATATGAAAGCAAATACAAAGCTGAACCTTTTTTCAGTCCTTAAACTTTACCACACCTTCCACAAAAAGAAAAGGAAATTGCACTTTATATAACATGTATGAAAGCATTTTTTTTTTAGATTCATTGCACTTTACCACCCATCAACCCTTAAAAATATGGACTGTTGATGAATTAAATATACATATACATATATGTATAAATACATGTATAAATTATAATGCATATACCTTGTACATTTATTACATGCATTTGTATTATATAGAGTTACATGTACAATACAGAGTTCAATAAACTTGTGCAATATGTAACGTATTGCACTTTAGTTGGATACCGAGATTTCTCTGGAGCTATTTTTTCTAAAATTGGGGCTCATATTATCCAAAATAGATGATGGCGTCATTAAAAGCGGGATTAATCTTAAATTTGTGTACACATATAGATAAACAGGGGACATGTAGTAAATACAAAACCACACAAATGCTTTTATCCCACCTCTTGGTTTCCAGAGGTCCGTGTTTGTCCATTTTTACCGGATTTTTGTATCTATGTCCTGGACATTCCATTGATTCATACTTTGGTATCTGAGATTTTTTATATCATAAGACTGCAAAAGATTGTTGTAGCTGATGGATTCAACTCGAGCTGCTCTCTCGTTTTTAATATTTAATGGTGTTTTATGCCACACTCAACAATTTGTCGGATATATGGTGGTGGCCAGTTTTAATGGTGGAGGAGAGAACGCAGTTACAATGTACCTGGGAAAAGACCACCGGCCTTCCGCAAGTAAACTGGCAAACTTTCTCACAAAAATCAGCTTAGGTTCCAGTGGGAATCGAACTTGGACTGACAAGAAGTGAGAGACTCCACGGTTTAAAGCACGATGCTCTGACCACTTGACCACAGAGACCCTAATAGTGGCATGTAAAAGAACCCTCATTCAGTGCACTGGCATCAATCAGGTTAAAAGTTGTGGCACTTCACCTAAAGCTGATGTCATCTTCATGTAAGTAAACAATATACACCCGCCATAATGGCGGGCGTATAAAAATTCTTGGCGGGATCGATGTTAAACAACACAAAGTCATTTAATTAACAATGAACATGTTCGTTAAGATTGAGTTTTTATTCAAGTTCAACAGTAACATGTACATGTAAACTATTTCTGATTCCCAGGGATGGTTCTACAACACTGTTTACACTGTTTATTTATACAAATATATTGACAACAGAACTACATCTATATTAATAAAGTTTATTGTTATGGGAACTGGTTCATGGATCTTGAAATAAATGATCAGATTAGGAGTGCACATACACTTAAAAGATCACTCATATGTACCGAAGTCAACATCTGCTTTTTAAATTTGTTGTTACTTTTTTTTGTACTTTAATATCTTATATACGAATGTATATACATATAAAAGTATTTACTTAAACAAAGTACATGTAGCTAACATAAGTGTCACCATACTTAACCAAATATGAGAGAGAGAGAAAGAGAGACAGAATGAGAGAGAAAGAGAGGGCAAGATAGAAAGATAACACATGTACATTTGTGCCCGGGCTACATCTTGTACATTAAACTCACAGACAAAAATTAAACACTCTTTTTATTTACAACAAATTTTCTCCGTTCTTTTTTCCATTTTCAGCACCTGGAATTTGTTTTACTTAGAAAATCATTTATTCTCTGAAACCAGTTTGAAATGCCTGAACCAGAAGTTTATATAAAAAATAAGTATTTAGTTACTACATGTAAGTGTTAAATATTTCATTATATTTAAAATGAAAAACAAGAAAATATCAAATTCAGCAGTTGGAAAAAGTAAGGGGGAGAGAATGGGGAGTGACTAACTGACTACTAGTATGTACAAATGTACATGTATAAGTAGTTAGCAACATTACAAAACAAAAATATTTTTTTTTTGGACTTTCCTACTACTTTATTTGACCCATTAAGCACCCAGGGCACTACAAAAATCAGTAAAAAGGAGTGGGCACTTAATTATAATGGGACCAATTAATAGTCAAATTGATGTAAAACAGTTAATTTTTTGAAGGCACAGCGGTAGAGTTGTTGTAGTTATTACCGATGACACATATCAACATAATTCTGTTGATGGTGGGCTACATGTACAAATAAACTATTTAAGTTTTACAGGTCCACATCCCATTGTCAACCAGCCAGAAAAGATTCTCGAGGGTATGTGAAAAAAAGATGAGGGACGCTTATAGGGACATGGGCGTTTAATGGGTCGAATACGGCAACCAATTCCTGGAATCTGAGACAAGTCACATTATACATATAAGATATAAAACTCAACAAATAAACAACTTTCAAAGGATGCTCATAACATCCGTTATTTGTCCATTTCTCCGGTTTTAGATATGGAGGGCAATTACCACTATCAGTGAGTGGTGTATTGTTTTTATTCTTATAGTATTTCTTGCCTGTACTACTGTTTTCAGTAGAAATATACACAAGGTTACAAATATATTGTGGTTTTAGGACTGTGATTTATTCATTATACATGTATATATGGTTCATTTAGGACAATCTCTACAGGGGCTTAAGTACTTGATGGATTTAATAGTTTATTTTACTTAAATGGCTTAATACATTCATCTCACCTGTTACAAATTTCAGTCTACACACATTGTAGGCATTTAAACAAAGTCCCAAGAGAAACATTAGGCTATGATATTTTAAAGTAAATTGACTTGTATTGAAGGCCTGTAATTATTCTTTGTTGCTCCTATCCGTAAGGCAAAGATACCAGTGATACACAGGTAAAGTGGCTTTTACATCAGAATTCAAACTTAATGGAGGACTTGAGATTTTATTTGTCCCAAAACAGGCTCTTCACACCTTGCAAACTTCATATTCCCATAAATACCATTCTTACAGCTAGTAATGCATTAAGTACAACTTGAATGTCTTTTAAATAGACCCACAGCAATTTAAGTACAAACGTGTATTTCTTTAAATTTATAGAACTGACTTACACAGACAAAAATTAAAAGCACACATAACAAGATGTGTTAAAGGAACACAAGTATGTTCACGAGAGGTACTTTAGCAATTTTTTTAAATTTTAACTCATTAACCCTTGGAAATTAATGGACAGTTCTGAAAATAAATGATTTAGGCTGGTCCAAATGTGTCTTCAAGGGTAAATGTGTAAAAGTCTGTGATCTGGGTTCATGTATTCGTATCTCCATGGTTTTTCTGCTCATACTTACATCAATAAATTAACCTTTACAATTTTACTGGAAATTTGAATGTGGCGTAAACATGATAAAGTACGGTACCGTACCAAACAAGCATACAATGCTAAAGAATATATAATTGTGTAAAAACTTCTGATGTCATGATCATGATGAACCGAGTTAATTAAGTCCAAATACTGACAAGAGGACTGTTCACCACCCCATCTTCAAAATCAAAGTTGACAAAGAGTCACAAGGATTGATATTCAAGTCATCACTTAAAGCAAGCCATCATAAAAGTCTGTCTTTACAAAAAACATATTTTATTTACTTCGGTGCCTGTGACCTTCACCTTTAAATGCATGACCTTGAAATTTTGTCAAAATGATCCTCAGATAATTCTTAACAACTTTCTCATATATCTTTGTATACAAAAAGTCGATCAGTTTGGAGTTATTAAACAATTTGTAACACAAATATACCGTGTTACTGAAGCGCTCCCTAGTGGCTCGTTTATGGAAGTCAAATGACAATGAATTCGACATTTATAAATTTTCAAATACATGTACACTGTTGTTCCTACAGCTAGTATTTCTAGATTTCCAAATTTCAATAAATGTTGCTAAAATTCCGAATTCCAAAGGCCCAGGCCCCCTTCCCCCAAAAATGTGTAAAATTGCTGATATGTTTACTATAAATTCTAATCTCTTTCTCTCTCTTTCTTTCTTTCTCTCTCTCTCTCTCTCTATATATATATATATAAATACTGGTACATGTACATGTATCTATGTTTATTGTGTCGTCAGTACATGTATAAAGATCTTGTCTGTGATACAGTATCTTGTCTCTAGACTCCAGAAATTGTCGTGTCTTTTCCTGTGTATATGTATCATAGGAAGGAAACAGCAGCTTAAGTCCTCAGAGCTTTTACTGTCTTGAACACAATTTTGATCAATGTCCTTTGTTAACTAATGTTTAAAAATTACTTGAACTGTATATTTAAATCACAAGCACAATCACAAATAATATGGTGATTTTTTCATGATCGATAAATCTGGCCATTCATCAAAATTTTCACTTGTCCTGCAGGGCATGCACAGTAGTTTGCAAATCTACATTGTACATGTACATCTTCATCTATTTTTCTGAAAATCAAATGCACCAGTATTGTATGTAGTCTTTTCTTCAAAAATATATCTGAACTTGGAAGTCTGTGAAAATACTTGGTCACTACATACATTGTACAATGTACATGTACCGGTACAAAAATTAAAACTTGTGATGGTCTATTAGTATCTAGCCTTCAACCTTTAAGCAAAGGGTCCCAGGTTCCATTCCCAGGGCTCAGTCATATCTAAACCCTTTTAAAAAGGCAGTGACTGTTTCAGCATCAAGTGTTCAGCATAAGTAGTTGTTGATGTATCGTTGTTTAACGTCCCACTTAAGAATCTTTCATTCCTATGGAGACCTCACCAAATGCCGGTGAAGGACTTAAATTTTTGGCCTATGCTCGGCACTTACGGCCATTAAGCAGGGTTCTTTAATGTAGTGACACCTAGTGTGACACGGGACCTTCGTTCTTACTACTGTCTCATCTGAAGGACAGGAAAAGTCAGCCGTCTCTGCCAAGGTTTGAACCCACAACCATCCAGTTGCAAATCGAACACTCTACTGGGACGCTCAGCATAAGAAGTGAATGTCACTAGTCTTCTAAACAAGATTTTAATCTGAGGTACTGTGACACTTAAAAGAACCCTCCTCACTAACTGTATTTGAGTCAAGTCTTTTACATAGGTCAAAATTTGAGCTACTTCACTTCAGTTCACATGAAGTTGGTAACATCTCCGACTCCGTACATGTATAAGTGGAAATTCCTTAGGGAGATGCATATAAAACAAAAACAAAAAACATGAAATTTAACATGAATGTAAACTGTTAATCTGCTCTATAGACATTCAATGCAATGCAGTGAGGATTCCTTAACATTTTATGTACATGTGTTTTGTGGTTTTTAGATTCATCTGAATAACTTATTTCTCTTATTACAGGGGACCTATAGATCTGTGGCCAGGTGGCTAGTGCATCACACTTTAAACCATGAATCTGTAACTTTTGGTCACCATGGGTTTGAGCACCAGAGTCCAAATGGAACCCTTGCTGATTTTGAAATGAAGTTTGCCAGTTTATTTGCTTTGATTGATTTTTAATAAAGTGAAACTTGTATATTGATACCCCCTTAGGGATACCACAAAATCAGTCTTTATAGGGATGTGGTTTTTACATAAAGATTTACTTGTACACAAAAGGTACAATCTGGGATAGCAAAAAAATGGTCTTTATGACAAGGTGGTCTTTATACACAGGTGGTCTCTAAAGCAGGTTTTACTGTAGTGTTTTATGCCATACTAATTTTTTAGTTACATATTGGTGGAGGAGAACCTGGTTACAATGTACCCCGGAATAGACCATTGACCTTCTGTACATGTAAGTAAACTGGCAAACTTTCTCACAAAAATTAGCTTAGGTTCCAATGTTCAGGGCTCAAACCTGCGCTGAACATAAGTGAGAAACTTCACGGTTCAAAGCACAATGCTATAACCATTCAGCCATGGAGGCCCGTCAGTTTATTTGCAAAAGGCCGGTGATTTCTTCCCAGCTTTTCTCCTCCATCATTAAAAACTGGCCACCATCATATGACTGAATAATTGTTGAGAGTGGGTGATGTAAAAATCCAATGAAACAAAGAAGAATCACTTATCACACCTTGAGTACTTGATGAAGGAAAAGTCCTTAGTAATGTTTGTTTGTTTGTTTATTATTGTTTAACGTCCCACTCAAGAATATTTCACTCATATGGAGACGTCACCAAATGCCGGTGAAGGGCTTCAAATTTTGGCCTATGCTCGGCACTTACGGCCATTGAGCAGTGAGGGTTCTTTAACGTGCCGACACCTACTGTGACACGGGACCTCCAGCTTTTACTGTCTCATCCGAAAGACAGGAAACCAACCTGTCGCCGGCGGGACTCGAACTCACGACCTCACGATCCAAAGTCGAGCGCGCTACCGACTGAGCCAGGCCGGCTCCCTTAGTAATGTGGATAGACCCATATGTATACATGTATACATGTACCTGAAATATACCACCTGTGAGTTCAATGACCAACCACTAGACCTCCACAAGCGTTCCTCCCCCCCACTCTAAATCAGCTTACTACTGTGACAGAGTGCATTAGGTTGACATGTTTTACATTTAGCTAAATTGTTGACAATGCCGACAAACGAACAGTAACAAATTATATCAGTAGTTTGCTGTTAATGGCCAATATGTAATTGGAGTGATTGTACAGGATGATATAAAGCCTGGATATGCTACAGTATTATAGTGTACTGCTCTATATAAACTTGAGGATATTACAATGTTTAATAACATTACTTATACTGAAATAACTTATCCTAGTTAGAAAAATCAATACAGCAAGTAATTATGGTGATACACATGTATGTACATACACCTGAATATGAACGGCAAAGGTAACAGTAGATTATGTGTTAAGTGCCCAAAATAATATCACAAGTAAATTATAAATGTGTATTGCTGGATTAAGCCGCCATTTACCTGATATATAACTGTGTATATTTATACCTGAGGGAAATCAGCCTTCACACTTGATTAACGAACAAAACAAAATTCTGAAGATCAACTAATAGGTACAGATATAGTAAATACACACAGGTACATATACATGTATATAAGTATAAGAATATTGGCTGTTTTGTACTTTCTGACCAACTATAGGAAAGGACTTACAAGCATATCTCCACATTTTTTAATGTCATATACTTGCATGACAATGACCTCATATTAAATGCTGGGTAACAGCTAGGTATATACATGTATGTACATACATTTTATAAAAACATTGTTGTCATATACATGTATGACAATTCAGATCCTGCACAAGTTTGATGTCATATGGCAAAAGTACCCAACATGATTGATGTCATATGGCAAAAGTACCCAACATGATTGATGTCATATGGCAAAAGTACCCAACATGATTGATGTCATATGGCAAAAGTACCCAACATGATTGATGTCATATGGAAAAGGTCCCCCAAAAGTATGACATTAAATACATGTACATGTAACCAATTTCCCCTACAAGTTAGGTGTCAAACGACAAAGGTCCCCACAAGTTTGATGTCATTTGACAAAATGTCACCCACAAGTTTTATGTAATAATATGACAAGGATCTTGCACAATTTAGATGTCATATTACAAACGTCCCCCACAAATTTGATGTCGTTACACAAAGATCCCATAAGTAAGAAGTAACAAGGGACCAATTTTCGCATTAATGATGGCATAATTGGCGAAGTTTGCTTTGTCATGGTGGGTCACACACATACATAAACAAAGCATTAAAATAGTAACAGACAAATATAAAACCTGCACACATCAGGAAGTACATGTACATGTGAAAAGAGATTAGCACACATAATTTATCAAACATCAAATATAAAACACAAGAACATGTACCACATCATCAGTAGTCAATACCAGTGTTGTACAGTTGTATATATTTATATATATATATATATATAATATTGTTACAATCAATAAGTGAATGACAAACTTTACTACATCACTTACAAAT